>VZTA01008289.1:0-78919 GCA_013398855.1 Mohoua ochrocephala | reverse complement strand
TTTTTTTTTTTTGCTGTTGCAAACAGCTAAGAAGTTCAATCAACATTTTTATTTCAGTCACAGCCTCAAGGAGTGCTCAGAGGAGAATGAACTGGTTCAGCTGGTGACCTCCGTGGTGTCTCTGCAGGTCTGAAATGGGAATTTCTGTCTCAGTCTTGTGACTGAAATGCAGCTTAGCTTTAAATCAGCATTCAGTGTCTTTCTAAAGACTGCACCGATGGTCTGGCCAAAGTATGTCTTGGAAAGTTGGAGAGCAACTCACTCAAACTGTGATCCCATTTCAAGTCCAGAATTTCTAGCTTGAAATTCTGGCCTGTAGATCTTGTTAAGATTACAGATTAAGGGCTTGCATCTAAGCACGGTGGAGTTCAGGGGAGTCTTTCTATTGAGTTTGACAGGCATAAAATCAGACCTGTTCAGAACATGACAAATCACACTTGTAAATCTTTGTAGATCAGTATCATTCATTCCTTATCTCTTGTGAATGTCTCCTCATTATTTCCATTGTCAAAACTTGAAGCTTTTCATTTTCAGCCTTCTTCTCTTGGGTTGTGTCTTGATAGGAACATATGCAATTTCATTAAATCCATGTCATCTTCCTATTTCAGGCAGTGAAAATAAAACCAGAGGGGAAGTGAATGTTTTGCTTCATTCAGTATGTAGTGTCAAGATGAAAGATCCCTGTAAACTCTTGTTTTTTGAGCGTCGTGCTTCTGTTTATAAGCATAGTAAATTCTCAGTGTGATAGATCTCAACACTTCAGGCTGGTGGGATAAAAGATGCATGTGTTCTGAAGGATGATTTACCCTAAACCCCAAAAGCTGTAGATGATCTGTAAGTGCCACTAATGCATTTGAAAGCCACTATTGCACTGATTATAGCTAAAGAAAATTCTTGCTACTCTCCAGTGACATCTGTTACCTGTTTTGAAGCTGTCATGTGAAAGCATGGGAGCCCACTGGGCAGACTTATGGCAGGTGCTGCTTTTTAGGAGGCAGTGAGTGCAAGAAACTGGGGAATATGGATGCAGTTTCAAAGCAGTGACTGCTGTCACCACAGGCTGAGCACCTCCACATCTCCAGCTCGTGGAAGGCACAGTCTGAGGCGTTGCTCCCTCGTGTTTGTGCTTACTCTGAGTGTGTTAAGCCAAAATTATCACCTAGACATAACAAGAGTTCCTCAATTTTATGGACTAATATAATCTTTTATCATCCCTCTTCACCTCTTTCAAATTCAGACCTGCTGTTTCATTACTAAATAATTTCCTATTCCCGCTTTATCTCTTGAAAGATGAACAGATCAGTCTAGCAGCAAAACTGAGCAGAAGCCTGGCCTCTGGGAGGGCTCCTCACTTTCTCTGGATTTCTGGGTGCTTCCTATCCAGCTTTGAGTGCTTTTGTAATCTCCAAATTTCCCCGTTTTATCAGATCACTAAATAGAAGCTGTGGGTAAAATGGCTTTAAATACATGCTAATGCCACAGTGGTGGTCATGTTCCAAACTATATCATCATTTTAGTCCTCAATAATTGCATTCCATGCCTGGTGCTGTCCAGCCAGCCTGGATGGAGAAGGGCAAGGTTAAAATTGAGTCAAAAATCACAAGTGCACGTCTGTCATCTGGCAGCGTGATAGAGCTCCTCTGATGTACAGGTTTAACTTTTTAGTGCTCCTGCAGTCCTTAACATGTGGATTTAGTCCAATTTAGAAACGGTGAGTGTGCTATTCACTGCAAAAACTCAAAAGTCCTGCAGAGGCAGCTCATGCTGAAGTAAAATGTTTTCTTTGCTGGAGTGGCACTTAGACATTTAGTAGGACAACACTGGCAAACTTCACACTGGCTTGGAGTGTTGGAATGAGAACACAGAATTATACAATAATTCCACAATGTTATCCAGTTATGTGAAAGCTTTCTGAGGAGAAACACAGTCAGTTTTCCACTC
This sequence comes from Mohoua ochrocephala, assembly GCA_013398855.1. Classification (NCBI taxonomy): domain Eukaryota; kingdom Metazoa; phylum Chordata; class Aves; order Passeriformes; family Acanthizidae; genus Mohoua; species Mohoua ochrocephala. The sequence continues at coordinate 76,978 of VZTA01008289.1, read as the reverse complement.
TCAGGGTGGAACTCGGTTAAAAATCTTGGTTTCTCTGTTGTGCAAGTTATTTAAATGGCCTTCAGCCTGGCTTGGAAGGAAAATAAATCCATCTATTAATGTTCGTCTTAAAATACTTATATGAAATTTTGAGGTTTTGTGAAATGTTTCTGCTGGCGTTATAGTTAACTTTTAGTTCTGTCTTTTCATTGTTGGAAATAGCTCATTGAGACACTGAAGTGATGGGACACTAATGAATTGATGCAGAAATGAATAAAAAAAGTAAAAGGAAGAATTCTTACTTTTTGATAAAGTTCTTTAATAGTTTTTTGTGTAAGTTTTCTTACTGAGACTTTCTTAAAACACTGAAAAATGTGCGTTTTCTTCTTAAAACCAGGAAATCCTCTACAGCATTGATGAAACTGATAGACATCAGTCACTCTTTGGCTCACAATAGAAGATAACTGACTATTAACTTAAATATTTTAACTAAATCTAACTTACAATATTGTAACTTTTTGACAGCTACCACAGTTCTAGGTTTCTGCCTAAGTGGAAAGGAAAAGCCATTTTCTTCTAAACAAATGGCTTTCAAAAGATGCAACACTGACAGGTCCTAACCACAGATAGGTGGCTCGTAATTTCTGATGTGTTGGAGGGCTTATAATTTGTGATGTGTCCCAAAACCCGTGACCTCGTGGCTTGTTTCATAGTTTACCCCACTAATTCCTACTGATCTGTTGTGGTGTAGATTATTTCAAATTTCAAATCTATCTTTATACTTCATACTTGGCTCATTGAAAAGGGGAATTAGAATTAATCATGCTCTCCTTCGCTGCTTGTTAATAACCCCAGACACCTCTTTGTCTTGAGCTTAATTCTCTCATTTCAAACATGCAGCCCCACTTAACCTCAGGCTCTGCTCCCAGTGTGGGGTTTACAGCTGGTGCAGGTTTCTACAACTGTCCTACGGATGCTGTAATTGTATTTATTTACTGCAGCTTCTCGTTCTGCCTCACAATTCCCAATATCACAGAATAGAGTCAAAACCAAACAAAAAAATAAAGCAACTTGAACAGGCATCCTCTGAGGTATTTTTTTTTTTTTTAAAGTAAATTTCTAAGAACTTGAAACATCTGAGAGAAAGGTGTGGAAGGCGCTTGGTTTAAAGAATGTTTACAAGAGAATGGAGTGGGGGTTTGGAAGTTGGTTTTGGGGAGGAAGAGAGGTAACTGTTTGAGCTTTCATTGCTCAATGCATAAAAATGTGTAGCACATAGCCTCCACCTCTTCAGAAATGCAAAACTAATTACATCTTAATTTGCATATCAAAGCAAATTACAACCTAATGAAACATTTGCCTGCCAAACATTTCTTTATCTTAATGAACAGAAAAAGAATACCTATTATAGCCTGATTAAAATGTCTTTGTACTTGTCCAACAGGTTACACTCTGTATATATAAAATATTGTTTCACCATCTTGCTGGCAATGTGAACAAAACAGATTCTAATTTACAGCATAAATTTTATTGTTTGTATCCATAGATGTAAAAACTGATAGGGAGAATGTTTTGGATTTTCACTGGAAGCAGAAGAGAGAAACAGTTTAATTTTGAACAGATATTAATTATTTTATTTGGAGTCCTATATTATAAGATAAGGCTTAGAACTGAGAAATCTGCACTCTGGATTCATACATTACTACAAGTTTATATCGTGATTATTTTTTTTTCCCAATGTTATTCATCTTGTGAAACTTAAGAGAACTCAGACGTAAAATGAACTAATATTAAAAGCTAATCCTGTAGGGAAAAATTTCTTTAGCCCACGTTACAAGGAATTTATGGAATACACAAAGGTTGCAACAACTTTGCCCATAGATACGGTGCCATAAATCTGTTGTACTGCGAGTATATATATTGGAGTGAATATGTTTTATTTACTGAATTTAAAATCTACATGCTGTAGCTGTTTTGGATTATCCTCAATACTCTTTAGTAATTAACCGAAAGCTAAAATAAATTTGCTGAACAGAACTCTTCTTAATACAAATGTTAAATCATTTTCCCCCAGTGTAATCGTACCTGAATAGATGCAACTGTAACACGAGCCATAAAAGGAGATAAAGCAGCAACATAACGTACAATTTCTTAGTGCATAATGGTAACTCTGAATAACACATGCTCCATGAAGAAAAGTAATTTAAACTGTATTACAACAAATGTCATATTTTAAAATGGAAACTATCCGTCATGTGTTGAGAAAAAGTGTTGGCGAACTACAATAAGTCTAAGGGATGTACTTAAAAATTCTTTTAGGAGTCCATTAAAAATAAATTGATGGACTTGCTTTCAGGACATTGTCATAAATTGTAAGTGACAGATACATGTATGTTCCCTCCTCGTGGTGTGTAAGGCAATAATCACAAACTTGGTGGACAGCAACTGTACGGAATAATCAGAAGTGATTCCTATTCTGTAGTGGATAATGCCTTCATTCTAGGAAATGATTAGTGCATTTATAAATCATATTGGTAAAAAAAGCCTGATATTTGATTTAGATTTTTATTCCAGTGGGTGTTAGATTTATGGCAGCACAGTAAGTTTTAACAGTGAAAGCCAAAGCATGGAAACTGGCAGTAGAAAACGTGTGTTTCATAGCATCATAGTGTTTCTCTAAAAATAGGAAATATGCTTATTAGATCCTTTTAAGCTCATAGATAATTTAAAAGTGCATGTGTATATTTTATGGCTTTAAATGAAGACTTCCTGAAGAGTAGAAAACCCCTTTTTTTGTAGTGCCTTTTTTTTATCTGAAATTGTGAGGTTTCACAGAGGAAGGGTGCCTGGCATCCTGCTGACCTTAGCTTGGACTGATGCACATCACCAGAGGAGGTGGAGGTTTTAGAAATCTGCAGTGTGCACTGGGGGAGTGTCTTGCTGTGGAGGCCTTAAAAACCATCTAAATGTTGTTTCTCAACTGAAGTGGGTTTTTCTGTTTGTTTCCTACACTTTGGAATAGCTGAAAATGTGCAGAGACCTCTGCATGTCATGGGAGGGGGAAGGATGGCATCCTGGAATTCTCAGGGGTTTGTTCTCCCTTCCTCTCTAGACATGCTTGATTATAAAAATGGGGGAAATTCTACATGTCAGGTGCCTCACACCCTCCAAGATCTGCTGGAATATGGCAAGTGGGTTTTCAGCAAGCTCACTTTGTTGCCTCAAGAGACCTTGCTCCCTTACTCCTTGTCTGCAAGGGTATCTAGAATGTAGCCTGTAACTTTGAACCAAGATTCGTATATTTAAAAGTAAACACTCTTGAGTCAATCTCTCAGCTGGCTCCCATCAACATTTTGCCCTTAACTTCAGCGACTTTGAGTTCTGCCGTTTTTCTGGGAATTGTTTTCTATTTTGTTACACTGCTTGAGGTATTTTTAATAGCACCTTCCTAGTGCTGCTTAAGAAACACACTTTTGATGAGCCAGTTTGACACCATTCAAACACTTGGGAGAAAGAGGGGGGGAAATGGTTCTGAAAGCTGGTAGCATGTGGAAGATGGAGTGGGTGTGTAAAAATAGTGTGTGGTTCCTGCTCTTGTACTCTGATTAACAAAGAACATTTATAAAGCCAGTGTGAAGCACTGCAGAACTTTGCTTTGGTCCAGAGAAGAATACAAGGAGAAAGTATTTGACCTTTAAAGTGTCAGCAATGCTTTGGCAGACAGAATGCAGGCTGTAATATTTCAACGGGGTGTGACATATTTCTTTAATCTCCCATCCCCGAAAAGAGAGAAGCTGAAATCTGCTGTTCCCCCAAGTGTGAGACTCAAAAATAAAACTCCAGGGGCCTGACTTCTGCAAATGCAGACTTTGTTCTCGAGAGGTAGGAGGTGATGGAAGAGGGTTTTGTCTTTGGGTTTTACCTTTGCCAGAAGGAATTTAACAAGGTTCCTGATCTGGAGCTCACTTTAATAAAAAAGTGGAGAGTGCAGCTGCAACCTTCAGAGACACGCACCCCAACCCTGTTATGGGCTGAAACTTCCTGTATCCTTGCTGGCCTTTACCAAACTGCAAAGATGATTTGTTGAGATGGTTGTTAGTAACACTGATGAAATGCTTCAGTCTGCCATGACTCAGTGGGGAAAAAACTTGTATTTGGAACAAGGCTAAACAAAACCTGAGAAATGCAAGGGACAGGAAGAAACCACGGTTTGGACGAGATGATTGCAAGGGTGTGGAATCTTTGTTTAATTATTTTTCCTGTGGGAAATTTGGAAGAAGAAACAGTTTTTGATTAGAATTTAATACTGGCTGACTATCCCATACCTTTTGGCAGATGACTGCCAGAGCCTGAAACTTTGTTCCTTAACTACCTGTGTGTAATACACAAAGAATAAAGATAGAATTATGTCTCACATGAGAACCAAGCTATGTAGCTCAAAAATTATTATGTTAGAATTCATATCCTGTGTGATACCTTTACACATGCTTGGCTCTCTCTGTGTATTAATTGCTTGCAGGGAGTAGAAAAGAAGTGAAACGTGCTCTTTATGTTCATTGACAGTGAGGACACCAAAGTTTCATCCCTCTTTCCTTAATGTGTTGACAATTGGCATTAGCAGATGTGAAACAGCAATTACAGCTTTCACACACCTGACCTCCCAGGCTCAACAATGAGCATCCATTATCTGCCTCTGTGTTCTCCTGCATGCAGAAGGGAGGGAGGGTTTGCTGTTGTAATTGCAGTGTAAGTGGCTTTAATGTGATGGGAATGATTTAGGAGAGCTGTAACCAAGTGAGAGGTGAGACTGGAGGCAATCCTGGTGTCCCCTGTCACAGACTGAAGAGCTTTTTTAGGGAATAGTCCCTTTTGAGGCTATTGAGTTGTCAACCTGACTTTATTGGGCTGTTACCTGTGGCAGCAGTGAAATGTGTCACAGGTGCTCCAGACTTCCTCTGTCAGTCTCAGCAGGCCATGGAGATCTGTGCGCCTGTTTTTCTTTCTTCACTCTCTTTTAAACAAAGTGTCAAACTTTCTTCCCAGCTTCAGTGAGAATAAATTCATAAATTGAGAAGGCTTCCAGATTCTGCAGGGATTTAGTTTGTGTGGAGAAAAGAAAGATGTGAGTATATATGCTCATCATTTCAGACATTATTAACAACACATTCCAGAGACAAATGCTCAGGTTGGAAGGAAGTTTAGAACATGACTCTCATTTCTTGCCCTTCCTTTAGTGATACTTGAAAGGCATTTTTCTAAATAAATTCAATCCCATTTCTTGCAAAGTCCTTTATTTTTGCGGATGAGGTAAAAGTAAACAAACTTGACCTCAAACTAAAAATACATAGAAAAAATCCAGAGCTCAGATTTTGGGAGGTGAAGATAAATTTTTACCTTAGCAAAGCAGTTGGGGATGAGAATATCTACGTGAAGAACTGCATATCTGGGAAATTCAGTAATCATTCTTCCATTTTTTTGGGAGTCAACCCTTAATGCTGCCTCAGGCAGCATTTCTTTAAGTGATGTGACAAAAGTAGAGCTGTTTGTGCAGAGGGCTCCATGACTCTGATCTACAGCAGAGGTGCAGTGCATGGAAATGAATAAGAGCATCCACTCCCTACATCTGACACGAAGCTGCCTTTGCCACGATGGGCTCTGCTGCTGTAATCTTTCTGCTGTAAGAGATGGGGGGAAAGCTCCACTCTGTGCTCCCAAGGCTGAGTGTTTTTTATGCTGATAGCTTTTCTCTATATTTGTCTTTCAGTGTAAACAGGAAAGCTCACTTTTCTCTAAGCAGGAAGGTTTATTTAATGAAAAAGAAACTGTGACTTTATTGAAGATAGGATGATGTAATCTTCAGGGTGCCTCTGTCCAGTCATACTTTTATATTTCAGGAAGTAGACCTCCTCAGCCCCATCACACAGCAGACATGAATGTGAGATGAGCTGTGGAGAAGGAAGATTTGGGCAGGTTTGTGGAGCTGTTGAGATGTTTGACAAATAGTGATTTTAAACAAGCCACAGGAAATAAAGCAAGTTATCTCAAGTTTTCCAAATGCTAGGAAGAGCACTCCTTGGCTGTTTGTACAGCTCATTTTGGGTATACTAACGGAATTAACTGTAGTGGGCTTTTCACTAAAAAATGTGACTGATGTTTATGTGCAGCGTGCCAAACCTCATATTTGTATATTCTGTTCTCAGGTATTTGTGATTTAGTCACAGATGACTTGATAAAGAGAAGTTTAGTCTATTGTGTGCAGTTCCTGTTGGGGAGAAGGAACTCTAAACCCAACTTTTTTAACCTTGTAGAACTGCAAGGTGGTCCCTGATTTCTTTCTTTAAGGTTGCTTTCCAGTTCTTGACATAAGAAGTAATCACTGGAGTATAATTGTTAACTAGTTCAGAACACTGACCAATAATTGTCTCCTTACTCAGTTTATTTCTTTGCAATTGATAATTGGACAATTAGCAACTGTAGTAATTTCTTGAGTTTTGAGTTGTTTAGCTGATGAACAGTGTTATTTCTATTGCAAAGAGTGGGTAATATATCAGGTTTTTGTTTTTTTTTTTTAAAATTAAATCCCTCCTGGCCACTTCTGTTAAACTGTGCAGGCAACCTTTTTGAATTCCAATATTTCCTATTTCAGGTACAATATATCATAGAGCTAATTTTCCTGGCCTTTTAAAAGATGGTCTTAGGGGTGCTGTAGCTCATCCAGTCTGCACATCACTGGCAGACTCCAAGTGCTGATCCTGAATATTCATCTCTTTCTCTTGAGTTACAAACTTTGCTGAAGTGGGAGATCCATCTCTGCTGGCTTTGTCTCAACATAAGTGAGATCCTTCAGAGCAGGATAACTTCACTTCTGTGGAATTACTGGGTGCTGCTTCCTGGTTTGACCTTTAGTATTTGCTTGACTTGGAGACAGTGGGTGAAATTTTGTAGAACTATAAAGTAACAAAGATACTTATTTTGATTTTCAATGAATGTTTGGCACCCAGGATGTCAGCAAGTGATTCATGGTAGAGATTTGCTGCTGCTTTTTGTGACAAGCGATTTCCTTTGCAGTTCCAGCCACGCTGCATTGCTCTGTTTTCCTTGCTTTACATAAGGTCAGAGAAGCTTCTTCAGTACCAAATTCAGGATACAGCTACTGTTTCAAGTGTCAGCAGAAATGGCCTCAAGTACTCTGACTGATTAGGAAGGGCTGAAAACCAGTGCAAAGTGCTGTGTTTATTGAATGAGTCTTTTTCTGCTCGTATTTGCATGCACACAACTGTAAAATGTCATAATTCAAGTGGCAATTATGGCAACATGTGCAAATTGGGTGATTCTGCATGCAGCTGGCCAGTTGTGCATGCACAATTACCCAAATTACAAATGCAATCACAAATAAAGCCTATAAATGCTCCTCAGCAGTGTAAAAATTGCCTATTTTCTATCACAAGATGATTTCTGGATAAAGCTGTAATAAATTTGGAGTTGTGGATTTTTTTGTCATGGTCAGGAAGTTACTTGGTAGTGAGGGTGTCTTAAAATTGTGAACGACTTGGTTCCTTGTGTGTTTTTGAACATAAAAAGTCTAAGATACAGTTACAGATCAGAACTTTCCTTTTCCAAGGCAATGTATTCCTTCTTGTGTGTTTCACATGCATTAGACCAGCAATCTTTTAATAAAATGAACAAGGTGAGATCTGTACTAAACAAGGGATTTTTCTACTGAATTCACTGATTCTGAGTAGTTTTGCATGCAATTTTATTTACGCTAGTTGAGAAAGACCACACTGTAAATGAGAGCATCTTGTGTGCCTTGATTTGCTACCTCAGAGTGTCTGAGCTCGAGGTGAGGAGAAGCTGAAGAAAGGCTCTGGAACAAGGCTTTAACATGAACCACGATATTTTAAATAATGTATTTTCTAAGTCAACATAGCACAGCTTTTTTTCCATGGAAATAAAAATTAAATGCACCCCCAAATGTTCCAAGTCCACAATAAAATATAAGAAGGATGGGACAGGGCTTTTGGGAGGTGAGATGCTCTGTAGGAGCATGCACAGAGGTCCTGGGAAGGTTGGAGATTCTCCAAGGCAGAAAGGTGTGGCCAGAGGGAGCCAGTGCTTGCAGCAAGAAGTGAAATGAAGAGCTCAAGAACACTGTCAGAAAGTATTTGGGGTAGAAGCAGTTGCTCACCTTGCTCCTTCCAACAAAAAATAATCGAGTGGAGCTTTGTAGTATTGGAAAGTGTGTTTCTTCTTGGTAATGAACTAGCCACAATTCATCAATATTCAGTTACGTAGATATGAAATTCATATTAAACTTTAATGTTACAAATGACTCATTTCTGTCCCTGGTTCTCTAGTAGGAGCAATGGAAAAATACATTGAACAGTAGCCCATAAAACTGAGTGAATAAGAACCATTTCTTCATCTTCCATCAAAACTCAATTTCCTGATTGAAATATTTCGTGTGGCTAAGTAAAACACAAAATAATGAATGAATTTTAAAATTCTCCTGTCTAAGCAGGCTGATCTTGAGCTGAAAAACAAATCCTCGTGAGTGCAGAATGGCTGCAGGCTGTTGATAGGAGTGGGAAGGAGGTGGGAGTACCTGGATTGCAGGAGAGCAACCAGGAGATGGTAATTTAACTGTGGGTGTAGGGATGGGTGACACCAGGATGCCTTAATGTCCTAAGACTTTTATCAGTGCTAGTGGAAGGGGAGGAAACAAACTAATGGAATTTTCTCTTTGGTACAAGCCTTCTCAGAATAAATAAATCTCTCCTGGGGGTGGCACATCCCAAGTCACAGATGCACAAGTTTAGAAATTATCAGCTCAAGCATCTTAGCTAAAATTAATTAGCTGGAATGATCATTGCTATGTGCACTAACAGAGTCCCCTCTGACTGAGTGGAGAGGATCACATGCTAATGAAGACAGAACGCTCTGCGGTTCGCAGCCGGCAGTGCTCATCCTCCTGAGCTGCTCCGGAGTGCCAAATGTGATCTCCAGGATCTGGGGCAGAGGCAAAACGTCCCTCAAGGATACACTGCTCTCTTTCCTGGACACGTTTATATATAGGTCATCCCAACACTCAGGAAAAGGAAATCAAGCCAACTCGAGATCTATTTCTTTTTAAAGATATAATTGATTTGCGTTTAGAGAGAGTCTCCTTCAGCTCTACCTCAGGTGTCAGTTTTAATTCTTCTGCGCCTGGACACAGTCTAACACAGCTTCTGCTTCAAAGCATTTATAGTCCAAATAGTCCTGACTGACTTGAGTAGTAGATCTATGTTTAAATAAATGTGGGAGACCAAGGGATGGGAAGATGGGATATCTTGGCATTATGGTATGTAAATATCCATAGAAATGTTGTCTATCAACTCTTCCCCCTCTCAAATTTCTCTTTTTTTTAGCAGTCCAGCTGCTTACATCAACCTTCTTTTACGAATACTCAAATCTCAGTTGCCCAAGGACTCCTTCATTTATTTTTCAGACATTTTAAAGTAATTTGGGCAAATCCAGCATCTTTATTATAAAGAGAAAAAAAACAACAACAAAAAAAAATGGACAACAAATAGCTTTTTTGGAGAATGTCCTCATGAGAAAGTCAGAAAGATGAACTTAAAATACATCTTATTCCAGGCAGTGGAAAAAAGTGGAATGAACATAAATGAAAAAAATATGATATCAGAAGAGATTAGTTTATTTATCATGAGGCTGATTTGAACCCATCAGCCTGATGTGCACAAGGACGATCTCTGTCCCAGCCACAGTTCCTCGAGCAGGAGTAGCTCAGGAGCATTAGATTGATTGCCTCTAAGTGTTATCTACTCTTCATAAAAGGGAAATTGTTCCTTCTCATTCTTTTTGGCACCAGTTTTAACCTTGTTTCACCTAAAATATGATTCCTTAATGCATGAAATTTTTAAGTATTTGGAGGATCTATGAAGGCTAAAGAAGTATATTGGTGGTAAATGTGATTATAAAAGGCTCTTTAATAGACTCTAAATGATGCTTTGTGCTGGCCCCAGCCTGACTGCAGCTCAGGAGTTTGGGGCTGGGCCTGTGCAGCTCTCGCTCCTGACTCTCCTGCAGTGGTGCCATGCCCTGATTTGGGAGCCCCTTCAGCAGCTCTGCTGTCTCTGATGGACGCAGAACCTGCCCATGCTCGTTTCATCCATTCAGTTAATCTCTTCCAGGCTCTTGGAATGATGGTAGGGCAGGCAGTGGACTGGATCCTGGTCAATCAGTTCACTGGGCTCTACACTTTGCACAGCTGGAGAGAGCTGATAGAAGAGGAGACCCAGAGCTGCTGATAAAGCAGCCAGGCTGACTCACTCTGGTATGGCCACTACAGATTTTCTCTGTTAATTTGTCAGATTAAGGAGCAACAGAGATGTTCTCTGTTTATCACCATAACACAGCTGGTGTTTCAACTTACAGCAGGCTCCAGTAGGTTCTTCACTTTATAACAGTTTAAACATGGTCTAAAAAGTACCATGACTTTATTTCTTAAGATGGAACTTTTTTGGCCGTGGCTCCAACCCAATCAATTCTCTCAGTAGATCAGTCATTTTTTAAAAAAACCACTTATAGCACAATGGTTCGCCAAATTATCACCTCTCTGGCAAGACATTTGCCACTGACTAATTGCACTAAGACTGCTTCATGCACACCATTTGTCACCATTCCACATGAAACGTTATGGTTCCTGCAGTGCTGGGAACTTGTCCTTGCTCTGCTGCGCCTCCAGATCCAAGCAGTGCCTGGTACTTCTGTGCCTTGTCTGGCTGCAAATCCCTAAGAGGTTTTATGGCAGGAAAATATTTGCTGTGTGTTGTAGGTGTGTATATATGGCCCAGGCAGTAAGTTGGCTTCACGTTTGTAGTTAAATTATAATGAAAATTATAATTGTAGCTAAATATGAGTCGGCCTCGTTTGTAGCACAATTATAATGAAAAAAGGGGTGCTATAGGTTTGTGGGGAGTTGCTTTCTGGTGTCTGAAGCGGCACATCCAACAAGCACAGGGGAGAGTCCTGCACTCTGAATTAATCAGAGGTTAACATCAGCCTCCCTGTGCCAGAGCAGAGAATCAAGGTTCCCTCCACATTTCAGAAGAGAAATGATGCCAGTGAGGCTATTATGGTTCTGTAACTTTAAGTAACTGTCACGAACACAATTTCAAAGATAATTTCAGATGGCTTATTGGATTTGCTTCCGAAGCAAATTGTGTCATTGCAAAGACAAAACAAAAATCCCCACAACATTAGAGCTGCTTTAATTGCCTCTTAATGCGTGGTGTTACCAAAATTAGAAACATGATTAGAATGAAAGAGGTTTTTGTAAAATATCTTTTTTCATTAGTGTTATCATGTTCCCTTGAATGATTCTTGTATTCAGACAAAAATGTACCTGGCTTTTGATTCAATCTTGTTACGAGCCAAGTGACCCGTCACTTCATAAAGAATGTTGGTTTGGTTTGGTTTTTCTCCCCCTCCTTAATTTTGTTGGCTTCTGAAGTGACCTCAAATTCACTTAGGTTTGTAGATACCCTCCAGTCTACAAACTGGAGTACTGTGAGCTGGAAGAATCAGAAATACTTTGGTATAAATGTCTATATAATATTTATTGATAGCACACAAATGAATTTATGCAAAAACCACACAGACAGATGGTTTCTTTTTGCCTGTGTCATTGAGCAAGGAAATGTGATATGAAAGAATGATTTGAAATGCTCTTTTGACTGCACCAGCTCTGAAAATTGTTTAGGCAATGTCTGCTGCCACAGGTGTTGAAATGCTGGTGGAGTTAATGACCAGTGTGGATCCATGGAGAAGGTGCAGGTGCAATAGGACCTCATCCTGGTTTTATTTTGAGCTTATTTAAATTACAGCTTTTTGTTTAATTTTTTTTTTCTTAACACGAAACCACTTAAACCTTCTGAGCTTTTAGAGACTTGCAGAGGATGTTGAGAGTGAACAGCTCTAGGCTGTGATTCTGTCATTTTCCTGCCCTTGCCCCTTTGCATCAACACTTCCGTTGCTTGGGACGAGTTTGGGGGCAGAATTGAACCCTTTATAAGGATCTGTATAAAGAGAAATCCAAGCTGGAATTCTGCTTGGTGTTAGGGTGGCCTCGAATAAAGGCTCTTTCTTGACTAACTGCAGGTAATGATTTTTTTGGTGTTTAATTAGCCAGAGTAATACCAAAGTGCTTATGCTATTTCTTATTCCTGATATTGCTTCAAAGGTATTCCAGTAACCTTTTTTAATCTCTCCTAATTTGATTAAGGATGTAATCAGACAGTTATACAGCTGAATCTCATTTTTACTGCTGATAATTAATTATTGAAATGCAAAATGTGTATATTCGACACTAAATATCAGGATCCTCTTGTATTTATGTACAGCTATATCACTTTGATTTCTTTCATCGCTTCTGCAGTACAGCTACTAATGTGTGATTTTTCATCAAGACAACACACGCTTACACACATTGCTCTCTTGATTAGGAATTTACTTTTTCCTTATAGAAAATGATTAAATTTCCTTACCAGTAAATTAGTGTTAATTCAGAGTCTGAGGAAAGGCTTTATTATTACTTTTCCTAACAGAGAAGTCTCTAAAATGGGAGATAAAGTTTTTCCTATCTCCATTTTCACCTGTATCCTCATAAGCTCCGTGCAAGATCACACCTTTTCACTCTCTCTCTCTTCCCTTTTTGTATTGGGCTTGGTTTTGGTAGAAGGTGGTCTTTTCCTGAGTAAGAGGAATGAGGGCTCTTGAGCCTCTAAGATAATTATTCAATTACACTCTGGTTGTGTCTTAATATTTCCCTGAGACCCCATCATGCGAAATGTGATGCTGAGCAATGAGAACACCTCCTCAGAGGGTTTGCCAAGGTAATTGCTCATAGCCAGCTGTATTGGGAGTTTAATCCTGGGGTCCTTTGCACAGACCAAAGATAAGGATCTCTGCTGATTTTGTTGCTGTTGGAGGGATGTTGGTAATTTGGAGTTGGGATCCACCATTTAGACATTAAAAGGCTCTCTGAGAATATCTCTGAAAGGAAACACTACATGATCCTCCACATTTTTTCCCTCTAACAACCAAAACAAACTTCCCCTCCCCCACCAAACTAAAATTTTCCTCTGTTCCCCAAAAGACAGAGCTATGCTGAAAGCTCCCTGTGGCCGGAACCCACTTATATTTGGAGTAGGCACCTTCACCAGCAAAAAACCACTCTAGTGGTCCCCAAAAAGCTGCCTGCTGCCCTTCCTCCTCCCAGTTCCAATGCTCCTTTTGGATCCATCAGGGATACCTTTTCCCATGTTCACTGGTCCACATCCAGATTGAAATCCTAATGATGTCTGAACTTGAACCACAGGAGTTCATTTGTATACATTGTGAATGATAAACAAAAAATCTGTCTGGAACCAACCTATTAAAAAGTCTGATCAGTTCCTATTTCAGATGACACCCAGCAAGAGCAATTCTAACTCTGTAATACCCGTGACAGTTATTTTCAGAGTTCCTGCTATTGCGTGGCATGAAATTGTTTGTCTTATATCCAACTTGGACGCGCAGAAATTTGATCTGATAAGCAGAGCAGTAAAACTGTGCATGTGACTTGGGAGCAGTGATGTTTAAAGTCACAGAGTCACTGGGTGCAGATGCCTACCGTGAGTGTTTCGGGAAGAACGGTGGCTTTTAGCCTTTGGGTTTACTGACAGTATGCACTATTTATTTTAAGCAAGGTTCCATCCTTTTGACATGAATCACTGGCATTTTCTGCCCAGTCCCAGCACGCTGGGAGAATTAGTTGCATTGTTTCAGATGGCAGGGGAAACATTTTCAGATGTGAAGGATAAACGGTGACGTGCAGAGGTAATCAGTTGTTGCAGACGTTATTCTAAATCAGACTGATTAATGATTGCATTGTGATGGGTTCCAAAAGGACACAAATCTGGATGTCGTGTTTCTGGCAGTGAGCAAAGACCACGTGCTTTGACTGCTTGGGGTGGTTCAGAAATTGATGTTCCCTTTTGATCAGTTCCTGTAAAGATCTGTTTTTCCTTTCCAAATACCTGAAAAAAAGATGCAAAGCAACATGATTACTTTATATGGTCCAGACACAAAAATTGACCAAATCTGAGGTTTTTATCTGTAACAGAGTCTGTTTAGACATAATGACAGCTTTGCAGGAGGTTGTTAATCTTAGGGATGTTTGTGCTCTTTTACCTCAATATTCTTCTCCTGAATGAGATAATCCAGACACCAGACAAAAATGGTTGGAAGAGTAAGTATTTATATGCAGCCTTGACTTTGCAGTGTGGCTAACTCATTTTCCATACTCATGTAATTCAGACTGAGGCCCTGAGGGGTGGGAAGTTGATGAAGCAAAAATGAAATGTAGAACAACTTTCTGAACATCTTTACTACTGAGCAGGAAAGTTTTCTGTTCTTCTGGTTCATGAGTCAGAACGATGCATTTTTATAAAGCCAGCAGAAGGAACTGGGGGTGTTCTGGGTCTAGTGGGTAGATATTTTTACTAATTTTTTAATCCTTTTGGTGTTTCTCTGGTGCTCCAGAGCTGGTGTTATAGAAAAAGGTTGGGGTTTATATTTTTTTCTGTTATTTTCATTTATCTTTATCTACTTGTCTACTGAGTTTGAGCATATCTGTAGGTACTAATTTCTTTGGCTGGAAATATTAGTAATTACGAAATTTTGGAGAATTTTAATAAATTTTGAATTTGGTGTTTAATACACAGCTCTCAAATCAGACTAATCTGTAAAGCAGAGTAATACACGTGAGTTCACAGCAGGCATCTGGAAGAGCAGTGGAGACAGGGGTAGGATAAATCACTCTGAGAAAGAGTTTAATTAATTGCACTTTGAATTCCAAAAAGAGATACTGTCTTTGTGTGGTGAATACCATCTCCTTAATTTCACATTCAGTTTTAGACTTTGGGTAATAAACAAACCTCCCATTGCCTGTGGATTGACTTTAAAAAGTTTTAATCTTATTAGAGAACATTTGATTATAGACTAATTTGCTGTGCATCTCTTAAAGGATTCAGATTGATTCTGAGGAATGTGGGCAACTTTAAATTATCTCTTTCTCAACCAAAAGAAAGTTGCATCTCCCATGCACTTTAGTTTTTAATGGACCCTTTCCATCAGCTTTCCAGCAGCGACTATCTTGACTATGCTGTCGTTGGAAATAAAGTATGTAAGCAACTACTTGAGTTTCATTTTGGCTGTTTTCGGTAAATAAGGAAGGATAAAAATATATACCTTTTAAAGTAGCTGAAGATAGTTTTGTGGCTGTAGTAAGAACTGAGGAATTGGATTTCCCCGAATAAAAGAAGGTGTTTTTTATCAATTACAGGAGCAGTGGGATCAGATTAAGTATGTTCATAAGTGTACAGACACTGCCAGATTCTCATAAATGCCCCTTCTTTGGGTGCTTCATGACATACATCCCTCCTTATTTCAGGCTTTGGCTGTCTGTGGCTGTACCTGACCTTGTTTTCCTGGATATTTTAATAGTCTGTGAAGAAGATTAAGCATTTTTTGCTCACATACTTGATCTTTTCTTTATATACAATCTTAAAATAAGTCTGAAGAGTCACATTAAAGAAACATTTTGCTTTCCATGGATCAGAAAACTTACAATGTGAAGATCACATTTTGGAATGTTAACTTGTGGGTAACTGCTGGATCATGGAACGTTGAATAGCAGCTTGTGTTAGTTCAGTACTGAGATTGCAGACAGTGGTGCTTTCTAGGAAGGATCCACACAGTTTCATTCTGCAGGGTTTTGCCACAGGGTTTATCTGTCCAGTGGAATCCCTCAACCACTGTGCACGACTGATCTCTATTCCAGGAACACAGCTTGTGTGTCAAAGTTCTGCCAAACCAAAGACCTTGACGAAGTTCAGGCTGTATTCCCATGAAAACATTCATTTCTGAAGATAGCAGATTATTGTTTCTGTGGAGAATTAGCTCTTGGATGCTACCACTTAAGTCTTTGCCCATTGGGAATAAGATGCTTATAAATCACAGATGATGAATTTTCTCTGGCAGTTTTTTCTATGTTGATTCAAGAAAAAAACCCTTCCTTCAGCTCTCCTGAAGGAAAAAATTAAGTAGTGTAAGTAAAAGTCTGCTTTGGTTTTCACAGGTGACTGCAGACAATTCTCATCTCGGTACAGTTCTTTCTCAATGTATTTTATTCTTCTTTAGACCTATTGCAGTGAGGTTAAAATCTCTAATGAACTATTCACCTGTGTATGAGAACACAGCTGTTAATCCAGAAAATTTCAGTAATTAATCAGGACTATTTCTGTTATGTAAAAGTGACTGTAAGGTGCATCCAGCTCCACGAATCAAAGTGACCTGTACAGATGTGATCCTCACCATCTGAAACTATGGACAAAACCACAAATATAACTTCCACTCACCTTGTGCACAGGAGGACTTTCACCTTCAAAAGCAGTCTCTGAATGGGATTTTTAAACACTTTTTTCCTCAGAAAATTAGATGGTACGTGTTTGAAACAATCTAGCCCTCAATGCAAGTCAGTTATGCCTACCTGCCTTAGCAAAAGTATTTCTTTTTTCTTCTCTTTTTTTACCCTCTTTCTATTTTTTTAAATGTATACCATTATCTACTACACCAGGGAGTAAAATAAGTTAAGTAAAAGGAAATCATGGTTAAATTCACAGCTCAAGAATTAGCTTTCACTTTGGGGGGGAAATTATTGAGCACAAAGCAAAATACATTTTAGTGAAGGAAATAATGAGAGACTTACTTATGAAAAATACAATCATTTTAGAAAACCTTGTATACAGTGAGTAATAATCAGTTCTCTATGATATTAAAGAAGGAGCACTTAAATTTTTTTTGACATCCCTAATCATGGAGCCTGGGGAGCTCTACAGAACATTTGCATTAAATTACTCCTCGTTTTCCCAGCCCTATCTGCCCCTTCCTTAGGTTTCGCTGCCAGTATTTGTGAATTTGGCAGAAGCCTACAGATTTCATAGCTAATATTGTCGTCTCCTGCCAGGAATATCAGAGTAAGGTGCATTAGATGCTGCATGGCAATTAAGGGTTGAGAGAATTCACGCTGATTTTCATATGTGGCACCCAGGTGCCATCGTTTGTATCAGATTACTCAAGTGGCGTCGCAGAAGATGCTCCCATGCATCACTTCTGCTATCCTGGGTGTTTCTGTTGGAGCTCAGGTGAACTCTGGTGGGGAGGAGGTGAGCCTGCAACTTCCAGAGTGCAGTGGCAGAGGGATGGAGTAGTTCTCGTGCCTCTGTGAGCTGCTTGTGCCTGCATTGTGCTGCCTTTCACTCGATTGCAGAGCAGGGAGCGCTGCCTGCCGTGTGCTGACATTTCCCATTGTGGCCTCGCCTTCCCTTCCCCAGTGCCATTGTTTGGGCTCCCACCTCAGCACTTTTAAGTGGGTTTTTTCACAAGTGGTCATTCTTGGCCTAATTCTGCTTTCATTTAATGCTTTTCCATACAATAAGAGTTGTGCCAGCTTGGCTGTATCAGCAGAACAGCTCTCTTCTGGGGCAGATCCAGCCCTGCAGGAATGCACTACATGCATGCAAGTACTGCCTGCTAAAACCAGGCTTTTCTGCATCTTTTTTACCCAATTTAATCGCATTGAGTCCAAACCAATGTAGTCAGTGATGAAAACATTAATGCATTTGGGGAATAAGCTCTGACTGTAGAAATGTGTTAACACAAGGGCAGGTAATGATAAAACAAGAGGGAATAGCCTTAAGGTGAAGGAGGGTGGATTTAGATGAGATATTAGGAAGGAATTCTTCCCTGTGAGAGTGGGGAGGCCCTGGCACAGGGTGCCCAGAGAAGCTGTGGCTGCCCCATCCCTGGAAGTGCCCAAAGCCAGGCTGGATGGGGCTTGGAGCAACCTGGGATAGTGGGAGGTGTCCCTGCCCATGGCAGGGGGTGGCACTGGATGGTCCTTCCAACCCCAAAAATTCTGTGATTCTGCGAAGGTTTATTAGCATGCCTCGTTTACAGTTGATTATAAGAAGATCCCAGGGTCTTGAGAGAAATGGTGTGTCTGCTTTTGAAAATCAGAAGTAAATATGCCTGAGAACTGTGTAGCAAGCACAAGTGTGTACATTTAGGAATTACCCCTGAGGCTTTTAACCAAGGTCTGTTCTGCTGGTCATGATGTTACAAGCTGAGGAATCTTCCCCCTGCTTCCTGAACTAACAGAGGTGTAATGCATGTTCCTTCCCAGGATTGTAATTATAGATGACACCCTTAGGAAAAAGACAAGTCTAGAGCATCTGGGTTGGGACTTCTGAGATGGAGTGAAACAAAATTTCAATTAAGTTCATTGGATTAGCACTGGCTGGGAAGTGGAATTGATATTCTGAAGGAAAGGAAAACACTTCAAGGAAACATTTGAATATTTCCCCAGTAAAAATGACTGTAGAACCCAACTGCCAAAACAAACAATCAACCCACTGGAATTGTCTAAATGCCGTATTTTCTCATTACTGAACCCATTGTGGTTTGATATGAAATATTAAATACTTTGGCATTATGTAACTCAATATTATGCAGATCAAAACATTAATTCTCTTGGCATCACTGAAATCAGGTTTAAACAGAAATACATGCCCTTGAACTGTTTCATGCTTGGTAAAACTGCCTTTTCTAATAAAATGCTCCTGTGTTGAAAACTAACTGGTCAGCTCCGTGTTTCAGCAAAAATTATCCCATTTGTGTATCTCTGGCTGTCTCCCAAACTGTTTCTGCTACCACAACTCGATTTCTATTTTCTGATCTGCAGAGAGGGTAAAAGTTTTTGGAGTGCATATCTTCATGCACGCTGAGTGAAAAAGAAATAATAACAAATATTCGTTGTGAACTCTGTTTATTGCTTCCTCTGTTGATATGACTCTATGTCGTATAGATTAAAATTAAGATTATTCTTGTTAAAACATACAGTGTGATTCAGTCATCATAGGGATCACTTTTGAGCTATTGTGGGCCACCTCCTGAAGCCCCACACCATGGAAAGCCTCTCTGGGCTGAGGTAGGTAAATCTCATTTCCAGGGAGTGGAAAAAAGGTGTTAATATTTCAGCAGTTGTTGGGAGTTCCATCACTCTGTGACACGGGCTCTGCTCCATATTTAGGGTTTCCACCACATGAGAATTCTGACCTAATACTTTTACATCCCTTGCTGAAGCTAAGTCCCTAAGTAGGCTGTTTCAATGAGATAGAACATCCTCTTGTCCTTGGTGCACAGAGCTAAAGTAATTGAACTCGAAGGAAGAATTACTGAGGGAAAATATTTGGCATTTGCTATGTAGTAGTTTGGGCCTGGGTGATCACTGTGTTTCTTTTTGACTTTAAAATCTATGTCACCTTAGGAACTGCAGAATTCTAAGAAGATTTATAATTGCTTCCTTGGAAATAGTCCCAGGGATAGTATCACTATAATGCTGCGAGGGAGCCAAAGCAGTCTCGCAGCCACAAGCTTCATATGTCATGTAGGACTTCAGCCTATTGAACAGCCCACTACACAGTGATTTTGGGGGAGGGAAATTAAAAATGCAGTCTGAAACACTCCGGTGATTTACCACAGAGTTTGCAAAAGCAACAGCACTTCTAAGTCTACCTTCTCTTGCTGTATCTTTCTCATTTATCACAGCCCTTCAAGGAGTTCCTCTTTAGGAGAACCCAATTCCCCGCTTGCTATTATGTCTTCTTGTTGAGATCATGAATCCAAAGTACAGAAGCGCTGTTGGATGGGATTCTCTTCTGAAAGGCTGGGAAAGCTGCCTCAGGAGTAAAGTTACCGGTCTGATACATTTTTTGATCCACATTTCCTGGCTTCTTTCACTAAAGGCTCCAGGCAGTGCAATGAGCAGTGCGATCACTGCTGCGGGACAGAGATCTCAGCTGGCAGAGGCAGCTCTTCCTTTTGACACGTGGCTTTTGTTTGCCACTCAGGTAGGCTTTGCATTGAAGTGAGCTCTGAAAGCAAAGGAGGAAAGGGAAACTCCCCAGCCCTATGCAAGTGGGCAGCAGGAGAAATTGTGGATTGGTGAACAAGCCTGGCTAAAGTGTCTCGGGAACGAGCACAGCAGTGTAAAAAGGATGGACCTATTTGATGGTTGCTGTTTACTGCGTGTGCTCCCTCCACGTCAGCTCAGCAGATTGGCATCTCTGGGAGTGGGAACGTGTGCTCTGAGTGGAAAAGAAATCTTTGGGCAGCTGGATATCTTCCTAATGGGGTTGCTGTGTCTATCCAGGAGATGCTTTTAAGGCAGCGAGGAAAGGAGTAAGGAAGTTATCATCAAATTATATTGACGTAGAGCATTTTCATAACAGTCTTGAAAGGACTTAGTAGAAAGGTGGATTAGTTGAGAAGAAAATGTGTAGAGCTGAAGTTGGGTCTTGGTTTTTTTTTCTTTTTCCCCCTCTTTTTTTTTAAATTAAGCCTGCTAAATGAAAAAGTCCTGTAAATTTGCTCTTTACAGAAGTGAAAAATACTGCCTGTGGAGCTGCTGGTGGTTCGTTATTCAACTGAGTACAGTACCTTGTTTTAAAGACTGTTCTTGCAAATGATTATTCTTCATTTCTGCCAGCCTGTCCTCACACTTGGGGGACCCTCCCTGAGCCAAGTCATTTAAAAGTTAAAAACCTCTGTAAGTGTCTTGGGTTTTTTTAACACTGAATATAGTAGCAAACATATATGTGGCATCTTTGCTTTATCCCTTAATTGCTCTGGATTCTTTTTGGGTTGATTACTATCATGTTGCTAGTGCGTGGAAATTTATAGAGACTTTCTCTCAAATCCCATTTTTAAGGCTATGACTACAAACTGGGAGGACTGGGACAGCAGAGAGTTTAGGGAACTTTTCAAAAGGAAATTGCTGCATGTAAATGTGCTGGCAATGGGAAGAGTTCTTAGGGTTCTTATCTGTGACCTGATCCAAGGAGAGACTTCCAGTAGACATTGGATCAAATCAGATATGGTTTGTGTGGCTTTGAAATAAGAAACCTGAAAAAGAAGATAATTTCAAGGACTAATATGGCCTGGATCCACTGGTGTGTGTCTCCACTGTGCAAATACATTCCAGATATAAAAAAATCCATTAGATGATCTAGTTCTCATGCTTTGCATCCTCCCTGGCTCTTGTAAAATTGCACCAAAAATATTAAAACCTGTTCCATGATGAAAAAGGTGTTTTGTAGCACCTACTGTTGATTTAGGGAGTAGGTAGCTAAAACAGAACAGCAAGGAGGAAAAGGAAGGACACCAACCAATGTCACTCAGTCAATGAAGTTTTCAAAGTATCAGAGAACATGATAATACAATTTTTTTTGCTCTAGGCTCTGACTTGCTGAGGTGAAACAAGATAGCAAGAAATATTTTCTGTCGAAAAGGAATATTCATATGAGTATTATAAAATAATAGATACGATAGTCTTTTCACCACATCATTTATGACTTAAGACACTCTGCCTTTTATTCTGCTTTTGTTAATTTTGTCAGGTTCTAGAATATTTCTTCCTTTCTATCCATGTCCTCTTTTTTCTTTGTATGTAGGAGATGCCATGAAGCCTCCCTTTGATTGTGCATTGATGTAAAATTGAACAGCCCATGTTGTGTACGTGCTGCTGTCCCCTGGCAAACATTGGCAGGTGTTTGGATTCTTCTTACTCTCACTTGATGATCTTCGAAATGTGATCTCATTTTATTATGAGGAAATATTTCATTGCTTATCTGACCCCAACTTTATTACAGTTTCTGGACAGATTTTGATTGCTTTCCATAAGTTCTGGAACATTTCTTAAGATCTTTCAGTTCAAAAGCAGCTTGTGGCAGTGTAGAAAAAGGAAGATCATAGGGACCTTGGCAGCTTTCTCCCTGGATTTCCTCAGAGTCTCTCTCCCTTCCTAGAGTCAAGTCACAGCCTCCTTTGCTGCTCCTGCCATCCAGAAGTGCTTTCCTATTGCTCTCTGCCTCATTGATTCTCCATCTGTTTTACTCTGAGCATCTTTCTGGTGACCTATGTTCGCATCTGGTGTAAATATGCTCCTATTCAAAGTGTTTTTACTCTGTCACTTACCATTTCAGGGAATGATTTATTATAACAGGGGCTGTGTGCTCTGTGCTGGGGAAAGGGAGGAAATCCAGACACGGCCTTGAGGATTTCTTAGGTCTCGCTTGACTGGGGTTGGGAAGCACGAGGCGATGTGGTGCCAGGAGCCATGACTGATAAATCTGTCCCCCCAAATTATGGGGTAAATAAAGGAGCTGGGGATCAGACAGGCAGAGAAGGCAGCTGTGCTAGACACATTTCCTCCAAGTTGTGAAGGACCCGAGCCAAACCTCATGGATGTCAGTCAGAAGTCTGCCAGCCACTCTGAAAGGCATTTGAAAACAAATGCTGGAGGTTTGACTGGCTTTTCTGAGTTAGAGGACAGTCCTTTCATTACAAGCGACTTCTCCTCTCCTTCTGCAGTTAGAAAAACAATATAATTCATGCAGATGGAGCACCACATTACTATCTAATAGCAATTTGTATTCTAAGGCCGTACAGATTTTTCTCTTATTTCAACACTAGATTAACAGGGGAAAGAATTGCAAAAGAATTGCTGTTGGAAAAGGAATTTGAATACAGACCAGGTGGCTAATTTGCTCCCATTAGTTAGTATGTTTAACAAGGGAGGGTGCAGTCTGCAGGCAAGCCTCTGGAAGAACATCTCTATTGCTATTTAACATTGCTACATAGCTTTGAATTTTTGCCTGCTTTCCTTTGTGCCGGAGCTTTTTTCCCCCCAAAACACTGGGCAAAGAAAATAGCATATGGATGAGAAGTGGCATGTCTGAACAGCTACGTGTGTCTGTTACATGAATTGGTACAGAAGAAGAGGATGCATCATCATGCTTTGATAACAAGCAAATCAGGAGCAATTACTTTTTTCTTTCAGAGAAAAGAGGATCACTTACAGTACTTCAAAATAAGGCTTTTTTTTCCCTCTGGAGAATAATAATCATTCTCTGTGTAAGCTGAGACACTATCATCTCTTTCAGTCTCGCTGAGTGTGAGCCATGCGTGGTGTCTGAATGCATCTCTGCACTTAGGAAATAGATTGGATAGGCTGTGGTGATGTCACTTCTTAAATATCACTGACTCCTGATCCAGTTGGATCAGATTTTGATCTTTATAACACATCTTCTATTCTGAAGGAGAAAATGAGTAGAACAGATTGTTTTCCATAAGGTTTTGGCAACTAGAAAACATTTGTGAAGTGATAACGTAGTGATTGCTCACATCTGACTATGTAGAATGAAATTCTGTGAGGAAAGCTCTTTATTTCCTCGCAGAAGCTCATGGCAAATGGATGGGGCTTACAGATTACAAATCACAGGTGGGGAGAGAAACCATGTTGCTATTGGACAGCAAACAGAATGTTCAAATAATGTAGATTGATATTACGAACCAAAGACAAGTGTAAATATCAATCTGTTAAAACTATTCTTTTTTCCATGCCTGGCTTTATTTGCATTTAGTTGCTATTTTCCAATGGGATTAAAAAACGTCAACAGTTTCATGGCGAGGCTTATTTCTTTAATACTTGAAGAGGCCATGTGGAAAAAGCCTCTTCTGCTGATTATAAACACTGGTTCATAATTAATGAAATGAAACCTGTTTATTTGTTAGCCAGTGGTGCAACATGCAACAGGAAAAGCTGAGGCCTGGTGTCTTAGCTGCGTTTCCGTGTGTATTTTCTTTTACTGTTAGCTTTGCTGCAACGCAGCAGGCAACAAATGTGCTGGAATGGCTTCTGAGGCTGAAGTTAATGGTGCCTCTCTCCTCGTCTTTTCCTCAGCCAGCTGCAGTATCCAGACTGGCTCGGCTGCTCTGGTCCTTGCCCTGCTCGGTGCCCTGGTGTCCCCTGCAGGGCTGTTCCTGCAGGATTGCCCCGGCTCCAGGCAGAGGAGGTGCAGCTCTCCTGTGACGCTGCAGTTTGAGCTTTGCGTCCTGGAACCACAAACAGGACGATTTCAACAATTTCTTCAAGCCTTGATTCATTGAATCAGCCTCTTTTTCATCTTTTAAGTTGCTCCTGAGCTGTTGAAAGGCTGTTTAAGTTTGCCACCTTGCTCGGTGCATTTGCCCTCTTTCTGCTGCTATTATGGCCGAGCCACAGAGGGATAGCATTACGCTGGCTCCTACTGTGCCTATCAGAATTACAGGAATCAACAAAGCAGCTGTAAACCCTGTGCTCAGAGCAAGCTAACGATGGAAAAAATACTCCTAGTACCTGTCTTTTGGTGTCAGTTGTTGTCTGCAAGGCACAATAGAACATCTGGAAGCGAGAGCCCTCCTATTCAGGCAGCTGAAATTGCATTAGCTGCTCTGGCATAAAGGACAGGATGAGAATGACAGACCTCCCCACTGAAATATTTGCTTTTGAATAAACTTGTCAAGTGCAACAAGGGGTGTCATGGCAAAACTTTCCCGCTTCTGCTGTGAGAAGAGCTTCTGTTTCTGTGATGACAAGAGGGCTGTGTTTAATTGAGCTGCATTTTGCTGCTGTCTGCTGTAGGCAGATACAATGAAAGGGGACAAAGGCCAAGTTCAATTCATTGCTATCAAGCTTCCTTTCTTCTAGGAACAGGTAACAGCAAAATAATTACTGCAGGCTTAAAACAGGTGTGTTGTGGCAAGAATGGGGGAAGCAAGAAACTGCTGCAGTAGCTTGGCATTAATTTATGCTCGAGTGAGATTCCCCATTCTTTATGGCACAACAGGGGACCCTAAATATAATGGGGAGTACAAACTAAGGAAGATAATGGAGAAGGAAAGCGTCCTTCAATACCTTTAGAGTTCATGCGTTATTCCTGTTTGCCAGAATCCACTTTGGTGAGCATTCACTCAGCATAATGAAAGCGTAGCTTACGGCGTGGCTTTGTAGAAACTAGGTCAGGTAAATTGGAGATGCTATTATAGTTTTATTCATTTTTAAACTATGGATCAAATAATTCTAATAAAAAACTTTAAAAGGGTAGTTTTCAGTAGTATCCATCACAAAACTGTCATGTCATTCAGGATGTTAAAACTAGACAGAGAGCACAGGTGTGGCTTGTACTACTTTAGGAAGTTATACAAGCAGCTTGTTGATAATTGATATACTTTCCAAACATGGTCCTGACTTAGAAATGTTTGCCTTTGCTCTTTAAGATTCCTGTTTCTCCCCCAATATTTATAGCTTCGTTTGTTTTAGGTTACTCTGTAAGAAAAAACAATACCAGTTTCATGCCTTGGCTGGGGGTTGGAAAAGCACCTCCACAGCTGGGCAGTGGCTTTGCCTGCCTTGCTCTGGGAGTTTGGGCACTCGAAACAAATCTGTTGCGTTTGTGCAGCTTTCTTTGTGGGCTAAAGTTTCATCCCCCTTCCTAACAGGGTTGCCCAGCCTGTCCTGGGATGCCTCACTGATGCTGTGTCTTGTCGCTTGTGCCACCTTGGTGTGTCTGTAGAGCACTGCTGAACTGATGCAGGGGTTATTTGCCACCATAACGATGACAAACATGGACAAAATTAACTAGAAAGAAACTTATGCTTCAACGAGCCTGTGATGTGGAGCCAAACAGGCAACAAAGTGTCCTTTCTGATTTCTTCCAGAGAATTTTGCCTTTTCTCCTCCATTTAGAACTCAGAAATGGGAGCATATTTTAGATTGTGTCGTCTCTAGTTGAGACACTTTGGTTTTGAAAGATTAAACAAGAACTCTCTCTTTGGTTCCAGTTTAAAAATGATTTGGGGTGAGGCTCGATGGCCTCGAGGTGCCTCATCCACAGACCCCATTGGGCTGCAGGGCAGGAACACAGCCAGAGTGGCCACTCAGGTGGAGATCCTCACACACACAAAAAGAGAGACAAAATTCCTGGCTTTGTTACACAGCAGTTGAAGTGTAATGTTCAGCAAACGTGAATGAATTCATATAATTTAGCTCTTAAACAAGAAATGAAGCACACTGATTTGGGAGTCTTAACTGCTTATTTTCTTCAAAAATGGTAAAACAAAGTGATTCAACACTTCCAGGATGTTTTTTTTTTCCCACACACTTCTAAATTTAAAAACTGTTTTGTTGGTTTTTATGGTTCCAGGGTTACTCCTATAAAGCAGTGATGTTGCCCAGGGGAGGGGGAAAATCACATTCCAGTTCTTTCTTAGGATATTGGTTTAAGTTATGCACAACAGATGACAACAAATATGATTAATATTAACAGATTGGGATAGTTTTGTTTTATTTCTTCTTTGTGATGTCCTATTCTTTTTCATGCTTGGCTCCAGGGGGAAAAAACAGTTTAATGTGATTTCTGTTCCTAATTTACTGTTTGCTAGTCTCAGATGGTCTTCTGCTTTCCCACTGCAGTGCTTTAATAGTGACCTACCTCAAAGATATGGACTTTATTGTTTGTTCCCTGGGCTCTTCACAAGCAGAAAGGTGCATATCAATTATTCAGTAGAAATTTTCTCCCTGACAAAACTTTCCCTTGATATCTTAACTGAAGACAGCCCTACTCACATACTGATTTCTTGCATCCTTTCAGCTTAGAAATCGGTATCTATTAATGAGTTAACTAAGCTAATAGTTTCTAGCTCTTAATGTGTTTAGAGTGCTTTAGCAAGAGTTGCTATTGTTGTGGAGGTGAAGGTTACGAAGTGCGTTGGTCTGGTCTGGCAGCTGCAGTGCAGTTTCCAGGAGAAACTGAAATTAAATATGATTTTGTGTGCAAGTGTATGAAAAATTCTCTGAAAACATTGCCTGTAAGCACACAGACCACCTGCACTTTTATGGCTGGCACCTGGACACTCCTCAGAGCGAGGTGGCTGCTCCTGTCTCTGTGGTAGCTGTGGAGGGAATTCAGGGACATGAGCCCCTTTGGGCTGTCTGATAATCCTGGCAGCCTCTGGGCTGTGGGATAAAGAAGCAGAAATGAAAGGCAAAAAAAGAGAGAACCCAAATCTAGGGCAGAGAGGTAGCCAACGACAAGAAGTAAATCGCTAAGTGAAAAGGCATGGAGATTAAATAAAAATAAATGGGATGGGATTCTGGCTCTGTCACATGTGAGACTTTCCTCAGGGGTTAGGATGGATTTTGCCCTTGTTGGTTGATGGAATTCTCCATCCTCTAAGCTGACTAGAGCAAGCTATGAAAAAAGAGCAATTATTTCTTCTTTCTTGCCTGCTTTTAACAGTTTTTGGTAAGCATGGAAACAATATGAACTATGTTAGTGAAACAAATTGGATGCCAAGAAACAGTGGTGCCCTCACACAGGATAGAAAAGCACATAGTGTGGGATGCCTGTGATCTATTGGGGGCTGAATGCAGAACCACAGAACGCTTTCTGCAATAACTCCTGCGAGCTTTCAGAGCAAACAGGACAATTTTTCCATGTCCTCCCCCTCATTTCTCCTTCAAGTCCTCTCTGTTGTGGTTCTTCCCCCTTGGGCTAATTGATTTTCACTGAGTTTTTCCTCTAGTTTTTTTATCAATTTATTAGGAAAAAACCCAGAACCAACCTGCAAGTGTCTTATCTCCCTACATGAGAATAAATTATAGCAGCAAACTATTGCTTTTCAGGAACTTTTCTACCACTAGACACCTATTACCCCATCTATTGTGCCTATTTTTATGGATTGCACTGTTTTTTTTTAAATAGAAAATAAAAAATGAGTGGTTTCCCAGACATCTGATCAAATAATTTCCCATTCTCCATCTGCTCCATATAATATTTGCTCCTCTTGCTGCTTGGCATTTATTTCTGTGGCCAATGGATGCAATAAGGGATTGTATTTTAATTGTTGGCAGAAGTTAAGATGATCCTCTCATTTGCACTCTGGCTTTGCTTTTCAAAATTTCCTTTGTCTCTTACAATGCAGATCACTACTTTAAATTAGAATTGTAAAATTACCTCCAGCGTGGATTTGAAAGCCAGTATCACAGCATAAACATCTTTCAAGGGCTTTATTCTTCAATCTTGTGTATTAAACCCGATTTTATGTTAGTTACTAATGAAGCCTGTGCTGTTGTCAAGGCACTAATGAGTGCAAAAGGGAAAAGACAACATTGTAGTATGTGTGAACTTAGAGAATGAGTTTTAATTGATGGGTTGCAGTTCACTATTTAGAAAATGTGAACCTTCTGGAAGCCACGGGTGGTGTGCTTTGTTCGCTTGGTGCTTCTCCAGTGATAAAGAACTTTCTATCAGTGCTGGAAAACACAGAACTGAAAGTTTGTTATAATTTTCCATGGCGCTGAAAAGGTCCTAATGCCTGGATGCTTGCCCTAAATATAGACCTGTAAATACACCTACTTAGCCTAATTATAAAGAAAACAATTTGGAGTCTCAACTTTTTAATTCTTACATTTTGTAGATGTTTTTTTCCTTCTGTCTTCTAGAGAAAGTGTCTCTTTCTTTAAGTTGAATAAATTCACTGCAGTAAATCGCAGAGCCTCCCTGCTTTGTGTGTTAATTGCATTATTTTCATTTACAGATGGGGGAACATGGGGAGGTTAAATGGTTGGCCTGTGGTGTGGCCTGGGTTTGTCTCTTGGCGTGGATTGGAGTTGAGGGAGGGAAATCCTTATCACAGTGCCTGGGAGCATTGGGAATAACCACCAGGCCTAGGAGGGAAGCTCGGAGCCTGCTTATACCTTCTGCACTAAAATGGCACCACAAAGTGAGTGGAATATAGGTGAAAACATTCACACATTAAAATGAGGCTCCAAGTGCCCCAATTTGCTGTGCCTTCTGGTTTGATTTTGGCTCACTTCCCAATCTCGTTTCTCACAAGAGAAACTCCTACTGCGCATAGCTGCTTCTTAATAATAGAATATTACTTTACTGATTAATATTTGTTGGACACTTAGTCTAATTACGGTTTCTCACAGCTACTTTAATTACTGCAATATGAGGTTTAACTTAAGCAAAACATTCCAGATGAGTTTAGCGATGCTTTGCAACTTGATTCTGTACGTGAGAGCGTGGCAGCTGACTACTGGGAGAGGGGAGAACACGCTCCTTCCTGAACCCAGGACACGTGTTTTGGGATGATAAGATATGTCAGTATTTTTGTTCCTGAATCAAAAGATGTAATGCCGAGGATTTACAGAAGCTGGGAACTCTGAAACCTCAGCCTGGGGAATAGCTGCAGTGAACATGATTAACTGGATAAAGGGGAGCTCTGTGTAGTGCAATTGAGGATGTCAGTGTTTACTCGCTAATTGAAATTGGAGAGGCAGAATTAAAAGCTTGTGATTAGTAAGGCATGCCAATATCTTTGAGGACTAGCTCCTATCTTTTCAAACGTGCAGAGGAACATAAGATTGTTTTTCTTGGTGAGAAATTGCCCTGTTTCTTCTACGTCATTTGTGTTGAAAAGCGAAAGGTGAAATATGGAGATAAGAATTTGGAAGAAATTAGTCACAGAGTTTTTCTTTCCAGGATATCCCATTTTAAACAGGAGGTGTAGTCCACGTTCATATTCGTTGAATATTTTGGTGGGAAGTACAGAATACTTGGACAGGATTATTGTAGTAAATATAACCACCTTGGCAGAGCATTAATGAAGGATGCCAGGCATGAAAAAGTGGAGAATTCACTAAAAATGTGACCTGGCACCTGTAGTTCTCAGTTCTCCAGTTGTACATCTCCAGTGCCATTTGCAAATGTCACACCTTCATTTCCTCTCCTTTCATAGAAAAACGCTTAAAAGCAAAGTGTGTTCTTTACTATTGAGAACAATAACTAAGTTATCAATTTAAAACACCCCAAAACCCAACAGATTTCTGTATTTCAGTCCTGTTAAATCAGGAATGATGTCCTTGAAGTCCAACCCGAATTTTGACATACTTAGTTTTTACCATAAACTTGAACCAGAAGTGGTTGAGCTTCTGTATATCCACAACAGAGGACTTTGAATGCTTGATTGATAACATGTCTGATAAGACAAATGTTGTGGGAATAAATCCTTCTTATTTTTTCAGGGACTCAGACTTCATTAAAACTTTGTTCTCCTCCTTTGAAATTGTTTATGTCAGTTTAGGGAGGCAGGAATCTATGTAGCTTCTGAAACGCTCCTGCTTCATAAGATGTAGGAAGGCATGGGAATTTCATTATGGAAAAAGGATCTCTTACAATATTTTAAAAAGAAAAATTAGGTTTCTGGTTTTGCATAATGCTGATTTATTTTGAAGTGTAATGCTTTATGCTTTCAACCTTGCAAACTGATTCTTATTTAGGAGATGAAAGATTGTGCAAAATATAATATTCTTGTATAATTCAAACTGCCTGATAATGTGCTAGAGCCTCCTAGAATTCAGGCCCAAACATGAGGCATTGATTTAAAAAAGGCATTTAAATAATTTAAAATTGTTCAATGCCGAGCATGATCAGCACCCCAATCATTTTCAAATAAAAGTAACTATAAAAATTGAAGCAG
Source organism: Mohoua ochrocephala (assembly GCA_013398855.1). Taxonomy (NCBI): domain Eukaryota; kingdom Metazoa; phylum Chordata; class Aves; order Passeriformes; family Acanthizidae; genus Mohoua; species Mohoua ochrocephala. The sequence continues at coordinate 46,465 of VZTA01008289.1, read as the reverse complement.
TTGAATAATTTTAAATTGCTTTATACTGTGCAAGCACAGAACCCCAATCACTTTCAGGCTGAAGCACATACCAAAAAAAAAAAAATTGAAGTGCTCCAGTAAATTTAAATTGCTATATACAAGGAAAAAGGCCTTTAAATTATTGGATACTTGGATTTTTTCTTTAAATTTTCCTATTTTTATCTACAACCCAAATAGTTTTACTTTGTCAAAATGAAACAGTCTGATTGTATAAACTTGCAAAATATTCCATTAACCTCTGTTCCATGTAATAATGGTGGGACATTCCACAATCAGATGTCACATATCCTGCTGCAGGAATTCTCAGTACTATTATTATTAAACCAGGATCCAGGGCAGAGATTCACATTTTTCACACCTTTTCATGTGTTTTATGTTTAGTGCTTGTGTCTGCTGCCTGCTGAATGTCACGTGGGACAGCTGATTGGTTTGGTAAATGCAGATAATTATAGAACAATTAAATGTACTGGAAGTGCTGCCCACGAGGTTAAGTGGGGAGGCTGCAGTGGTTTCCTGACCACTGCACTTGATTTAAACAATGGATTCCAAAAGGAAATTATAGTTTATTGTAGGGGTTCCATGGTGGAGTTTGTGGGATCCTGCATCTGTCCTTGTGCCTCAGGACTGGCAGCTGTTTCTCCACCTAATGAAAACATTGTTCTCATGGGTACAGATAATTTTCTACCATGATTGTTTTTACAATAAACCAAAAAAACTCTTGGCATTTTTAGCAATTTACATCCAACGTTTCCCAGAAACACCATTCCTTGATAGCTGAAAAGAGTTCAACTGTAAAGAAATAAGAAATAAGTATTTAACAGGGTGTTAGGGAGGCTTTCTCCAATACTCCTGAGATCTCAGCGTGTCAGGGTTTTCTTTGACTACCTAATACATGTGGGGTCAATAGTTGTATCTTTTGCATAAAAGATTTCATTCAGCTTGTAAATTGCAAGCAATTATAAGAGAGAGGGTTATAGACCAGGGTCTTGCTTTCACATTATTTATGTTCTAATTAACTTACCAGACTGAATTTTCTTTTTTTTTCCCCTGCTTTGGCTACTAAGTGTTGATCTTTAATAGTTATCATGTTCCTAGCATTAATGGGTTTTATTTCTTTGGAAAGGTCATTCCTGATGTAATGTCACTGTTAACACGAGAAAGCCTGTAAGTTTGAGACATTTTGCTTGATTGTGATGTGCTCAAAAACGTTGAACTACTTGCTGTCTTTCCCCTGGGGGTTGCTTTCACTCAACTCTTCTGAGTTAGTACAAGTTCTTTTTTGACTGTGTTTTTGCAATTCATTAATAATACTCCTCAACGAGCAGCTGGCACAGCCAAAAGGACCTGGGTCTTTTTTAAAAAAATCCTTTTATATTTATTTCTAGATGATTCCACGAGCTTGAGAATTACTACTTCATGTAGGTAAATACATAAGGTCTGGACTGGTAAAATGAGCAGTGATGCAAAAACTTGGGTCAAAATGAACTAAACCCATGTGCAGTTACTACTCTACTACTACTAAGGTGGAGTTACTGCTCTTTAGGAAAAGAAAGTAAAATCACTTAAAAACCAGCACTGAAGAAAATTTCTAAGCTCAGCTCACAGGATTTTTGTGAAAATGAGAAACAGATGAGAAGATAAACATGTTAACCCACTGACAAAAGATTAAGGTGATTTACAGGCCCTGTCCTTACCAAGAGTTCACCTCTGAGCTTGTTTTTTAAACAGAAATCCATGGGAAGCCAGTCTTCACAACTATTTATTTTAATACATCATACTGTTACTGCTCTGCATTATTTGCTGTGAAGAAAAAATAACCATGTAACATGCAGACAACTTTGTGAAAAAAGGTTTCCATACCTTTTTTTACAGAATAGATTGTCCTCTTCCAGTTGATGTCAAATAAAAGCACGTCAAAACTGGTAGACAGGTTTCTGTTGGGCTCCTTGTAGAAATTTCTCGGTTTTTATTATGAGTCTTTGGATGTTAGACTTGTTTTTTCTCCAATAACCTTGCTGGAATCAAGGGATTTTACTTGAAAGTATTAATTTTTTGAAAATCTTGCATTTGTGAGTGTTTAGGAGAAGGTCAGAAAATGTTCAACAAATCGTTTTTTGAAGTCGAAAACCAGGCATCTTCACTTGTCCTTATACTTTCATGAGTTCTGGGGGTTGGTTCCTGTTTTTGTAATGTTTGAAGGTGATAGAAGTGCGCTCGTGTTTAATCCTCAAATCCACGTTATAATTTCAAAGATTGTTTTCAGCAAGCTCATTTTCAGTTTTAACTTAGCAGTGCAAAAGACAGATGTGCAGTGTTACACCAAGTTCAGTTTTCGCTGCAGTAATAATTGCTTTAGACTCTAACTTTGTGGAATATGAGGAAAATAATAGGTGGAAGGTTGCTTTTTCTTTTTGATAACTATCACACTGCTGGGAAATTAAACATGTATCATGTTCCTTAGAGTTTCCAGCCATCCTATCCAAAACCCACTATCTGCTGTAAGAAATATGATTTTAATTTTTTCTCTAACAGCTTTTGCCACATCAGTGTTTTCCTATGTGGAATAATGACTTTGTCCCATGTAACTTCATGTGAAGGGTTATAAATACGTTTGAACAATTTTAAATTTATTTCCTTTTTAGAAAACCAGAGATCCATATTTTCATTCATCTAAGTGCTTCATGAAGTCATTACTGCTGCAAAAGAGGATCAACCTGTTTATTTCATTAGGCAATAAATAAGGAAAATGTTTGGAATAAGCAGATCTTCAAACAGGTTATTGTTGTAAGGCAGTTTAGGTTCCAGCAATTCCACACCTTGCAGTACAACCAGTCCAGAACTCTGACTTTCAATGTTTCTTCTTTATGCCCCTTTCACCGGTGCAGGAGTGCTATTGAATGGCTCATTTGCATTATTCTGTGCCCTGTAAAATGAATTTATTATGCAGCTTCTCTAAATAGGCTAACCAGTTGTAATCTCATTCCGGTGGTGTATGGGTTTCAGCAAAACATGATTACTTCTTTCATAATGCCTAAAAATAAACAAAAAATAACCTTGGAGCCCAACCCGTCCTTTTGCTTGAGTCTAGTGTGTTAAATGGTGCTGTTAATCACCATGGGTAGTTATTTACTTGTTAAATACTTGAGTAATTTAAAATATCGCTTACTTTGCGCACAAATAACGCGTTTTGGCCTCTGTTATTAATCATTAAAATACTTAATGAAGTGGGATGAGAGCCATTCCCTGGATTACAAAAATCTGAACAATGTTCAGATACATCTACATAGCTGAAAGGGCAAGTTGACCCTGTACTCTGAGCCACACGGATACAAGCCATCCTGAGCTGGGAGCTCTGCTGGATCCATGGGCAGATCCTGAGCCTCAGCTAGGAATCTGGATGGAGAGGGAAGGCTGAGCTCGGGTTCTGGGCTGGAAGATCTCTGCTGATAGTGAGCAGAGCTGGTTCCCAACTGGTCAGAAAGGGCAAAGATTTAGCAATGCATGAGGGTTTGCATCTGTGTTTATATTTCATAAAGATTAAGCCTAGCTCTGTTTGCAGAAGCTGCTTAACGTTGTTGTAGGTGAATGGCGGCCGTACCTCCACTGAGATCAAATTTTTCAGCTCTTTGTGTGCTGCTTAATTTTAGAATGACTGTGAGCCACCAGCATGACAAGACTTCAAAAGGAATTTTAGGAAGCATTAGGCAACATATTTTGGGCTTAAGGAAATATCCAGACCCTGGAGAACATTTATCTGGAATTCTTTATGTATTTTGCACAGGTGGAACTTAAGCAGGCACAATGAAATGTTACTGAGGTGATCCCAGGGATGTATGCATATAGAAGGAGCTGGAAAGAGCTTGGTTTGTCTAGACTAATAAATCGAAGATTTAGAGAGGACAAAGGTTAATTAAGTTATGAGACAAGACTTGTACAGGAATAAATGGCTGTAAATTGACCGTGAACAAATTTATTCTGGAAGATATGAAATGACCATCAGAATAAGGGAATTGTGAAATGTAGGAATTATTTATGATCAGGATCAAGTGATCTGGCCAGGAGACTTTATGATGTGCCTGCTTGTGACACCAGGGGTGGTTCCTGTGTAAGGATTTCACAGAATCACAGGACTACTGGGGTTGGAAGGGACTTCTAGAGGTCATCCAGACCAACTCTCCTGTCAAGTTGGGTCACCTGGTTCAGGTGACACAGGAATGTGTCCAGATGGGTTTGGAATGTCTCCAGGGCTTCCCTGGAGTTCCCAAGTTTTTCCTGGGCTCCCTAGTCAAGGGAAATCCAAGCTAGCTCAAGTTCTGAAGCATGGAAAATATGTTAGTAAGAATTTATGAAAAAGCTTATTTTAGGGTGCAGTTTCATAGCAGCTGCCCAGGTTGGGGTGCAGACTGTGAGGTGTCACACCAGGCCCTTTTTTCCAGCTACATCATCCTGTGGGCATTGGATTTCATGGAGGGACCTGGTGACTGGGCTCAGGGAGCAGATGGGACTGGAAGGGCAGAAAAATTGACAGGGGAGAGAGGATTGTCCCAACTCTGCCTTGAGACGGGGATGCTGTCAAAGGACTCCTGCACTTTGCAGGCACTGCCCGTATTATCCTTCTTCACCCTGAGCAGTTTGGGCTCCGTGGTCACTTTGATCTCTGAACAGACCCTGGGAGCAATAATAAAAGAATAAATAATTTCTGAAGAAAATGATGGCGCCTCTTCCAGAAATCCTCAATTTCAGAGGGCGAGTGGCTGTTTGGAACTCCCAGTTCCGACACCACCACTGGCAAATCGCTCCTTGAATAACTTAACGAGATTCCCGGTGCCACGGAAGATGCACACCTTTTACTGAGTGTGCGATAAAATTCTTACAATAAACATAGGTACGTAAGGAAAGTGCTCATAAAAGGAAAGTTCCTGCGGTAGATAGTCTCACAAAGGAGTTTGTCACATTTTGTTTCCAGTTAATGGATGCCTACCGCAGTCACACAGCTTCGGTGACGGGAGAACTGAATTCATTTAAGCCAATAAAGTCGTTCTAATTTGCATTTTCATAGCCCACTCTTCAGTGCTCCAAGTGTGACTTTCCCTTTTAGGACGGAGATGTGCAGTAAATGGATAGGTAGGCCCTTTAAAAGGATATTTATCATCCTTGAAGAATCTTAGTGCCAAATCTTAATAGCATTTCTTATAAAAATGACTGGAATTCTCTATCAGATATAGGGGTAGAGCTGTGGAGATTGTGAATAGTCTTTTTTTTTTTAAAACTTTTTTCCTGATAAAAAGAGGAGCAGTTAAAGCCTGAAACAGTGCAAACTTCCCTCCAAAATGAAAATATTGCGTTAGAAAATACCCCAAATCATAGCACTCTAGAAATCAAATTAATTTAAAAGAACTGTGTGTTTAATTAATTTAGTCACATTCAGAGATAAATAATTCAACATACCTTTATGTAAAGTTAAAATACCTTTGTTAATTATGCCAATCAGAGGATAATTTATTCCGGCTTTTGAGGTTTTTTTTTTGTTTCAGTTGATATTAAAAAACACAGAAGACACAGAGAACTTCATGTCCAGTCTGTGTGTGTGATTTGATGAAATAATTGCCTTAGGACCTGCTGGCACTCTAATTGGAGTCTGCATAATGCGGAATCAGAACCTTTCTTAGAGCAGTGCTCTCTTTATTTTAAATATCCCTCTGTTAATTTCATTTAAATAACTCCCTCATTTAAATCCAGAGCGAAGGCTTCAAATTCCATCACGTCCCTGTGACTGTGTGCTGTTTATCGCTTGTTTTCTTTCTCTGATGGCCTCCTCCCTATCCCTTTTTGTGGGTCTGGTGTTGCAGCACCTGAACACAGAAAAGGTTTTAAGACTCAAATATGCATGATAAAAATATTTTCTCATGTGTAATTTAATTCAGTGTTGGCAGTTCTCATTATTCTGATTAGTTTTTTCTCTCCGTTCTCAGCTCTAAGGATCACCGTATTTCTTATGAAAATCCAAAGTTTTCATATGCAAAAAGCAAATTTCTAGTTCTCGTGTTTCCATAGAAAAGCTGAGAAGCATAAATTTTCGATACCCACTTCCAAGTAAATGAGTCAAATAAAGAAGAACCCCCAAAACCGCACTTGAAAAGATAAAAAAACCCCAACCCTACCAGAAACTCCAAACAAAACAAACCGAACCAAAACCTCATTTCTCAGGAAGTGACTCATAAATTTTGAACTCTTGAAATGGTTGCTCTGAGTAAAAACGAGTGTGATTTCAGTTTTAGCTCCTCCTTTTTGGGTTCTGTGTTGGTTTGTTTTATTTCAGGTTGCTCCCCCGAAGTCAAAGGAGGAATGGGGTGCTACAGAATATTGCCCTCTGAAACGAGATGTGTTTGCATTTGCTGTGTGCAGAATTCCTGTCTGGGCAGATGGTGCTCACAGGTGTCTGCACCATTTACATTTCTAATTAAATAAAGCCTTGCACCGGGATGAATTTCACACCATAAGAATGTGTGTGAAACACAATTAATATTCTGCAGCTTGTGTTTCTGTGCTAGGTGATCTCCTAAAGGTAGGGCTAATGAAGATATGGGGGTGTACACAGCAAAAGGTGAGAAAATTCATTTGCAGAGCGAGCATGAGGCCAAACTGAAACTGTGCAAGTTAAAAAGAACATAAAAATTCTGAAATTCTTGGGAAAGACCTTTCTGAGATGACTTTCAGTCACCAGAAGAGGAGGTAGAAGGAGCCTGTTTTTCTGAGATGTCATGACACCCAAAGGTACTTTAACATCAGGGGCTTTATTAATTTCCTCTGCAGTACAGTATAAAATTGCTCTCCTTTTTTTCTTTCCAACCATATTCTACGTGAGCAGCTTTCAGTGCAAATGTTGAGGTCAGTAAAGGCCACCAGCATGTGTGTGCTGGTTTATTAACTAAAAAAAAAGGTGTTCCTTAGACTTGATATCTCACCAGGAGTGCAGTTCTAGCCCAGTGGCCAAACTAGCACAGGAGTTACCTGGACTATGACATTTCCTTACACCAACTGGAAATAAATTCCGAAAGAAAAATTGTCAGAATATTAAAACTGAGTCTTGGCTCTGTACATTTCTGAAAAGCAGGAGGTTATGAAAAACTTTGATTTTGCTTGTCGGTGAGCACAGGATCTGTAGGTCTGAGTAGTCACTACTCTGCTCTTCAGACTTCTGCCCTTTTAGATTTTCATGAGCAAATTGTTTGCTGCATAATTGTCATTTTTTGTTCAGGAATTTGGCTTTTTTCTCGGTAACAGGTGAAGGACTCTTTTGTACTAATTGCCCAGCACTTGACTAGATGTGAGAACAATATTTATGTATTCGGAGTTCTACGCATGACATTTAAATGTTATTTACAGTGTGTTTAGCTGAAGTCTTTCTTTAGGCAGCTATCAGCCCATAAACCCTTTTATTATATCCAAAAATACGAAATCTACATGGTGTTTAAATTCAGAATGTGTTCTGCTTTGAATAAGTCTCTTTGCTTAAACATGTATCTGCTTGGCTTAATTTTTTCGAGATATTTTAAAGACTACTGTCCCCAATGTGAAGAACCTTAATAGAAATTATTTTAATGAGATAGACGTTTAGTTCAACAGAAGTTTCTTCGTGAGAAAAATAAATTGAAAGGATAATTTTCCCTTTAAAAGACAATTAATTAAAAACTGTCCATGTGATGACAAATTTAACATTTTGTCTGACACGTTGAGAAGAAGAAAGTGCCTGGAACTGCACAAGTGGAATAAAATGTTCCATTTCACAGCAAGGCCAAGCTTGAGTCTTGTAATTATTTCAGAGGGAGTAAAGGTCATTTTCTATTTGCTGCATCTGTATTATGTGAGGCTTCTGTACCAGGCTTACAGAAGTTAACTCATGACCCATTTAGATTGCCCAGATTTCAAAGTCAACTTATACTGTCACAAATCTGATAAAGTAGACATATTCCCTTCTCTAAGTACTGACAGAGATGATGTCCAAAGAGGCTTTTTATTTATAGCTCCGTAAGACAAGAGTTCCAGCTTTAAGACTCGAGTAGCTGGGAGATAAGAACACGATTTGCCTCTTACTTGCTGTGTTAATCCTTTAGGGGAAGAGCTGTTTGTAGATAAATTTCGGGATATGTGGCTTGGACTGTTTTTCTGGTGGGGACTCATTATATAACTTTGCTTGCATCTCGAGATGGGAAGAGGTTTTCTCCTGCTGTGATTGCATTTTTATGCATATTCATTCGGGAACACTGAGTCAGAAAGACAGGTACTTTAGACCTGCACCTGTGCACACAGCAAATGTGTGCAGAAGATGCATGTGTGCCTTTCTTCCTGTGCCTATGCCCATTGAAATGCATATAAGGCAGGGTTTTTTTAACAATCAGTAATCAAGCTTTATGTACAATTTTCAGGGCAGGCTCTGAATACCTCAGTTCACATTTTGCAGATGTCTCCTACCAGAAGATTGAAGGGGACATGTCCAACTCTCAACCCCTATAGAGTCCAAAATCTCCAGTAAAATCGGTACATCAATGTCAATAAGAGAATGAGGTATTGGAAACTGTGGCTTTAAACCTTTTTAAGAAAGGCAGGAGTAGTGTGATGATACAGAAATTAATAGTAGGCAAGTGTATTGTACTTTTCTTGGCGTATTACTTTAAATCTTTCTCTTCTTTCTTGGTTAATCCTTCTAAGGGACACACGTGGAGCAGGTGAGGATGGAAGGTAAAAGTGTCCATCTGCTGCTTTTGCCTTCCACCAGATTAATTGCCATGAAATATTCTGGCTCTTTCTCACAGTCTGCTGGCACTTCTGGCCAAGCTTTTATAGCAACTGTCAGTGACACGAAACAAATGATCCAGCAGTTGGTTTCCATAAGAACAACTAATGCAGACCAGGTGGGGCATTGCCGCCTCTGGATTTTGTAAATGGGATCACACGAGACTTACAATGAGTGGGAAATGCAAGAAGGGAGAGAGCAGATCATGCATCACTGTGATTTAGCAAATGGACTGCGAGTGGTGGGGAATAGGGAGACAGGCAGATGCTAAAATACTGCAGGACACCTCTTTAGGGTGAGGATGATAAAAGGGTGGTGGTGGGACTGAGAGATGCTGCTGATGCTTTGGGAGCAGCGAGTGCAGTTGTCACCTGAGCTGGTGAAGGAGAGCAGCGCCTTCAGCATGCACTGGTGTGGTATTGGGGAGAAATCGTCTTCACTTTACAGCTGAAGAACTTTATTTGCACAACTGTAATTGTGTGTTGAGGATGTTTTGTGCATGTCTTTAGTAGATAGACCCATTTGTGCAGGGCCACTTGAATTTAGGAGCAAATGTCATTCAGAACCCCCCTGTGCTTGTTTCCTCCTTGGTTGCCTCGTGTGCTTTCTCTGTTTGACTTTGCTTGGGCTGCCTGACAAGCAGCAGATTGGCCATAACAACTTGGAGATCAGAGTGGCCAGTGCACCACCTGAAAGTCAGGTTTTGTAAAACACCTTTAGATGTTCTAAAGCAGAAAGCACTTCTGAAAATGCACTTACACGTATATGGGTTGGAAAATATGATTTAGCTTTTCCTACTCTTAACCTTGCCTCCTTTTGCCTCTCTCTTTAACCTTTTAAACTTTTTAGTAATTTCTTTTTGCTTGCTGCTTCTTTTTTGACCATTCTTACCTCCATGCTCTCGTTTAACGGCTGCCAAGAAAAATAACCCTTCAGGTTGTTTTCTTTATTCAGGGATAAAATGCTTCAGAGGCCGAGATTAGAATTGTACCTATTCCCAAACAATTTTATTTTGCTTTTAAGCTTCCTCCTTTGATGTTCCTGTGCTGACACGGAACTTGGGTGACCATGCACTAACAGTGACACAAATTGTATTCAACTGGAACCTTCAGATCCACCTCCACTATGCTGCACACATTTCTTTTTCAGTCTTCCCTTGCCATAAACAAGCTTTTGATTATAGGGAAAATGGACAAACTGTGGCTTAGAGGGAAAGAAAAGAAAAGCAATAGTTTATACTTGCTAGCAAAGGATTTCTTTTATACGTGAAACTCCTGGACGTGAGGCTTTACCCTGGAATACAGAATTTCTTCTCTAACTTGGTGATCAACTTTCTGAAGCAGATTTGCAGATCTTAATTTATCAATTATTCAAATCAACTTGCATGTGCTTAATTTAAGCACATATTTAAATCTAGCTTTATTCAGCTGGGCCTAATACGTGTGACTTTTAGGAGCAGCGTTACATCCCATGTTTTTACGGACCAATAACATTCTTTATTGATATTCTGAACTGAACTTCACCTTGAAAGCTACTATTTTGTAATTTCAATGCCAGCCCGTATATATAAAAGCAAAAACCTTACATAAAAAATTGTTTAGCAAGATTTGAAGGGGAAGTGTGATGTGATGGATATTTTGTTTTATGACTATGGAGCCCAATGTTTTGTTTTATGAGCACTGAGCCTAAACCCAGTATGGTTCCCAGAAGCCAGCATGATGGATGAAGGAGTGGATGTTAAAAGTCTATTTCTGTTGTTTTTTTTTTCCCCTCAGGTTCTGCTGCTTGCATGTGCAGAAGATTTAGAATGTGTCCCTGGATTCCAGCAGAAGGTTTTTTATATTGAAAAGCCATTTAAATTCACAGAGGACCAGCTGATTCTGAACTGTATGTTATTTTCATATATTACTATTGTGCAAAAATCAGAATGGTTTATGTATTCATTTCATTCCTGCCATTTATCAGAAAGCTTTTTTTGTTTTGTACCTAAGATTTTGGGTATTGCCATGATTCAGTCTGAGTTCCCCTGCATTAATCCTATGTCTCTACAGACTTTACCCTGTTTCGTGCATTAGAAATGGCAAAATACAATATATAATCATTTAGGGCTGTGCAAATATCGTGAAAACATAGAATCAGCCACTTTTTAAAAATTAAATTTACTCTGAATTTTTTTAATAATCTTACCTATAAGCTTGGAAATCAGGACTTGCCTAACAACATTTCTATTAAATTATCTCTGCAACTCAGATTTAGCAGTTTGTATTTTGAAAGCATTCAGAGCTTTCAAAGACCAAAAGGTCTCTTTCGTTTTCCAAAGGACCATTCACAAGTCAAAGTCTTTACATGAAATTCAGAGGCTGGAAGAAGTTTGGGATCATCAGTGATAGCAAAGTGTCACACAACTGGAATATCCAGGATATTTCCATTGACCAGGTGTCACATTTTAAAACCCAATCTGGCACCACATACTCAAAGCATTAAACTGAAGGTGATTTAACCATGTTTCAGTTCTGATGTTAGTTCATTCCAATACTTCAGGGTTACAAATTGTTCATTCACTTCTGGGACTTTGGGACTTCAGCACTGTCAAACAAAAGTGGTACCTTATCCAGTGGTCGATGTCTTTAAAGACTTAAAAAAGGATTTAAGTGCTGCCATTTTCATAACTTCCAAACACACCTGCATTTTTACATGTGATATTTATTATTAATGATTTCTTTGTGGTGCTTGGCTGCTGGTGCTGAACCAGGAATTCTTTGGGGTGTCCAGCACTGGGCAGTAGTGCTTGGCTTCTGTGTGCAATGTCTGGATCCTACAATGGGATACATCCTACAGCTTGGTGGAACCAAGCAATGCAAACCAATATTACTCACCAAATGCACACATTTCCTGTCTCAGTTCCCTCCAGATATCACTGTTACATATTGATGTATTTTCACTTTGGATGAAGGTGTAATCTGTGCACATTCCCTTTAAAATAGCACTAACTTTTCAAAATGAAATGTCAGAATTAGTTGCCAAACTCTATTGAAATAACTCTCTTAAGCTTAAAGCATTCAGCCTTTGGAGGTACTAAAATAAACCTCTAGGATAACATTTTTAGTCTCAGCATTTTGATATGTTGCTTAGTCTGAGCTGCTTTTTCACAGGAACTTTAGATCACGAGTAGTAATACTAGTCAGAGACGTGAGATTGTTGTTCAGCTTAGAAAAGAGATTTCAAACTTCTCATTTCTTTGGGAAATTTTGTTTTCTCTGGAATTCTTATTTTAGAGTTGCCAAACACATTGTTCCTGCATGGATAAAAGTTGAAATTCTTAGAATATGATAGATTTAATAAGCATGCAAAGTTGAAGCCCTATTAAAGCAATATTGACAAACTAGTGTTAAATTGAATAAAAACAACCTTTGTTGTTGAATATTTTGTCTGCTTCCGAACTTTGAGGCTGTAGTGGGTCTGGCCAGAACTCCTGCTGATGTGGAGAGGCTCACCCCAAGGATGGGTTGGCTCAGCCAAACCGACTGGACTGCCCTGCGGTGACCCAGCCGTTTGCAGTGGCGTAAAATGAGCACAATAATTAAGATGCCATCATTAGCGTGAGGAGGAGGGAAGAGCAGGAAGAGACTCAGAAATGCCTGGGAACAATCTCTGGAATTAAATTATTTTAATAAGCAGACACTAAATTGGCCTAATGCGCGGTGTTGGACAGAGGCAGGCTGTCGACGCGTGATCCTGGTTAATTCAATCACCCGTGAACAGGGTGTCCTTCATGCAGCAGCATTAAACCTCAGCACAGTTCCTTCATCTTAGCTGTCAACAGAATTGATAATTTTAATTGTCTGTTTGAACACACTTTGCATGCTCTTGCATCTTTTTGTGCCCATTACCAAGAGCGGTGTAATTTAGCAGTTGCATTGCGATGCAAGGCTTACCAGGGCTGGGTAAATTAATAGAGCAAATATGCAAACCAGGCCTATAGCAGTGATTGTTTTTGTAGTCCTCAATAAGCCAAGGAGCTCCTTAATTATCTTCTGAAGTGCAATAAAACAGTCTTTTTCTTTTTTTCTTTTTCAATTTAAACAAGAACCTACTGTACATTTCGTTGCTAGCATCTCTGTTGTAATTAAATATAGGTTGTGGCTGGTTCTTATGTATTTATTACTTCTACATATGGCAGTGGTAATTATATTTTACATTTACTGATGGGAGGAAGGAAGAGAAGACCATACTGAGGGTACAGACTTTTCTCTTATTCCTCGTTCTGATTTCTAGCAATTTTTATGAAAGCCTACTTCTAAGCTGGTCATAACAAGTCCACCTGTGTGTGCATGTTCTCCTTCCTATTAGTTCCCCTGGTAATCAGTTACTCTTAGTTTTTCTGTCATTGTGCTCAGGCTGAACTGGCTTTTTAATTCTTATTTATTTATTTGCTCTTGCATCCCATTTAGTAACAACCTCCAGACTTTGACCATTTCTTTGTCCCAGTTCGGTCATTATTTTTTTTCCCCTCAGACTCCTTTATCTCCTTATAACTTGTGTTTTCCATGACCATAAACAAAATAAGGCATTGCTCTTTTACTTTTGGTCTGCCTAATTTTTTCCTCTGTGTGCAGAACCAGATGTTCCCTTGATGTAGTGGGAATAGATCCATGGAGTCACTTTCTGGAAATAGTAATTAAGTCCACATAATTATTATTCTAACAAATAATTGTGTCACTGTTTTTTCCTTCCTTATACTGTTTTTTTTTAGTTTACACTTAGGAGAATCTTTGCAATCCAATAGATAAGATCCTCAAGATTTCTACATTCTTGAAGAAGTGCTAATTGACAGCGTTTAATTGCAGGTTTTACACCTGTCAGAAGCACTTGTGGCCATGAAATGCCTCCCCATCAGAAAGCCAGTCCCTGCCAAGGCTGACAGGTCACTGGCAGTGACAGGGCTCTGTCACGCCGGGCTCAGGGAAAGTTCCTAATCAGCCTCAACAAACGTGGGAATGTAATTGTGTTACATTAATCACGTTTATACTTAACATACATCGGGCTTGGCTTTTGGGGGTATTTTTAATTGACAATGAATCAAATAGTGCACTTGAATAATGGAGGCAATTAACATGAAGCAGAAGGTGATGCATTGTGAATACTAAACTGGGGAAGGCATTGCCAGTACTTTAAATGTCAAAACAAAGGAAGTTTTGACCCTTACTTGAAAAGCTTTAATTTGGATGTTAATTAATGGCCGACCTCTCGTGTCTCTTACGTGATGGATTGCATGGTCAGAGCCTGGGCTGCTCCAAGATCAAGGCTTTGTCTGCATTCGGGTACTTTTTGTTCTGTGGATTTTAATGAAGACCTTTCTATTCAACCATATCAAAATCATTGTTTACTCATATGATGTGGAATATCTTAGTGTACCTATTAATGCTTAAAAGCAGGTTTTCACTTGTCTGGCAAAGCTGTGACCTCCAACAAGACTTACTTTGTTCAGGCCAAATAAAGCCTGTGGAAAGATCGGAGGAGACCATTCCTCCTCCCACAGCCTCGTGTGCACGTGGATCACGGCCCCGATCATGCTCACATCCAAACATTTCCTGTTGATCCTGAGCTGATGCCATGTGAGACCTGTGATTTATCACATCCCCTCTTCCCGCTGAGCCCATGCCAGTTGACTGCACAGATGGCCTCTTCTCGTGCCTGTTTCATGCTACCGATGGTAGTGCTGTTCCTCTCCTGCTCATTCTGCTCCTGGAGTTATCACACCCCCTTCATTCATCTCCCCTCCTTCCTTTTCCCCCCATCTTGCACAGAGCCAGCGTGGCAGCCTCATTCAGCCCCCTGTGATTTGCCAAAGCCTCTGCAGAGTTCTGACGTGAGGTTTGGATGCGAGTGTTAACTCTTTGTGCTGAATATTGCAGGGTTTGGTAATTGGCATTGCAGATGGTAGTTGTAGCTTGCAAAAGAACATGTTCAAGTGAGGTAAGGTTTTAAGCTTAGCAATTTCTTGCAGGGAAAACTGTCTGGGCTTTTGGGTAATAGCCAGATAACTGTGGGTTTTTCACCTATTCAGTGTGTCCTTGCTGAAACAGTGTTGTGGCTTTTCAAAATGAAGAAGTTTTTAATGCATTTTAATGCATTTGAGTTTTACAGACGTCTTAAATTTTCTTTCAATTCATATAAATCACTCACTGCGTTAAGAATGTGCTTCAGAAAATGTTGAAAAATGGCTTGGTTCCCATTCCTTGGCATGTGGGAACAGGTTCAATGGAAAGGCATCTCAACTTTCCTACCCAGATAGGGGAATGCTTGTTATATCCTAAAATACACCTTAATGGGCTCATATGCATGGAGAGAACTGGAATACCAGAGCTTCAATCTGACACTTGGGTCCGTGGTTAAGATTAGGCACCTGAAACTCCTATTCCATGTGGACAGAAATATTGGCCAGGATTTGAAGCCACGCACCTTAATCACACTATTCCTAATTAGAGTGGTTATAGGAAGCCAAACTCATGCTACTAAAATTCCAGGAAATATCTGGGGGTATGCAAAATGGTTGCAAAATTGTAGAAGTTTTAAAGTGGGAGGTCAGGAACTTTACAGCATATTTGTGGAGGCAGAGTGAGGAAGATCCTTTTGCACCTAAATACCTGATGCATTGCCTTTTAATTGAAGTTTGATGCTGAACTCCTACATGGAAGGAGAAAGTGGTCTGGGAATACATATTATGACTAAATAATATAGAACGTCTCAAATGCGTCTCTGAATAGATACGTGCAGATTGGTGTTGCAGCACAACAATATCACATC
This sequence comes from Mohoua ochrocephala, assembly GCA_013398855.1. Lineage (NCBI taxonomy): Eukaryota > Metazoa > Chordata > Aves > Passeriformes > Acanthizidae > Mohoua > Mohoua ochrocephala. Next base: position 30,843 of record VZTA01008289.1, on the reverse strand, counting down.
ATCTGTTTAACTGCTTTCACACGTGATTAAAGCAAAACAAAATTGGAAAAAATAGTTGTTGAGTGCCGGGTGGTCAGACAATTCCCTCCCAAACAGTGAGTGTCAGCTTCCAGGACCCAAGGGGGAAGGAGTCAAAAATAGACTGTTTGATTTTTATGCATATGCATTTAATTAAACTAGTGTTTGAAAAGGTAGGACATTAACTGAGCAGAGTGAAGGAATTATTTAGTCTTTGAAAAATATCTTCAGGGCTGAATCAAAACCTCTCAGGGATGCAGTCGGCTCTTGAGGAATAACAGAGGGAAAGGCTTATGTGTTGGTGAAACCTCCTCTTGGCATTTCAATTCCAAGGTGGCGGAATCGAGGATCTAAACCCAAAGTTTCTTGTCTGTTTCATTGAGAGAAGCCACGCAATCCTGTTTAAAAAACAAACCCAAACAAACAAACCCACAGGAAAAGCGGGTGAGGATCCTTGCAGTGACAGTGAATGCTCTGTTAGCGGCTTGGTCTGGATTTAGGAAGATAAAAGTAGCAGATTACTTGGTTTGAGATTTAATTTGTTCCTGGAGACTTTCCAAGAGCCATAATGTTTCTCTGGTAATACTTTTTTGAAATACGTGTGGGCTTTGGTTGGCTGAAACATGCCAGCTGTTCTTCTAATAACCTAAATCAATGGCCAACTGCTCGGGATTAGCAGGTTGGGTCTCTTGCTCGGTGCAGTGCAAACCTTGTATTAATAATGTCCCCAGGTGCTTCAGTGGAAGACTTCTCTGCTCATTTCCAGTTGGCAATTTCAGAACAAAAAAATCAAATTAACTAAGCTATTACTCCTGAACTGATTACCCACGCAGGCCACGAGGCAGCTCCTGCTCTGCAGGTGTAGAAACGTGTTGGAAGGCCAAAATCTCTTTTAGGAAAATGCGGGTGGCTTAGCTTGGGGCAAAATCCCCCAAGCAAATAATCTGACACTGATTGCTTATGGCTGACAGCACTTGAACAGGGTCGTCTTCCTGAGGAAATGAGTGGTAGGGACACGAGATTTCTGGTTAGAGGTTAGAGCTGTGGTCACTCTGGAGAGGCTCCAGCACCAGCCCAGCTTTGTCAGGAGGAAACTTTGTCCACATCTGACAAAGAGACGCGACACAAATCACCCCACACTGAGGCATTAATGCATTTCTGCAGTACATTTCTTGGTATTTTCACAGACTGCCTTTCTGACAGGACTTTTAATTTGAGGATCTTAGGAAAGCACCATTCAAAAGAATCATGGCTAGCTAACCTTTTCCATTACATTTCAAAGTGCAGTGTGGACATTTAGCAAGAATTAATGGGAGTATGTGAGGTTAAATCTTCCTTTAAACATAGAATCTCATTTAAGTTAATGATATCTTAAAGCATGCAAGTATTCTTGAAAATAATTGTAGATGTAGTTCACAATTAATTCTGAGCTTTTAGGATTTCTCTCTGTTAATCCAAATCAAATTATAACTTTTCTAATGTAATTATGATCATGCTTCAACTTGCAGTTTTTCTTTCCCTTTGCTTATTTAAATCAGTCCTTTTCAGGCAGAGCAGTCTGTCTGCTTTAATGGACACATCTCCTTTTTGCACAGCTTTCCTGCGCCATGCGATTTCTCAGCCTTGCCTCGAGAATAAGTACCTCTGGCTGTAAACTCAGGAAGTCTTTCGGATATTTCTTAGATTGAGGGATTTTTCTAGCTGGAGGCTAATGCTCTGATTTTGTTTTATGCCTCTGCTCAGCCTATCCACCTGAACTTTTTTCCTCTAGAGAAGGGAAAGAAAAAGTAACTTTTAATGGATGGAGTCTGGAAACTCTGGTGGGTCTGGAATGACTTTGTGCGTATTTGTATGCCTTGTACCTGCTGCTTCTGGGGCAGACAAGCGAACCTGCAGATAGGGGAGTAAGTGCATGTCACATTCTGTGATGTGAATATTAACTAAAATGTTTGTCTCGTGTTTTTTTAATCCCTGAAAAAATATCAACCCGGGCAAAGGGTAGGATTTGCTCAAATAAGAATCCTTGCCTGAAAGGGATTATCTTTAACAAAATTTGAAATTCCTTTACCAAGGAATTCTTTTAAAACAAATTAAAGTAAAACTAGGAGCCCTGGGAAGGCCTAAAACATTCCTATAGCGATCTGGGACGTTGCTTTTTAGACAGCAGTTCCGTTTACAATACTCACTTTGATTTGTTTACTTTCTTTAAAAAAAATAAAAAAGGCAATAAAAAACCCAGTGCAACCTCAGTCTCTCAGCTGTGGAGAGAACTGAAGCAGAACTGAGGGGCCTTTAATAAGGCAGCAAAACGGAGGCAATCCTGGAGCAGCTTTACAGGTAGTCGATAGCAGAAGAGAAATTCCTCCCTGAAGTTGGAGCCAGCATTGGTAAATCTCTGACACTTTTGAAACACTTGCTGGCGAGTCCCAGAACCTAAAAGCAGGTTAGACTGAAGTAAGTGATAATCTCCTTGATGCACAGGACCATTCTGCTGCCAGGGAGTCAGGTTTGTTTTACTGAAGAGCGAATTGTGAATCTTTTCTCCCTTATCAACTGCATTGAGAATGCTCTGGCTGGACCTGGCTCTATCTATAAACTGAGTTGTCTTGCCTGGGACTTGTTCTAAAATAGCGTAAAGCAGGTTGTAGAAAATGGGTGCATTTTCTATTTTGTTAATATTGTATTCTAGCATTAAATATATTTATATTCTCTACTAACCTCACTGATAGGAAACATTGGTTATGTAAATGTATCAAGGCACGTGGGTTTTGTTTACCTTCCTTTGTGTGGCAGTGAACCAGAGGCAGCACAAAACGCTCTCTGGTCTGCTAAAAACCCAAATTGCCTGGTTACAAGTAGGACCCCTGCAGACTTTATTTAGCTGGAATTTTAATTACAGTGCCAGCTCTCAACACTTACAGTAAAACAGTAGGGAGACAACTATAATTTGACCTTTATAAAACATTAACACCAACCTGCACAAAAACATAACTTCAGCTTAAAAGAATACAGTGGGAGGCAGAATTCGAGAAATTATGAAAACAGTGTACTTCTGATATTTTAACTTTTGGAAAAAGCATAGAAACGTGCTCGTGGGGACACCAAAGTGTGATATTGGCGTGTTTGGTTCCCTGAACCATCTCGTGGTCCTTGTACAGAAATGCTGCACTGGTGGCAGAAGAACCTTCTCATGGTTTTTTCATGTCCTGGGGAAATCAGTGCTGCTGTGAGGCTTAGGGTGCTGCACAAACCACACGGGAAATGCTGGTGGATAAAACCCACTTTGTTTCTTTCTCCAGAAGAGCTAATTCAGGACGCTTCAGGTGCCCACCAGTTCCCTCTGAATCTCTTATTTGGTGAAGTGTTTGTGACAGTTTCCTGTGGAGGGTTGCTCCCTGGGCCGAGGGCTCCTTTCTCCTGTTGAGGGTCAGAGAAGAACGAGGTGGGGAAGAGGAGGAGAGGAGTAGGGCTGTCTGTGCCCGTGTTGGATGGGAATGTCAATGCAACAGCACTGCTGACCTGTGAAAGGGGCAACAGGGCTGGCTCCGAGGTATCGAAGCACCAGCACTGGTCACAAATCCAAATGTATTTTTGGTTAATTCTGGCTAAAATCGTCCCTGAATCGCCGTGTGGCAGCTCACAGTATGTTTTAGTTCTGTTGTCACACAAAGATGATGAATAATATGCTCCAGGTCTTCTCTTGTTGTTAATTTAATATATAATAAGCATAGTTAATAAATGTCACTTTTCAAAAATGAAATTGACTTGAAGCTGTAAATATAAGAATACTTTAAATGTCCTGTAATAAAAGGAACATTTGAAGATATCTGAATGCCGAGGTTAAAAGGTGCCTTCGTGTGACCTGAAACATTTTTCTTTTGCTGTTTGCTGGCAGCTGAAACATCAACTGCTGAAATCTCTTCTTCCCTAATTTTAATGTGAAGTTCCACAACGCGTTATATTTGTGCTCAAAGGTGATGCTGGATGTAAACAGCAATTGTGGAGGGTAGGAAGGCGGTTATCAGATATTGTGGTCAAGAGCTTTGAGGGGATTCATTTTGGCTGAATGAAAGGCCCTGAGCTCAGCTGCCTAAGATTTGGTGTTTGGCTGTCCAGTTACTATTGCTCTGGCTTCTTGGGATTTTTTTTGGTGTTTGTTTTTAATCAAGGCTCTCCTAGCGAGAATTTTTATTCAGCCTGCATTTGTGGAGGAACCACTCAAGTGTGTCATAAAAAATATAGGAGAAATAGTGATTTTATAATATTTTTCTAGAGCAATGAAAGCAATATTGTGGGAGTTATACAGTGTAATTTGCAACCAAAGAGCTCCTTTCATATAAATTTTTAAAAGTTACATTTGTGACACAGGAAAGAGTCTAAAATTATCTTTAATAACAGAGCTGATGAGTTCACTCTTCCGATTAATAAGAAAATGCAACTCTCCAAATGTTCTGTAAGATTTGGTGTTTCTTCTGAGAAATCAGTCAGATCTCGTGCAGGTAGGCAGAAGGTTTTTGGCATAATAGAACGGCAGCTTCTCTCAATTGTAAATCAAAATAAGAAACTTTATTTAAAATGATATTATTACTTCTGGCACTTTCCTTTTATTCTTTGAAACACTGCCTTTAATAGCTTCTCCAATAAAGTTTGAAGAAGCTTTAACACTTCCATAATAAATCTATTAATCGTAATGCTTCTGAAAACATTAGGCATTGACTACTTACTGCTGTTTTTAGAAGTCAGCATCACTTCCCAGAACTGTCTGATACTAACTACAGCTAGCACTGGTAATTAATTGAAATTAAATTACTCGAGTGATGAATGAGGGCTGGACACGTTTGACTTAACTCTTTCTGGCACTGCAGCTGTGCTTTAGATCCTGATTTAGAAGGTGTTTAAGCAGCACCTTAATTTCAGTTCCCTCCACTCTCTACAGAACTTTATGTCCGTGCACCAGAGGCCCAAACTCTCTCAGCTGCAGCTCCAGTTTTTGCTCACGCAGAATGTCCTTTGGGAAAGGCTGGGCTCTGGCTGGGCTGTGAGGAGGCTGTTCCCTCTGCAGCCATGCAAAAGGAAAGGTATGAGAGCTGCCCAGCACATGAGTTTTCTGTGCTGAAACAGACGATTTGGGCTGATTATGCTCAGAACCATAAATACAGCAAGGAGTTCAATTTCCACGGGTGAGCGCTGTTCCTGCTGAAATTGGGTTTTTCTGCACAAGCCTGTGCCAAAACTCTCATCCTTCCTGTCTGCAAGTGCTGCTGGATTTTAGATAACTGAGCAAACAAGTCCAGACTGGTCTTTTTTAATGTTCTCTTAATGACCTCTTAAATCTGACGAATCTCTGGATGGGGCCAAGCTCTGGAAATAGGTGCAGGAGCTGGTGCTGCACCTGCTGCCGGCAGCGCGTGGGTGAGAGCCTCGGGAAGCTGGGCTGCTGGCAGGGCTCCTGCTGGGGGGAACAGCTGGCACTGCCCCCAGGAGAACTGACAGATTTAATAGCTTAATAAAGATATAAATATTTGTTAAGTGAGATTAAAGACCGGATTTAATGCAGCCGGATTGAAAACGATAGGTTATGGGTAAAGGTGATAGCACTGCCCTCTGTCCGGCTTTACTGCTCATAGTGGTCTCTAAAGCCAGGTCTATAACAAGTCTTCCTGCCAAAGCTTGGGGTTTAGAGAACCCAGAAGCAGTCTCAGCTTTCAGTTTGTCCTCTGGGAAAGCACCTGATGAGTTTAACAGAGCTTTGCCAGTTGAGGAGCGGTGAGAGAACACCAGTTTCACTCGAGATCAAGTGTTCCAGATTTCATCCTGAGTGCTTAAAGTGGTTGTTTCAATCCGTCCTCACCTGAGTGTTTATATTTTTAATGCTTTAAATCAGTCAATCAATAGATAAAACCATGAGAAGCGTCAATGATTTCAAAGAAGTATTTTTATAGCTATTTTAGTAACTATCCAGGGAGCTGGAACTGGAACTTTCTTGTGATGTGTGCACAAGAACATTCCGATGCAATAATTTCAAAGTATGTAGGAACATTTAAACTTTGCTTTCAGCAGAAAGCAGAGGGAAAAGTGACTTGTTTCCTGGATTGTTCAAGTCATGTTCTAGAGTATCATTCTTATGTTTTTGTTTTTTTTCTTTTTTCTTGCAATGATTAAGTGGATGCAGCTGAAATGGTTCCAACAAAAGGGGGCTGGCACAGTTTGCTGGTGTGGGAGAGTTTTCTGTAAAGTGGAGGGGACAGCGCATGCTGCAGCAGCTCAGAGCAAGCAGTGCAGGTGAACCGGAGCCTTCCAGATCCTGGTGGGATTCTGGAACTCCTGGTTACATGAAGAACGTGAGGTCTTCTCCCTCCATTGTATTGCTTCATAATTTTGGAACCTTATTTATTTTTCCTCCATTTGCTAGAAATTCAATGTTTGCTTGTCAAGAGGAGCGCTTTCTCTTGCATTGAACAGTTTTTTACTTTGTTTATATTTTCGTATGAGAAATGATTTTTTTCTTTTGAATTTGATTCTGGTGGAGCTCCTCAACACCTTCTGCTTGGCAGCTGAACCAAAAATAAATTATTTGCACAGCTCTAACGGTGTCAGTAAATTGATTTCCGTAGAACACAAGGCTGCGTTTCCTCTCTGGAATGCCCTAAAGTGATCGTTGCTAATGATAAACGACAATGGAAATTTTGCAGAGAAATTAATAACTGGGATGCTGCTCTGAAATGAGAACAGCAATGTGGACGCCCTTGAAGGATGCTGAGCACATCCTCCTTCCTTTGTGCATCAGCTGCTCCTCGCTCGTGAATAGATTTTGGAGGGGCCACGCAGTGATTTATTTGCCAGCTGGTTTGCTTTGAGAAGAGCAGTGGTGTCAAAAGCAAAGGTGATGCTACCTGGGCCTGCCCTCCCGTGTGGGAGACAGGAATAGTTGGAATTTCACTCGTTTTTCAGAGCAAAGCTCAAGATTGTGGCTCACTGCTGATGGTTGATTTCCAGGAGGTCTCCACGGATTTAGCGAGCACGTGCTTCCTCAGGGGTATTAGTTTTGGAGAATTTAGATGGGAAAACGTAGAGAAACCTTCCCTTGAAAGAAGGGAATGAAGTAAGGATGAACAAATTATCTTTAAAGAAGAATTTTTGATTAACAGCATCTCCTTCTAATAAATTGTCCTGATCTCAGAGCCCCTTTTCTGCCGTGCTGAAACCGGTGATGGTTTTTTGCCAGTTCTATTGGCAAACCTGAGCTCTGCAAAGTCTGATGTACAGTAATGAATGCAAATAATGTTCTGTGTACTTCTCTTCCAATTCCGTGCTAAAAAAATACCTAATTAGAAGGATTACAGGAACTGAAACAAACAGGGGGAAAACATACACTAATTTTCCTCTGAAAAAAGATGGAAATGTAAATGACTATTTTGGTCTGAAGGTTCCAAGGGTTTGTTGGACACTGTTGAGGTGTAGTCATGAAATCTTGCAGGAATTATAAAAAGTGCTGAACACTGATCTGCAAATGCCATTTGTAGCTGACTTCATGCAGTTCTGTTTTACCTCTGGAAAGTAAAATCAATTTCAGATTAACTTTGACAGGGAGGTGTTGAGGTGTGTGAGTCAGCACTTACTCAGATATTTCTGCCAGCCTGTTGGGAAGACAAAGAATTGTGATGGATATTATCAATAACAGTGCTAGCCTGAAAGGAAAATTGGCAAACTAGGTTAAGAAACACTTTCCTGCCTTGTCCTGGCACACTTCACAAAAAACTAAATTATAAGTTGCTATTAGTGTACAAAACTAAAATTTATCTTGAGATTTAGGAACTTTTTTTCCCTTGCTTTGCCCCCTTTTTGTAAAAAACCCTGCTGTTATTGCTTTTACTGTTTTTTCCACTTTGAAATCTGGAACAGCTTCTTTTTTGTTTGAAACAGTGTGTTTGGTAGAAGTCAGTACAGCACGATTGAAGCAATGAGGGATTTCATTCTTTTTATCCACAATTGTGGAGCTATATTTAATAACCCTTTATAATAATCTTTCCACTATACTGAATTATGTATTGATTCTTCTTTTACAGTAGCTTCATTACAGAATTCCAGAAGGAAAATAGGCTTTTAGATGTCAACCTGAAGCTCTTCACAATTCTGAATATGGTATTACACATAATTCTGTGAGGACCTAATCAGACATCGTTTGATTTCAATGAAACAACTCTCATTGACTTCGCTGAGAGCTGGCTGAGACTTGGCTTGAACTATTGCCGTGTTATTGAAAGTATAATAAGCATTTTGATTCAATTTTCATTCTCTTTCAACTCTCACATTTTTGCTCTGCTGTGCAGGTGGTCCTGCTACACAAAATCGTGGATTGTTAGGTGGGAAAATCCTCTGAGACCATCAAGTCCAACCATCACCCCAGCACTAAATCCAAGTGCCACATCTCCACGTCTCTTAAATCCCTCTAGGGATGGTGACCCAAACACTGCCCTGGGACTCCTGTTCCAATACTTAATAAACCCTTTCAGTGAAGAAATTTTTCCTAATAGACAATCTAAACCTCCTCTGGTGCAATTTGAGACCCTTTACTCTTTTCCTATCGCTTGTTAATTTTGAGATCGAGCCCACCTGGCTACAGCTTCCTTTCAGGGGGGTGTAGAGAGTCATAAGGTCTCCCCTGAGCCTCTTCAGGCAAAACATCCTCAGCANAGCCTCTTTTTCTCCAGGCAAAACATCCTCAGCCGCTCCTCCTCAGGTGTGAGCTCCAGGCCCTTCCCAGCTCTGTTGCCCTTTGGCCACACTCCAGCACATCAATATCTGTCTCATAGCCCTCACAATATCCAGGACACTGTGAACCCTGACTGGAGCTTTCAGGACGACACTTTTTGAAAGTAAGAAATATTTAGGCTTTTCTTCATTACAAATGTTGTTGCTGGAGCTCCGGCAGATGCTGTGTGCGGCAGAGGAGTGTGGAAGCTGGGTCTGTGGCTCTGGGTGCACGGGCTCCTTTGGCTGAAATTCCAGGGGTTAACAGCTCTGGAGCACGCAGGGGTCTCTGGTCATTGATTTTTAGCGGTTGCTGTTTCAGAAAGAACGAGTGGTATTTAAGAGAGGCAAAGCACCGCATTAAAGTTAATGCCTTTGATTTGCTTCAAATGATCTGTAATCCGTGTGGACCTGTCATAATTTATACCTGGCTTGGCCACAGCAATAAGTCTAAAACTGTCACGTAATCTGCATCAACACTTGTGCACGAGAGAAATGGCACGTGCTGCTCACTGCAGTGGGTGTGGAGGTATTTATCTCTCCTTGCCCAGAAGGCTGCCCTGAGCTTAATTGGTGTTTCTCATTACTCACATTGCTAGGAAAAAAATAGGATTAAATACCGGGAGAGGAAGATAACACAGGTTTTGCTGCATAAGATAAATAAAAATCAATTCCTGTTTGTTTCTAAACATGATAAATGTGGCTAGGATTTTTTGGTCTTCCCCCCAAAGTCTTGGGGGTCTCCTGAGGATAATCTTAATAGGATAAAGTGGTCTCTGAAAGGCAATTAGCAAGATTCCTATGAACTGGGCCGTGCATGGGCCGTGCTCAACCCTCTCCTGATTAATGCTCGTCTTAATTCCATTTCTTGGGATTTATTTACTCATTTCACGTATAATGTGTTTAGTTCCCTTGACTCTGCTCTGTGGTTTGAAAGCATCCTGGTGCCTTTCAAGTCCCTGTCCAGCTGTACCTGTGAGCAGCCAGCAGCCCCGGAAGGGCTGGATAGCAGTGCTTAGATCACAGTCCATACAAAGTCTGGTCAGTACCAATAATTAAAATAATTAATACTGTAATGATGCTTATGAAAAGGGGATCAGCGAGGAGGACACTGGGCTTTTCAGGATGAAATTCAGCACCTTGTGTCAGCTCTACTGATTTTATTTAGAGGAATCATATTTCTTTGGAGGCGTGCAATTCACAGTGTAATAAAGCTCTGGGGAAAGTTCTCCCTTACCATATGCCTTATGTGCTATACCACCAAAGAGATTTTTATTTCTTTATTTTTTAAATTCTTTCCTAAGATAGAAATTCAAAAGTTTGTCGCTTCTTACCCGGTCTTCATCCATGGCTACATTTGGAGAATTCCAGGACAAGCCAGGATCTGTTTAAGTGTCTCCCAGCAGATACTATTGCATATGCTTAATTAATATTGCACCTTTAGTACTGTAACTTCTCTATACAGGAAGACGCTTTTGAACTCATTTGATGTGCTTCAACACCTTTTGTGAGCCGCACTTATTTCTTTTATGTTTATTTCTGTCTTTGGCAATTGGTGCAGTGGGAAAGCAAGGTCCCTGCCACCCACTCAAACACTCCAGCACCAGCCCACCTACAGAGCAGAAATAAGCAAACGAACAGCTCTGACCAGAAGGTTTCAGCAATCAGCATGTCCCTCTTGTTCTAAAATTAAATGAGATGCAGAACCTGTCTCAAAACCGCCTGTTCGAGGGGTAATAGAGAGGGGAGGTCCATTATTGAAATTGCATCCTATTTACACCACATACAGCAGCATCCTGTAGCTGGTAAATAGTTCTAACTGCCAGAAGTAATATGACCTCTGAGGCAGGGAATATCTTCCTACATCTATTTTCAGTTCGTGAGAATCTTAGCAGAGCACTGCTGGAAATAAATGGAGATCAGTACGTTTTCCTGACTTTACAGTACTTCATAAAATGTTGAAAATATTAAAATAATTCAATATGTTCTTGGAAGATAAACATGAATAGGGCACTGGAGGCTTTGGAGTTTTGGGTAATGACATTTCTCAGGGTTGTTTGGGGGCACTTTGTCCTGTGCACAGGCTGTCGCTGCCAAGCTGGCAACCTGATGCTGAAGGGACCTTTACTCTCAGATGGTCACTATGAGCCCCTCATGCCAAAACAGTTGTGGGGCAGATCTGAACTGGGTGGAGTCACTGTCAGCTCCTGCTGACTTATTCCTTTATGGGCTCCTTCAGGATCTTTGCAGTGTTTTCTACCTGGAATTGCTTTTGTTTGGCTGGTTGCACTGGGTATTGATCTTCGGCTGTCAGCTAATTTACAGCCAGCATGCACCCAGCACAGTGTGTACACTGTGAGGAGGGGAAACAGGAATTCACAAAGTCCTGCCCGTCGTGCTCATTAATGCTCTGCAGCCACGTTTATTGTGGTGGCAAACGGAGGGTGCCCGGCACTGCTCGATGGCACCTGAGCCAGTGGGCTCTGAGCTGCCCCTACCCAAACCTTTAAACTCCCTCACTCTCAAAACCAGGATGGCTGCGTGCAAACCGTTCCCTGTGCGTGATCCTTGACCCCTCGAGGCAGGGCTGGAAGTGCAATTAGGCTGCCACAAGGAAGCACGAAGGGAAAAGAGAGGGAGCTGCACTAAAGGGCATCGAGGGTTTGGTTGCAGCTCTTGACAGCAGTTACCAGATGGAGCAGTTTTACCTTGAGCATTCAATATGGGGGGAAATTTTAAGAGCAGTACGAGCTGGAAAAAAGTGCTTAGGACTGTTGGAAATGCATATGATTATGGAGTTAAGATCCTAAAAAAATCACTGCTTTTTCTTGGCCCTGCTTATTGCAAAATGCACATAAGTACTTCCAGTTAAGTCACCGAGGCTGCTGGCAAACTTATGCAAGCACTTATGAGGAAAACACACGCTTGTGTGGAATGCTGACTGGAAGTTTAGCTAATGATCTATTCAGCTCTGGGTGCCATACACAGATCATGAAACGTTTACTTCCAATAATTAGCTGTTTTGTAGTTTGGGGGTTTTTATTTTTTATTTCTTTTTGTTCTTTTTTAATCCTACTCAGGCATATTGACAAACATGGCTTTTTGCTCTGCTCTTGGAGAAAGTTGCAGCTGCAAAGGTCCCTCGAGTTATGCCAATCACTTGCAGATGTTCTTCTGAAAGCAGAAATTAAATAGAGTTTCTTGATGCCAATAAATTAAAGAAAAATATTAGATAGGCTCTTATCTCTAAAAGTGTGTGCTCTGGTCACAATGCATCAAATACTGCTAATATAGTGATGACCTTTTAAAGGAAAACACATTATGCTGTAGCTGTCTTTGTGTTATACCTGTGGAAGGCTGGTATGCAAAAGTCAAGCTATTAAACAGTGGGAGAAATGGAGTGAAAATAATCTATTTTGCTTTTGTCTGCTATTGCTGTTCTGATAGGCACATCCTTCTCTTTTTTCCCCCTGTATTCAGCCACGCTCTTCTTGAAACTATAAAACATAGAGCTAGATGAAATACACGATAACATTTCGGAACATTACATCCTACTGAGTTTTGATGAGTTGGATCAAAATCCCAATGGCCAAAAGCTGTTGTTCAATAGCAAAAATGAGCAGAACTGCAGAGGAAGATAAGAAGGGTCCTTGCCTATCCTCATCATGGCCAGAGCATTAAAAAATGAGGAGCAAATATCAGTCTAGAGACCAGGCATTTGCTCAGAACTGAGAAGATTTCCATTTATTCCCCAGAAGCTCACATTTCATGTGAGTAGTAATTTTAGCAAAGATCCCTGAAAGGTGGTAAAGTAGTTTTGGTGATCGGTGCCCAGATATTCACTTCTGTCCATCGCAGAGATGTAGAATCAGAACTCCTTCTTTCTTTACAAGTGTGTTCTGGGGTTGATTAAACTCACATTGGCAAGTTATTAAATACCTGCCGGCGCTGAGTCAATTCCAGTTGTGTTCCAGATATTTGCTGGAGAAATAGGACTTAATTCCTTGGGCTGTTTTTCTAAAGCCCTTTCTACCAGTTTATCCACTTGGAAAATATGGCAGAGTTTTTTTCGTTTTATTTATGTCTGCAGAAAAAAAAGAGGAAACTTCCTTCTATTTGGCTGTTTCCTAAATGGGTGGGCACAGACAAACAGAACTAAAACATTTTTGAGCTTTAAGAAGCTGTGTTTAAGGGAAGAAGGCTTTGCTTCTTGGCCTGGAGATGACATAACTGTGAGCTGCTTCAGTGGATTTGGTGGCAGGGATATAAGATTTTACAACTTTGATACGGCTGCTTCTCCAGACACCAGTTTTGAGGTTTGATCCCAGTGAAACTCAGTGCCAGGTTGGACTCCGTGGTGGTTACAATAAGGAGCAGGTGCCTAGGCCTGGGCACTTGTGGAGGCTGGCAGGAATTCCACATCCATTCCTTGGTGTGAGCCTGCTGGAATGCCCCGTGCAGAGCCAGCACGGAGGGGCTCTGCTCCCTGAGGGCACCACATCTCTCCCTGCCACGCCGTTTGCAGGGGGCTCTGAGGCAGCACAGGGAGTGTGAGATGTGTTGTGTTTGAACAGGGAGTTAAATAAACATCTCACACTGTCATCATTTTCTGGTTTTCCCCCTGTATAAACAGCTGCTGGTAGATTGTCAATCAGCTTCTACTTTGGTGTTACTAATTACATAGGGAAACATTAAAAACTGACTCAAACAAGTTTCAAGGCTGATAGCAAAGAAGTCAAAAGGTTCTCAAACATTGTGTTTATCTCCTCTCAAGAGAAAGGTTTTTCAGAAGGCCTTTCAACCTGGAGGATCAAAGGGAGCATTTTGTTTGTAATGAGTACCCATCAGTGCATCCTTTAATTACCATTCTTGTTGATGTCTATTAACAAAAACCCACCAGGCTCTGCAGCAGAAAACATTAATTTATGAGTAACGGACAATGTTGTGTGAAATATATTGCTGGATATAAATCATTCAGTGTTTGAAGACTTAGACCAAAGTCATGTTTAGAATATTCTGAGTTCCTCCCTCCAGCCGATGCTAATTAACAGCAGTGCTCTGCCACTGCAGTCAGCAGGAGATGTTGAATCCTGTCCTTTGAAAATGGGCCCATGTCTTGGGCTGTGCCTTACAAAGGCTCCCAGCCTCTCTTCCAGCTTCTCTGGAGAAGAACTCATTTGAAATTTGTTCTCCAGAGCCCTTTTCATATTTACAGCCCTCAAACCTCCCAAGATTCCTGAGCAAACTTACTTTTAACATCCAAATGAAGCATCTCAGCATTATTTAATCGCCTTGGGGCTGTACTTCTATGGATTCCATGGTAGCTGCTAGTGACACCAAATTGACCACTTTGATCAGCAACATTTCAGGTCAAAGCTATTGTTTGCGTGGCTGGCAGTTGATTTGAGCCCATATGGCAATGGCAGCACGTGCCAGGCGTGTTTCTGGCAGGTTCCTCATGTGAGGATCAGCAGCATTGACGCTCTGAGCAGTCAGAGCTGCTGGAGATGAGCGAGGCTGCTGTCCCTGCCCGGCAAGGATATTTAGCATGTGAGTAGTAGCCTTGGCCAACTGAACTTGCCTGGGCTGCAGCGTGTGCACAGCAGGCCCTGACCCATGTAATGAATAAGTTTAAAAGCTTGTAGCAATTTTTAAAAGCTGATTTCTGTTTGTAAGGTTAAGGCTCCTCAGTCTGAATTAGCTGCAGCACAGAACCAGTGCAATGAGCACAGTTAAACACTGTGTAATTCTTGCTCTGTCAATAGCTGAATATGCTGACCAAACCTGCCTGAGCAGTCATTACAGGTGGGCAAAGTTTAAGTGCCCTTTGCCTGTTCATGGGTCTGTTCTGCAGTTCTCAAAAGTCAATCTTTTTCCTGGAGGGCTCTCTATCATTACACTCTATAAATTCAGCAGTATCTGAGCCAGCATTTAATTTGGAATCCCTGTGAATGAAAGTCATTTTCTGTGCCTGATTGCATTGTTTGTATCTGAGGGTTCTTTTTAAATTCAGGGCGTACAACTCTCTTCTGACAATGTGCTCTTAGAAATCTTCTACAAGATAAACTGCTCTTGCTGCTCTGACTTTTTTAATCAAAATCCCCATTTGGTGCATGTTTGCAAACCGATGAGTGAAATGTTCAGTATTTCTTTTTTTCATTTCCTTTCCAAGTTTAGGAAAACTAAATCAAGTTTCAAAACGTCCACTTGTTTTATGACTTCTGTGAGGTGTTTGCCATCCGCGGTAACTCTGGGCTCCTCTGAGCAGGGAGATACGGACTCGAGGTCAGCAGAACTGAAGGCAAGGATTTTGTAAGGTTTTTCTGTCTAAATTGGCACTTTATTTCAAAGCACGCGGGGAAGAACTGCTGACATGGAACATGTAACAAAATTTCAAAGCCACCAAGAATGTTTTTATCCATTTTTCTTTTATTTTGAAGAAATAGTAGCAGTTATCTGTCAGGCTAAAACTGAGTTCTGTTCTAAAGGGTGATGTTGAGAGTGCTGGACATTTGGAGGGAGAAAAATTAGACTTAGTAGAAGCTCAAAGATGTGTTTTTAATCCAGAGGGTTTTTTCCTATCAATACAACCTCTTGTACACCAACTTAATTATTTCATCATTTATCCTCATTAAAAGTTAGCGAGTTACAGGAATTGTTACTGTGTATTAGGAAATTTTTGTTTTATGGATGCTGCAAAACTTTCAAGAATTACTTTCCCCTCTAGAAGAGTAAATTACTTTCCTCTGTCTTCCTCATGCATTGGGATGTTTATTGCACTTATGAGAATCCTAAATTGCACATTTCTAAATTTCAGATCATGATAAATGTCCCTGCCCCTCCGGAGTTTTTGAATTGTATTAACCTTAAAAGAACCCCAACCCAAACATCAGCATTTAAAGTTTTGCTGGAAAAAACAATTCTGTAAAGTATTCCTAAATGATTTATGATTAGAGTCTGCAATTATTGAAGTTAATGTACCTTAATGGACTTAATATAGGTGGAAAAATAAGGGTATGTACAGTGAAGGTTGCCCAAGCATTTGCATTCAACTTATTAATTTTCTTAATCTCTCATATCTGAGGCTTTTTTCTCAGTTGTTGGAAACAGCAACAACCAGTTGTTGTCTGGATTCTTATTGAGTTTGAATTTTATTTTATCTTGGAAAACAAACCTCAGCCAAAAAGAGCAAAACGGTTTCCAGCTCAAACAGGAAAACAGGTATTTTTATGTGCAGCTGAAAGAAGAATGCCCATTTTCTCACTGTAAAAACAAATCTTGTGCAGCTCACAGTTCAAGGCATGTAGGAGGACAGCTGAAACTCAGTAATGCAGAATTACTCATTGTTAGGAAATGTTTTTATTTGGGTGAAAACTGGTTTTGATTTGGCAGCAGCAGAGGACTTTGTTTAAATAAATAAAATAGTATATTCTGTGTGTTTGCTTTATTGGACAGTGTGAGCAATTTCTTGAGGCTTCAGTATTTTCGTAAGATGCAGGCTCAGGAAAAACCACTTTATTTTCTTTGTACGTGACACGATATCTGTCCCAGAAGTGTGTGTTGAGTTCTTCTCTTTCAAAAATATGCGATTCCAAAATGGTAGAGAATTCTGTACTAAGTGAAGAGTAAATTCCTCCAGTGAAAGTGCAAAATGCCAAAGTTAAGTTTACATGAAAACTCAGCTTTTTTTCCCCTGTAAGGATGTTCTGTAATTGCACAGTTCCAACCTATTTGTCAGTGGAACTTTCTTAGTTATGTTTTCTTTTGAGAGCTCAGCAGAATTAGTGTCCATGAAATTAATTTATATCTTAGAAGCCTTTTAGAAGGTTGCAGGAAAAAAATGGTGCCTCCGTGTTGCTGTGAGATCATTCTAAATAATTGTGCTAAATTGTACTAAAAGGCTCCGGGACAGAGAACCCTGAGCAGGAGGATAAAGGTCATGTATAATTTCTCCTCTGCAATTCAAGTGAGGCAATCTGACATTGCACAGTTGACTGAAAGGCATCTTTTGCAACCAAATAGTTGGAGGGCGAATATCATAATTTTGGCCGTTCGTTCCAAGCCATACTTTGAGGGGTAATTTGTCCAGGGAGACCGTTCCTCCTCCACCTCACTCACCTGGGGAGGAGAATGGGAGGGAATGGAGGAAACACTGAAACGTGCTAATCTGGAGGCTTTGTATATCATGGAATTGCTTTTGGAAAAGATGCTGCTGGCTGGACCAGCAAGACATCCACTGCTCTCACACAGTTGGTTTTCTCGGCACATCATTTGTCTATTTGCAGTTCCTCCAGCCCGTGTTGAATGAGGTGGTGATGAGTGCTTTTGACTTTCACTTGGATTTCTGAGGAGGAAGGTGGACACAAACCAGAGCGGAGACCTGCCTGGGACTCAGCAGGAGAGCAAACAATGCCAGGCCATGGAAGCACTGAGAAACCAGGCTGGGATGTGGTGCCTCCTTGAGTAATTTTGTTGATAAAGAATTTTGTGTTAGAAACACAAAGCCTTCTACCTGTGTATCACGGGGACAGAAATCAGCTCAGCACAACTCACTGAAGAGAAGGGATGGCTTGAACATGCAGATAAAACAATGTGTGCTGGCTTATGGGCCTTCGTGGTTTCTGGATTGCAAGACACCCGATGAATTCCAAAAGCAGTGGAACTGCTGCTAGACCGTGGACTCATCTAGACCTGGGAAGGAAGGGGATGCCAATAGCATGAGCTTTCCTTTGTTTTCTGAAGGGAAAAGAGGAGTTGAGGGAGCAGTGTTGCCTGGAATACCTCACACATTAGAACAGCTAACAGGTTCTGGGGTACTCTCTGAGCAATTTGAGAAATAGATAAAAACAGTGATGGTTAAGTGTTATAGAGTGAGTCCAAGCTAAAGAGAGGCAAATGTGGAAGGGATGTGGGAATCTGGCCTTCATGGTGCGGGAGAAATGGAAATGGCCAGCTCTGGGTGAACTTGTCAGGGGCCAGAATCCTATTTTGCCATAGAAGGAAGAAAAGCAGCTGCAATGTGCAGTAATTGAACGAGGATTCTGGAGGAGGAGGTGGATGATGACAAATGTTCTGTCATGTCCCAAGCATTCAAATGGCCATGTATCACAAACAGATGCCAAAATTCAACCAGGCCACAGGATCAAATCCTGATCTGCTGCTGGCTCCCCTCTGGGCTGGGATGGCAGGGACAGCCCAGCAGCTCTGGAATGCAGAATTTCTTAGGCTCGGGAAACGATCTCTTGAGAATGCACGGCAAAATCTTTCCAAGGCCAGTGCGTGGATAAAGCGCAGTTATTAAAAGGCTCGAGCGATTCTCAAGGGTGAGCAAAGTTCAGAAACTTGTGAGACAGAGATGGCAAGTGCCCCGTATTTCAGAGCAGCAAAAGGCAGTCGTCAGCTCTCTGGAAGAAGGAGATCAGCCTGCAATGAGACATAAAGAACATGAGGGTTCATTAAGCAGTGTGTGATGCATGCAGCCCTCTGCAGACGGGTCTCTATAAAATATTTAAGTGGGGGGGCAGCAGAACTAATCTGGAGAAGTTGTAAAACTTGGGAACCAAGCTCATAAGTTTCAGATTGTTTTCTTCTTGTTTTAACACCCATTCCTACCTTGTTTTCTCTCCTTAATTGCTGTTTCCAGTGTGCACTTTGGGCAATTATATTCACAGATTTACTTTTTTATTTGCAAAAAGGGTTTGAATAAACACCGTGCATGTTAAACAGTCACCATAGCGAGTTTTTGTCAAAACAGATGATTATGAACATAGTACAACATGTTTTTCAGCTCACTTATGTTGGATTAGAGCTTAATATCTTTTCTCTTTATGTTTATTTTAAGATCCATTCTTTAATCCCATTTTCATGGAGTTGAAGATTTTCTTTCTTGCAGCTTTTTCTGTTTTCTCTGCCTGTCACCTTCGCTGCAGATCTGAACCACACTTTTAATATTTCTGCTTAGACTGACTCTGATTAGTTCAAAGCAGAGCTACATATTTTAAATTGATCAAGGTTTTGAAGCAATTATAACAACTGCTTTTGGAGGACACAGTTGCAGTTTTCATTTTGATATTATATGAAAGTGTGTTTCTTCAAAGCTAGAAATGTAAGCTAGTAAGAGGCAGCTGGTAATTATTCTCTAATAAACAGAGTAGGAAGTACACGAAAAACCTTAGGAGACACATACATTGCTTGAAGAGCAATTAATAAAAGTCTCAGGACACTTAAAAGAAAATTCAGCCTGAGAATATGTGTGCATTTGGCTGTGTATGCCAAATGAACAGGTCTGTTGTGATCAAATTTGGTATTTGTTTACTAACACCCTTTTGCTTGTTATTATTCAACAGATTTTAGGAGATAATTTTTATTCTTAATCAACTCTTAATTTTATTTATTAAATACTTTCAGCTTCTAATATCTGCTTTCTCTAAAGCCCAAGTAATCAAAGTTTTGACATATTAATTCCCTCTCTGTTTTAACTTGTTTTGTTTGTAAATATTTGAGCACCAGTAAAACTTAATGAATCCCCATTAAATAACCAAATCATTACAAACAACTGGCAAAATTCCTGTCCTTACGAATGATTTGTTTATGCATTATGCTTCTTGGTTTTTCCAGTATATTATTACCTTTTCTGTCTGCATTTTGCTAAATCAAAGATGTTTATTGAAAGCCGAAAAGACAAAAGTGTGACCACTGGAGACCTTGGGAAAAGAGCAGAGAAAGTATTTATTGGAAAAGAGCCACGTTTGTGGTTGCACCCAGGCTGCAAGAGCTTTGTGTTTGCAAGGCTAAGGCCTGGCTCAAAAGAAAACCTGAGACCAAAACCGGACCTGAGCGGGAGGGAGGCACAGGGAGTTTATCTGAGCTAAGTAGCTCCCTTCAGGGATGGTAAAAGCCTGACAAGCTGCAAGGTTACCCTGTCAAAGCAGCACGTTTGGCAGTTTTGTGAGGCAGAGACGGAGTAATTGGGTTAGGTGAAATGTGTTCCAAGAGCAGGAAAAGACAGAGTGAGAGGAGGAAAAACATAACTCAAACTTCTGTAACATTTAGCTTTTTCTTTGGGTGGAAGAGTAACAAGTTTGCCTTGAAGAATTTATCTCTGTGACATCAACAAATGTAGGATGTCATCACTTTCTGAGTGCAGAATTGTTATGAACCTCAAATCAGTTGGGCTTGTTACTGCCCAAGGACCAAACTCTGAGGTACCTGCTTAAAAGGGTGAAAGATGTTAAAAATGCAAAGCATGTTCAGCCCCCGATGAAACTGAAAGTTGTGGGTTTGCCATTAAAAATGTATCATTGTGGTTTTCTCATTTAAATCCAACTCATCCATCTTGTAGCTTTGCCATAGCTCTGGATTAATGCTCTGTTAGGATCAGCCCCACTGTTTGGGGTAGGCTGCCTTGCCTGAGATTATATTGCATCCTTCAGAAACTTATTATGCCACAGGCACTAAAATTGCCATAAATCAGGAGAGATTATATTTTTTGGAAAGGTGTTGAATGTCTTTTTGTTGAGACACAAGCTTCCCATGTGCTCCTAATTCTCTCCCTGCTTAATTTCTGCACCGGACAGAGTGAGACTTTAGCCGTTGGTACTGGGGAAATAAAGAATGAATAAAAGAAGTGCACAGATGCATTCGTTCATCCCACCTTTCTCTAGAATTTATTTAGGATACCAAAGTGAGATGCACCAGGGCACTGCGAGTGATTGTGTCATCAGTGGAGAAAACGTGGGTACCACCAGAGAGGGATTTTAGCTTTCCTGAGAGACACACCCATCACCTCTGGTGGTGACCCATCCATCTGTGGAGGGACCTTGAGCTGACTGAGCCCCTGTTGAAGTGTTTTATAAGCCAGAATTAAGTGGAAAAACCCTGCATTTCTGTCCATTTTGGTTGAGTTTTTCTGAGTCTCCCTAGGAGAGTGGATTCTCCCAGTATTTTGAGCTGGTTTGCAGCAGTTTCTTGTAGGTATGAGCACAGCAGGCCCCTGCTGGCTGCACCGCTGGCTGGTGGGTGCTTTCTTCTTGGCAAAAGGGACATCAAGGTTGTTAGACACAGCTGCTAGAGCAGATATAGACTGGTGTGTGCTGGAGCACCATAAATCATGCTGCCCCGAGACAGTGAAAGCTGCCTGCTGTGGCCTCTACCCAGCAAACCTCCGTGGTTTTCCCTTTTCATGCAAACCACCCCATTACGAAACACTTTGTAGTTTATCATGTGCTGATGCTCCTGCACCGTGCCAAGTGTGCTGGCATGAAAATCACTGCAACAGCAAACACCTTCACTGCTCTGCTTTCTGCCATTGCTCCGGGAGCTCGATAACCACTTGAGGATTGTTGCACACTCCATCCGGTTTTTGTGATTTCGTTTTATTTTTACAAATAACTAGCATTTTTAAATAAACTGATAAAAAGCCTGCTCTCTGCTGATACGGCAGTGGCATTTGTTGTTGCGCCGGGTGTTAGGTAGAGGAGAGCATTCTGTTACTAATGGTTTAAGTCATGACTAATGCTATGTGCCAACAACAGAGATACAGATTCAAATTTAAATGAACTACCCAGGCAGTGTTTTACAGGATTTGTTTCTTGTTGGCAATTTGTTGTTCCTGACAACCTCGGATCCTCAGGCCGTTGTTACGCCAGCCGCTGGGATTAGAACACACACAGGCTGAGCTTATAAATGTTTCAAAACTGCGACGGTGGAGCAGCAGAATTTTAAAATGTAATCAGATATTCTTTTGAAAGTGGCTAATGTGAAAGGAGCCAGATTTGGTGGGGTTTGATTTTAGTTTTGAAGCAGCATCTCTTTTAATACTTCAGTACGTTTTCCTGATGCTGCTTCCTGCAATCTACTGACTTCTCTTGTCCACGAGAAAAGAAAAAGCCAAGGCAAAGCTGGAAAGCTACAGGAAGCAAAGTTTTTGGTGCTAGAAGACTCTTCTGCTTCAGGTCCATAAAGGAGTAGACTTTTATGGGATCGATCTCTTTGAGACAGACGTGCTTACAACACTTCTTCCCAGCATCATTTCATTATCGAAGGCTTTCTTCATGATTGTGTTACAGAAGGATTCAGTATTTCTCATTGGACTTTAATGACAAAGAAGCCTATTTTGAACTTTAGAAAGCTGGTTTTTGTCAGTCTGGCTTTTTATTTAGTCCTTTTTTATTAGAGCAATCCTTTATAACAAGATTAGCACATGGAAGGTGGTTGAGATCTACTCCACAGGGGCCTTCACCTTTATCTCACCGGTGCTTCAAAAGTTCCCCGACAGCAACTCACAAACCCCTTTGTGAAGGGCAGCCTATTTCCTTATCTTCCTGTGGAAACGCTTCCCAAGTGTCTGTCCACAGGCATTCAATTCCAGATCTCCAAATTAAAAACTGCTCGAAAGGAATACATGATAGACCGGTGCTCTTTTGTCTCCTGTATCAGTTCCCGAAGTGAGATTAAGGTAAAAGGTATTTTTATAGAAAATGAGGTCTCCATTTCTTATCTCTGTGTTTATCTAAAATGTCAGAGTTAAATGTATCAGACACGAACGCTTTGTGGTAGCAGAACAAACAGTTTATCAATCTGGTTATGATTTCAATAAATCCTTTGATCCTCCTGATGCGGCTGCTTCCTTTAATACCCAATCTGATTGATACAAAGTTTTTTCATTTAGGAGTTAAATGTTTGACTTGCTGTTTTGGAATAATAACGTGGCATAGAGTGGTGTCATGATTATAGCTTTTGTTTATCCGTGCATTTTAAACCATATAATTATAGAATTAATAGTCCAACGTGTCATGGAACTAACACATTATTAATGTGTTTGTTGCGAAAAACCACAAAATTGTGATGTTTAGCACCTTATTCAGTTCTTTTTTTCATGGAGAAGATGTACATTTTTTTGGTAGGAAAAAAGTGCTGAAACCCCTGATGTTGTTAAGATGGTGTAAGTGAAACGTGTGACCCTGAAATACAAACTGTTTATAACTACTCCAACCAGTGATTATAAAGCTACACTTTATGATAATTTGCTCTAATGCTTTATTCAGAATCATGTTTCTTCTTTTTTATAATTATTAAGAATCTTTTGTGATTAAAATATTGGTTTGAGGCTCGCTCTCTCCAAAGAATCAGGATCAGAAAGTTTTCTTAAAATATATTGTGATTTTTATTCCGTATTTTTATTTCTGCCCGTACAAAGGCTCAGGACAGAATTGGTCATTCTTGAATTATTGTTTCCTTTCTATCATGATGAACTCATTTCACACACATCTTCCCCCACAAAGCCCAATCAAAACATGCTCTTTGTAAGGCTCGTCCCTAACTGTTGTAGTGCGGTGGCATTGCATTGACTGAAGCTCTTGTTCTCTCATTTTAGAGATCCTGGATTATTCCTATGCAGGCTTTCATCTGTAGTTGTGTTTCTAGGACTCTAATCCTGTTCCCTTGGAAAATATGCCAAAAGTCCAGTCAAATTCTTTGAAGTCAAGAATAAGGTGACTCCTCAGGATTGGGTAATAGGAATCTGCTGGCTGTGTCATGATCCTCTTAACGCGATGTCTCGCACAGAGTCATCTCTGACAAAATGCACTCAAAACATGGAAGTCGTTGTTTTCACAGCTATTACTTCAAATTTGATCTGTCCCACGTCTTGTTTGGAGGGTGACTCAATGAAACAAGATTTTCTGTGCCTGTCAGTGTCAGAGTGGTAAAAGCTCTGCACTGTAGCTTGGCAGCAGGTCCAGCCTTGCTGCCCATGGGCCACATCCTGTGCGGCTTGGAATTGGAGCAGCCCCGTGAAAAGAGCAAATTGCACAGCACGGAACAAGTACCCCAGTTATGCTCAGTTCTGCACCTCCAGGCTGCTGAGCCCTGCAAGCCTGGATGTGAATGCCTGTGGCACTGGGAGTGTTGGGTGAAGCATGATTTATCCCTTAGACCTAGAAGGGAGCAATTCATTACGGAAGCGTGATTTAATTCATTACTGTCATTAGAGCAGAGGATAATTTGCCAATTAGAGCTCGGAGAAGCACTGACAGTGCTCACCTTTTTCCCCAGTACAGGACGAGTGGTGAGCCTGCCCAATCCTCTTTATCTCCGTGTACAGTATCTGAGTCCTGCTGCGCCATGAGATATCCGCTGCGTCGCTTTTAGTGATGAATGGGGGATTTCTGTACAGCACATGTTTGGAGAGCCTCATGCTCTCATGAATTCTGTTTTATCTGGAAACAGCATCGCTTGTGCAATTCTGTGGCCTAACAACGGCGGCATAAGATACACCAAAGTCGGTTTAACCTCCACGGAGAGCTACCTGAAACAGTAATTGTCTCTGTGCCTCGGTGCAGGGGGATGTTCTCGTGTGTGCTGAGCCCTAGCTGGAGTAGTCACATCAATTAATTGCTCATAACAGAGAGCTACATTAGTCAATAAACACTTTTTGTGTGTAATTAAATGGTAAACTGAAGGCGAGGGATTTAGTAATCCCTAGGAATATCTGTGAACACACTGCAAATCGTTGTGTTTGTCTCCTTCTGGATGGTGGGAAAAAGAGACATTCTGTGTTCCACAAGGTAAAAACAATGAGGAAAAAGCTCATTTTCTGTTGCCTTGGAGCACTTCTTGCTCACTTGTTCCCCTACTAAGAATTGGGTCAGTGTCCAAAGGCCTTTATACTTAAAAAGAGGGAACAAGGGGTTTCTTCTCCCCTCAAAGAAACTAAAATACACTTTCATATCTAGAAAGGGAAATAGGAAACTTTCACTGAATTTCTTGAACATGATCTCTTAAGGCTCTGGGTTTATTCCTGGCAGATACAGCTTAACCTTCAAAATTGTACAACGAAGCATCATTATGTACTTGTAGACTTCAGAGTTAACCAGATATGAATTTATTTGAGGCGTTTAAACAAATCCAACAGGCAGGAGTCTGAGAGGAATCTTTCACCAAAGCTGTTTTCCCCACGTTTCAAACTGCTTGTGTTAAAAGCCCTGCTCTAATACCTACATTTAATGCAATATTCAGGAAAAAAGAATAATCCGTAACAGGTTACGAAAAAAGGCCCCACCCAAACCCAACATAACAGCTTTATGGTAATTTATTTTCCTGCAGGTAGTACCTTACTGTTTAGATGTGATTCTGAGAAAATTTATGATCTCATGTAAGGGAAAAAAAAGTGTATTTTTTCCCCATCATTAGACTTTCCTCTAAGAATGCCTTATTATAAGTTTGGCAGCGCAGCAGGATTTATAATATTGAATACATTGTGTCAGCTCTCTTGTTTGCAGGAGGATAAAGTTCCATTATTCAGAGCTTTGCTCCAAATCCTTCCATTGTAGTGCAATTAAACACAGCCCTTTTTTTAGGACTAAACCTCATGCTTCAAGAAAATAAGCTTTCAAGATGAAGTATGAAGGGTTTATGTATCACAGGTAAAACACCGAGCTCGTTCTCTGGAGCACACCAGGTCTGAGCACAGCTCACAGCTGAGGAGCTGGGGTTGGACATAATCTCTGTTCACTTGGGCTCTTTATGTTGTGCCCTGGCCAAGGACCATGTCCAGGTTGCAGAAAACACTTGACTGCCTGGACTGGTTGGAGTTTTTTTTTCCTCTTTCTGTATTTAATTATCACACTAAAAACATGAGCTGGGTTTTATGATGTAAATAAGTGTTAGTGAGGTGAATTACGCCAGAGAACTCAAGCTATTTACTTGGACCTTGTGGAAATATAAGGGATAACGGTGAAGGGGATAGAGAGGACTTGTAGGTCTTTTTGTTTTCTACTTTTCTGTACTTTTGAGGGCACAAATAAACGTGGTGTGTGCCTGTAGGGCTCACGAGTACAGTCCTGTGCCCCAGGAGGCCTGCAAGGATTTGGGCAGTGTATGAAGGAGATTTGGGATTGTAATTTGTATCCTTTTAAATTGGGATTAGTCACCTCAAAGGAAAAAATCTGTATATTCACTGAAGCTTCTGGTTTGGTCTGACTTTTTTATTTTTGCATTGTCATATTAAACAAGAAGATGGACCTCAAACAGGAACGGTTCATGTCTCGCCCAGAGCTGGAGAGTTTGATTTTACTTGTTCTCACTCAACCCAAACTAAAAACTCACAGTTCCATTTCTGATTTATTTGAATATTACTGTCTTTAGGCAGTGGGTGCATTACGTGGATGCTGTTTTCTTGTTGATGTGGAATTTGCAATCTTAATGGTTCTGTGGTTTCTTTAAGTGGACTTAGGACTAAGTCCTATGACATCCAGAGCACTGAATTTCAAATTCAAGGAATTTTTGTAAATATGTCTTTAAAATGCTTCCCCACATCCAAGAGCTATGAGAGCTTACCCTTCGTTTCTTCTTGTTTGAAAATAAACAAGTTCTGAAATATTTCAGAAACTAGAAAAAGTATAAATATTCCATCTGACGAGTCCTTTGCCTAATGTAAGTGCCAGAACTCAGGTCTAAAGCCCATCTGTCACCACACAGAACTAAAAAAAAGGCAGAAATAAGAATATTCACAGCATTATAATGGAATTCTGGAGTGCAATGGGAAAAGAGTCATTTCCTGCATTGTGATTCTGGTGTTATTTATTGTATTAGTACTGTTTATATTCAGTTCATATGACTTTTTTCTTTTGCTGTATTTTAAAATACATACCTCAGACATTATATCAAGTGCTATGAACGAGTGCTGGAAAATTTAATTCCTACTATATTATATTGCCTTGATTTCATAACCTAAGTTCCACTCATGGTTCAAAATTACAAAGAAAGATGTTGGTTTTCGTGAAGAGGGCAATTTGGGGAATTCTTTTTGTTGATTTTCTTCCACTAATGTTCTTGCTGCGAGGGAATGTTCTGAATTGGAGGCTTTACAGATTGCCAGGACAGTAATAAAACAGATGTTCATATAGATTTCAAAACCTCCCCAAATTAGACTTTCCCCTTACAACATCCCTAATGTTTCAGCTCTGCTGTGCTGGAGTTTGCAGTTATTTACAGCCCAAACTCCACTGCACTTACAGGCTCCCAGCCTAAAGCTTTCTAACAAGTTAAGTCTGTTGTTAACCAGCTTAGTGTATTATTTATAACCAGAACATCAGTTAAGATAAAGACTCCACTGCTCTGTGCCTTGCCTGGAAGGGTTCTCAGCCTAATTACAGAGTCAAGTGGATTTTGCAAACACGGAATAAGCCACAGGACAGCTCTGTGTGTGCCCAATCGGTTCTGGGTCACTTATTTGTGAGTTACTACCAAGTTTCCCCCTGAATTCTCAGTGCACAAACTTCTGTTATTCAAAGAGGACTCAATTTGTTTTTGCAAGGAATGAGATGAGGGTGCCACCTCCTCCTTTTTCCCATTACTGCTGCTGATTCTTCCGTGAAAGTCCTTAAATAATTCCTTTCTCTTCCTGAAAGCTGCCCTTTTCCTGTGTTGGCACAGAGCTCTCAGGTCCCACCTTTTGTTTTCCCTTAGCCCGGCTGGATAGGTCTGGCTCTCTCTGTCATTACCTCAGATCAATATTTCTCGTCCTTTGATTATTTGTACTTCACTCCAGTGGCTTGTCAGTGCTTTTCTGCAGGGCAGTGCAATATTCCAGATGCCATCAGGGCTATAAAAAGCATCACTGCTGCTCCCTGTGCCAAAGAGTGATGCCACCGTAGCCGTGTCCAGAACACCTCTCCCCTCTCCCCGAGCCAGGCTGGGACGTGTTTTCCCCTTGGGCTGGTTGGATTCAGGACACTCTTTCCTCTAACCACTGAGCAGCTTATTACGAGAGCATTTTATTTGCGTTTATTCATCACTACATGCGATGAATAAACATTCTTCAGAAAACAAAGACCTTGCTTAAATTCTGCTTGGGGTAATGGAGGGAATTCCCTTTGACTTCAGAGGCTTTTCAGTCAGGCCTTTACTGAAATACTTCAGGTACTGTTGTCAAGTAATTGTTCTGTAAATCGTTGTCTTTCTCTTGGTAGCAATTGCTCTTTCATCTTGGATTAAGATGCATATTTTGGGTCTTACATGTTCGAATTTCAAAAACAACATGTACAGAAGTTACATCTGTTCTTGACTTCTGTTTGTGTTATTGAATATAACACAGTCAGAAAATAAATTTACACTTTATCCTTGGGGAAGAAGTATTTCCAGGCAAATCATTATTTCAGGGCTCTTCAAAGATCAAAGACAAGGAAAGTGTTGAGGAAGAGTGAAGGTGATATTTTTTTAACAAAATGTAGGTTTTGTTTTAAATGATAGGAGAGAGAAAAAGAATTTCTCAGCTGTGATTTTAGAATATATAACTAAGAGAAAGTTTATTAGTGACCTTCAGCCATAGGGCTGGTACTATTTTGATTTCTGTCAGGTGTTCATCTGATACAGGATCCAACCTTTCTTTGCCAAAGCTTTTCTTGAAATAATTTGGTAGCCAACCTGGTGCTAAAGAAAGCAGGATCTTAAATAAAGCAGTATATAAAGATGACCTAGTTAATTTATTTTCATAAATATCTGGTGAAATCCAACAGAAAATTACAAAGTGTGTTGGGTTTGCAATGGAATAAGTGAAATGGAGAAATACCTTCATTGTGGAACCATCCCATGGCAGAATCACTACTTTTTAAATAAGGGAAACCATGGTAGGGTTTGGAAAGCCAAGTAACGATGACAGGATGCCCAACAAACCAAACTCACCTTTGTTTGCACAAATGAGTGTCTGTAAGAGAACGAGACAACACAATTGGAAGGTTGAATACTTGGCTTGGGATGAGTGCTTAATCCATCATTTCATTTGCCAGGACACCCAGGCTGATGAGCAGGCCTTTATAGATTGTATTTAATGTTAAATATGTGCCTGAGTGCCTCACTGGCTGTTAAATATTCCCTGCATGGGCAGATCCTGTGACTTCAGGAGGATTATTAGTGAGCTTGTAAAATACAAGGGTCTGAGTGTTGTACTAAATTGGGCAAAAGCCAGTTGGTTACCTTGTAGAGGATCAGGTCCAAATCTGGCACCTTGCTTGCTAAAGCAGCACATGGTACTGCAGTGAGGGTAAAACACCTTCCTCGTTGCTTTTGCAACAAGTTTATATCCCAACAAATTTTCAGTTTCAGCAGTGGAGCTGCTTTACTTTATGCCGGAGGATTGTTTGGTTAAAACAATTTATCTTTTTTTTTCCTGGCTCCATTTATGAGGAATTTTCTGGTGAAAAGGAAGGTTTTTTTTAAATTTTATAATTTATTTAAATGACTATTTTACAATTATATTTGTTGCATGTCAGAAATAAGGGGAAATATTTTAACTTATACTTGCAGGAATCTCAGACAGTAAGAAAGCTCTGAATAATTTGCCTATTCTCTCCTCTCTAACACCACCTCCAAACCAGGTGGTTTTTGGTCCTTTTGCTTGACTCTGAAAATTTTGCTAGGCGTAGCAAAGAATAAATAAGAGGGGCCTTATGGCTCCCAGATTCATTTTTCCCTCACCCTGGTGGAAAGAACATTCCTCGGCTATAATTTGTTTTGGTGCTATAATTGTTGTTCTCAGTAAATAAAGTAATTTCGGAGTGGCTAAGGAGGCATGTCGATCATCAAATACACCATGAATGCACAGGGGATAATTATCTTAATTGTGTTATCCTTTATTTAGCTGGGTGAATGACAAGGGATCATGGATTTAGTGGATGGGTTCAAGAAGAACAGGGTCGTTTTCACTCCGCTGTGTGAGCATTTGTGTTTCTGGGGCCTCCTCGGAGGATCAATGCCTGTCATGTCCATGACAATAACGGAGAGATGCCACAGCACAGACCACACTTCCTTCGTGTTCCATGGGAGAGTAAAAGCAGCTTTGATCCCTTCCCAGATAAATTCAAAGTCCAAATCCTCACTCATCAATTGCTGAGATTTTTTGTGGTTCCGTTTTAAATGATGCACGTGGGTAAATACCCCTTAAAGCAGAGAAGGTGCTGGATTCAGAAAAGCATTGGGAATAGACTGACAAAGTCAAATAAAAGAGCAAAACCATGAATCTTGTTAATTGTGATTTTCCTTTTCATTTTTATCTCTCTCTGATTCAGAAGCTCAGAAAATCTGTTATCTCAATAGAGATCTGCATCATCTCTTTGAATAAGACTATAAAAGGAGCAGGGCTGTGCTGCTGTTGAATAATTCTAATATAACATTATATTGACTAGTTATGTTTAATTAAAATAGAGTTTCGTGTCTGAGATATGTCGTGCAGATAACCTTGTTCAAGGGTGAAATTCAACATTAAAATAAGAACCAGAGGTGTGAAACCTCCCAATAGTGAATCAATAATCAATCAGTAATTAAGTGCCAATCAGTTCTAATCATTGTATCATGTACTGTAAAACCATTTAGTCTAGAGAAGACTTTGCTCTCTCTTTCAAACTGTGACTTTTAATATCACAGAATGCATTTAAAAAGTGACTTTAAAAGCTTCTGGGACAGTTGTGAGATTTTATTTGAGAAGTAGAAAATTAATCCTATATTTAATAGAATTAATTTTATATTTGTATTTTCTATGTATCTGAGCTTCAATATACCGAATTTTCTGTTTTAAAGTAAATTATGGTACAAGCTTTGACTAAGAATGTTGGTCTGACTTTGAAAATACCATTGTGGGATTTTTTTACCCTGATTAATGTCTTCCATTACATTGTGATATCAACACATATTTCTGGAGAAACAAATATACTCTGGAGAGAACTCAAAGCTTACATATCCACAGAGGACCCCTATGACCACTTCATTCTACCCCCTGTATTCATGGGTCAGGTGGTTTCCCTGAACTGGTTCTTCTTGAACCTGAGCAGTTCTGTGGGGAAAAAAACAGAAAAAAACAAAATGAAAAAAAGACCAGTATTGGAGAAGTGAGAAGCAATTCAGTTTTAACCTTTGGAAAAAACAGTACCTTTCTTTGTCTTCTGTAGCAAAGTGGGGTGTCCCTCACGCTCCCTGTTTTCCTTGAGTGCAGCGTGTGGTCGGATTAACCTGCAAACCTTCCTCTGGCAAAGTCCCTGGGCTGCAGCAGCTGCTGCTTTCCTGTGTGCAGTGCCAGGAGAG
>VZTA01008288.1:0-18018 GCA_013398855.1 Mohoua ochrocephala | reverse complement strand
GTGTGGGCTCCTGCTTGGCTGCGAATCCTGCTGGGGCGAAGCGTTCCGTCCTTGCTGCGGGATTAAGGAATAATCTGGTTTTCTTTCCTAGCCGGCTTCAAAGTATCGTTTCTAAGTGTCCGCGTATGTGTTTGCAGCTCCTTAAAAATGACCTCCGGCCACTGCTCGCCGTCGTTCTTCCGTGTGGGTTTCGCTGACTGTCGCCGCTGCCGCTCCGGGCTCCTTCAAGGTACAACTGGAAACCAAGGAAGTCTTACTTAATAAGAGATAATTTATCTTATAATTATCCCATTGAGGCTTCATTCCTCATTCCCGCTGCGGTCTCACCGGCAGCTTGCGTCGCTTTTCTGCTGTTTTATGAAAACAAATGCTGTTTTTGGGGGGATTTGGGGTGTTTCTCCGTCCCTGTGAACAAGCAGCCGCTTCCCGGCATTGATCCCCCTCGGGGGCTGGTCAGGACTTGGGGTTCCAATTCCAGCCGTGTCCTGCTGCTCCCTGAGGGAACATCATCCTCGTGACGTGGATCTAAGGAACTTCACAAATGAGGCAACTTCGGGATAAAAGCATCAGGTTTAGATTTGGTAATTTGATATTAAAGCCCACTGGGCTCATATCTGTATTCCCTGGGACCTTCTCCTGGTGCTGTTCCATTAATTTCGGTGGAGCTCTTACTGATGATGCTTTCTTCCATTGATGGGAAGAACCTGCGTTTTCCCACTGAAAAAATTATACCTGGTTTGTGTTAGCATTCTTGGAAACCCCTTTTGCATCTTTAGCATAATGGCAGAGAAGAAATGTACCTGGATGAAAGATAAATGTGCTGTGATGACCATTGTCTTTGAAAAGAAAATGAGCTTCTCTCTCATTTACATAATTTTGTCTTCAGGCCCTTGCAGAACTGCAGAGTTTGTTTCACTTCTAATTTTAGCCGGAGGAAGCTTTCATAGGAATTGGTTTTTAAGGCAATCAGTGGGTGTCTGTGGAAATGGTTGTTGTTGATGGATCGTGTGAGGAAAGACAGGACCAAACACACCTCCTGAAGAAGTTCATCTTACCAGCTTTGCTGGTGATACAGTCAGACTTTCCTTTTTTTCCTAAAGAAAAAAGAAGGGGAGAAAGGCAGGAAGTTAAAACCCAGCTTGAAATTCTCCTTTTCTTCCTTCCCCAGCTTGACACGAGGCTAATCCTAGCAGGGATGTAGACACTTCTTATTTTCACTAGAAAAAAGTCGGTCTTCCCTCATGTTTATGGGGTGGCATTGCTTCTTATTCTGTCAAAAAGCAGATTTTTATAAAATATTACTAGGGAATAGTGGGCAAATGTGTTTCGGGTGGTTTGGGCAGCTTATTGCAGAGCCCCAAAAAGTGGATATGTGTGAGTACCCTCAGGCTCAGGTGATGCTGTCACCCTGACATCTTCACCCTCTCCTTAATTACACTGCCAGTGATTAGCTTTACTTAAAATATATTCCCAGTGGAGAGAAGTGACACAGTTTAGTCTTTGTCCTGCTTTTGATCCCAATTCAGTGGAGAATAGAACATGGAAAGGTAAATACAGTTCTAGACACTCCTTTTAAAGAAAGGAGATTTTCTCCTGGCCCAAGTTTATTAATTAAATGAGGAAGTTCACTGTTGCTCACATCATCAGCTGGTGCTATCAGAGCTTAGCTAAAAATTCTGTGAAGGTTTCAGTGATGTCCCACTGTTGGTCAGCTTTTGATGTCCCACAAGAGCTGCTGTTGAAGCGGGAGCTCCTCATCTTTCACCTGTCTGTGCAAGGCTTTGGGGCACCAAATGCCATCGAGAAAACTTTCTGTGTCAGGTATTTCAAGGTGAGCCACTGACAGGATACACGTGGTGGCGGAAGTTCTGTTAATTAATAGCAAACTTCCCATTACAAATGGGGCAGCTGGACTGTGGAGGGGGTTCTGTCCCATTTTCCCAGATTTCTTAGGAGCAGGGATAAAGGCAGTAGATATTCCTTTTGTGTTGTTACCAGTTTAGGTTGCTTTTAAGGTGAAATCTGTCTTATCTTGCAGCGCAGAAAGAGCCACTAAAGATGCACTTCCTTGGAAAATTCATCAGGAGTTTTTACAAAATTAGCCTGCACTGTGGTGGATTTTAACACTAAAAGTGCTTAGTGTTCTCTTCAGCAGAAAAGAGCAGCATCTTTTTTATTTAGTGAGCTGCATCATAGCTCTCCACCTCACTGCTGATAGAACCAGTCTGCTCGTGTGCCAGCACGGCTTTCGTGCTCTGGAGCAGTTTGTGGTGCAAGGCAGAGCTGCTGGAGAACATTATCTTTTATTTAGCTTTGTGCAGTGCTTTTATTGGTGTATCTTTGGAATTAAATTATTTTATTACTTATTCATGGGACACGGGATTGCTTCTCAGTGCCTGGCAGTGGAGGGTTCTGTGAGTTTATTGCTGTTTCTGGCCACGCTGGGTTTGAGTGGGGATGCTGAGTGTTTATATTTTGGTTTTTGCAGCAGCAGAACTGAAAGCCCTACAAGACAGCGATGGCTTTTTCTCTAGAATTTGAATATGGAGGCCACAGGGACAGATGAAGTAGAAAAGATCAAATCCAAGTTTATGTCTGCATGGCACAACATGAAATACAGTGAGTGGAACAGAGTGTGGTAAGATCTGTCCTCATAAAAAGGAATGGAACGTTTCTTGTTGACATGAATGGAATCATAACTAATTAATATTAAAAATGTAGTATGGCCCTTGAAACAATTTTTTCTTTGATATTATAAATTAGCCCCACTAAAAAACTTCTTTCGCTTTTCATTCTTCAAATAAATCTTGCATCATTTCATTTTAAATGACTTCTTTTGGAAACAGTAAATATATTAGGTAAATAACCCTAGATTTGCATAGGCTTTTAAACATGATATAAATGTGGGATATAAATGTGGGATAATATGGAATCATCTGCACAAAGATTTTTTTGTTGTTGTTTATAAATGTTCTTTTGTGGGAAAAAAAATAGGATGGTGTGTGAGATACAAACTCCACTGAAGAATCTACCCTTGAGTAAGATTTTTTGCACAGCTGAACATCGGTAATTTGTTTATGAGCAACCAGATTTTCAAGTGTGCCCTTCACTTATCTGTCCTTGATTTTTCTGCTTTCCTTTTAGGACTGAGGTTGCTCAGATTTATCTCCAGGTTTCTGATAAATTTTGTTAATTCTCATAACTGAGCTTTGGAGATGTCTGGCAAGCTGAAAAAAACCTTTTTTTTCTGCTTTCTTTAAGGCTGTCACATGGTTGAAAGGAAATAGTGGCCACTGCACCCT
This sequence comes from Mohoua ochrocephala, assembly GCA_013398855.1. Classification (NCBI taxonomy): domain Eukaryota; kingdom Metazoa; phylum Chordata; class Aves; order Passeriformes; family Acanthizidae; genus Mohoua; species Mohoua ochrocephala. The sequence continues at coordinate 14,716 of VZTA01008288.1, read as the reverse complement.
ATGTGGGATTTTTTATGAGACCAAACCCCAATTTCAATACTTTTTTTTTTTATTCCCCTTTCAAGGGTTACCTTTGGCTTAACCAGATGCTCTTGGCATTTCCTTTTGGAATACTTCAGTCACAAATTTGTATTTGCTCTGCATCTGTTCTAGGTTGGGTGTTGAAAACAAAAACTTACTTCAGTAGAAACTCTCCAGTCTTTCTCCTGGGAAAATGTTACCACTTCAAAACTGAGGGTGAGTACAGAGCACTTCACTCCTTCCAGTCTTCCTCAGCAGGAGCTCTGGGGAGATGTTTTTAATTTTCCAGAAAGACTGGCATTAACAATTACCAAATTCAAAATGTAAATATGAAAAGCTTTGAAAAATATTCATTGAAATGTCCACCTCTAGTGCAACCCATCCTAACCTGCTTTTTTCTGATTTTACACCAAAACCTTGTGCTTTCTGTAAATATTTGTGCTGTAATTTGCTCTTCATTTACCATCAACTGGAGATTTTCCTTCTAAAAACTCCTGATGGAAATAGTGGCAATACCTGATCAGGGTCACTACACCAACACCTTCATTATCACTTTCCAGTGGGCAGTTTTCTGAGTCTCCCTCTCTCTGTTTGACCATTCACAGCTGGGTGAATTAAGCACTTACTTGCAGGTCAGTGATTCCACTGGCACAGTGATGTCTGCATTGCTCTTTTGATTTTTCCTTTTTTTTTTCTTTGCTCTGACACATTTCTGTTATGTTTGCCTTCCAGCTTTCCTTTGTTGTATTTGAGGCAGTTGCTCGTTTCTGTACATTTGCCCTGTTTTTCTGATAGATTGTGTGTTTGTTGCTTGCTTTCTAATAACAGCAGTGCCATAACAAATCAGAACTTGAACTGTGCTTTGCCTTGCAGAATCTGGGGAGCTCTCTACAGATGGGTCCAATTTTGATAAAATCAACACCGAGATTTCGGGGAACGTTGAGGAGTTCCGCAAAGATTTCATTTCTAGAATCTGGCTGACGTACAGAGAGGAATTCCCTCAGATCAAGGGCTCTGCTTTAACCACGGACTGCGGCTGGGGCTGCACGCTGAGAACGGGGCAGATGCTGCTGGCTCAGGGTCTGATGCTTCATTTCCTTGGGAGAGGTGAGTTAGGAGAGAAGATCTCTGTGTTTGCATAAGCACAGGCATTCTGTAGAGACCAAAATGGCCTTTTTTATCCCAGATCTGAAGGGCCAGCTGGTTTTGGTTGTGGGCTCCTCATTACTGTTGCAATTGTCCCATTGCATCAGAGATTGAGCTGTCCTACCCTTCCATTTCTGAGAACCAAAGTGTGCCCAAGTGAACTTCTGTGGAGTTTCCAGTATCCAAGTGTGAGTTAAAACATCACAAAAGTGTGATCCCTCTGCCTGGGTATTCTCACCCATGCACATGTCCAATTCTCTTGAAATTTGATTGTTTCTTGAACTCAAGATGTAGAAGTGAGTTCCCCAGCCCATAGCTGTAGGCTATGGCAGAAGTGATGTTCTTTTATCAGTTTTAAAGTCGTCCATTATTGAATTTCTTCTGGTATTAATATATTGAGTTCCTAGAAGGATTCTAATGTAACTTCAATACATCATTCTCTGTGTGGAAACGTTCACTATGTCATTTCTTCCCTTCCCCCATGTGCTTAGAGAGGAACTTCCCTTTTTTCCTTACCATTGTCTGTCTCAAAGTCCTCCCTCAGTCACATCCACCTGAAGCTTTAGGAGCCGTGGGACACTTTCTGCTGTCACAGGCCGAGTGTCCATGTCCTGCAGAGAGGTATTTCAGGTTCTCAGAGTTAAACACCTTTTCTTTCCATCCCATTCCCAATCCCTTTGATAACAATCATCCATTGCTTGGTGTCAGAATGACCCAAGCCACGGGCCTGAAGCCACCCGGGGAGGGGTTGAGAGAACACAGTGCATTGTTTCCTCAGCCATTTGTGGGATCCCAGGAACACTTCAGCAGAAGATCCTTCTGAAAGCCTGTTTTGATAACACTTTGCCCTTGCTGTGCAGCTCTGATGTAAGCTGGGAGCAAGGTCCCAACCCAGCTGCACCACAAAGTTCAGGACTGAACTGTGGGATTGGCTCCTTGCATGTGCCTTTGGCTGTAGATATTTCACTCATAAAACATTCATTATCCCTTTCAGCTGACTGCAGATAACAAAAAGTGTGTAAAAACTTCTTCTGAGAACACAAATCCCTTAAATATCACTTTCCTTATATACATGCATTTAAAAGAAATTCAAGACCTGCCCAGAAGACTCCCTGTGAGCAGGAGTGCGTAATGGCTCGTTTGGAAGTAACCCCAAACAAAATAGCCCCAGGTTTCTGTCTTTAAAATCCATGGTTCCAAAGAATTCCTTGCATGTCCCCCTTGCATCCTAATTTGGAAGGTGATGGGGTGATTCCAGAGTGCTCTTGTTTCTGTGGCAATCCAAATCCACAGAAAGATGGAGTAGGGATGGTCTTTCTGGACTACTTTGCTCCTCACCTGGTCTTCTGACAGCTGGTGAATTATCTTTTGAAAAGCTTTTTATGAGGTCTGGACAGCTTTGGAAACACATTTAGGTGTTTACAGGAAGTTTTTCATGGCTGTTTACTCTTTTCCCAGAGATGTTTTCATTCTCGTTTAATAGTGTTGTTTCTGTTAGGAAGCAAAACTTGCCTGAAGTTTCTGGCTGAGGTATTTACACTTCCACTGCCATGTGGAATGTTCCAGATACTGCTGAGTGATGGTGTGAATGAGCTTTGATTTTAAATACGAAATTTTACTTTGAAGTGCCTGTGCTTGAGACATTGACTGAAATGTGAAGCTGAGAGCCCGGAGCAGCAAGGCCTGTGAGGATGTTACACTGAGCTGGGTCTGTGTTGGGAGTACTTGTTGGAATTGTGGGAGAATTCCAGGCATCTTCCTGGACCTGCTGAACCCCATTCTGTAGGAGGGATGCATCATCCGTAGGGAAACGTTCAGCTGGAAAAGCAGACTGAAGATATTGTGCTGAATGATATTTAAACAAGTTTGCCTTGTAATGTAAAAGAATTAATGAATGTAGTGAATAAAAAAATCCTGCCTTTTTTTCTGCTGATCTGCTTTGCCATTCTGCCAGGAAGAAATGTTTGCTTTTACATCAATAATTCCTCAGGTCTGCCTGGTTTTTTAATAACTGAAAAATAAGAAGAATTAAGAGCTTTTGAAACTCCTTGTTTGACACGGATTAAAGGCTTTTTGGTAGTACTGAAGTAATGTTCATGTATTTAATATGTAAGAGAGCTCTAACCTGCAATCAGGTATATCTTGTTTATTCAGCTGGCTGGGATGGTCACCAGAAAATCAAAGCAAATCCTACTCTACTGGAATTCTTTGCTGACCTGTTAACAGTGGCATGTAAAATCCACATTATTGCTTTAAGGAGCGTGGGGGACAAAGGGAAGTGCTTTGCTTATTATGTCATAAAGTTAATATTATGGTTCATATGGATTTTCCCCTTTCCTGCTGCAGCCTGGGTGTGGCCAGATGCGTTGGACATGGACAGCTCAGACTCGGAGTCCTGGACCAGCAACACGGTGAGGAAGCTCACGGCCTCCTTCGAGGCATCACTCACGGCTGAGAGGGACCCCAGGATCCTGCCCCGGCCCCAGCACGGCCCAGCCAGGAGGAGCTGGGATGTCACCGAGATGAGGAATGAAGTTTATCACAGGAAAATCATCTCCTGGTTTGGTGACTCCCCGCTGGCAGCCTTTGGGCTGCACCAGCTGATAGAATATGGGAAGAAGTCCGGGAAGATCGCGGGGGATTGGTACGGGCCCGCCGTGGTCGCGCACATTTTGAGGTAAAACACCTTCAGTTCTCTGTTCCTTTCCTTTGTCACATCACAGAGAAGCATTTCTGAGTGCCCTGAGATTACTTCAGCCTAATTGAGCAGCAAACTGTTCATTATTGGCTTTGTAAAACACCCATATCAGGAGCAATTCCAGAGCTTTTCCACAGGCAGGAAGGGAAATAGCAGGTGGTGCAGGAACTGAACGCTGAGCTTTTGTCAATCTTATTTCAGGAAAAAACACAACATTCCTGTTTCCTTGTAGAATCCCAAATATCTCTCCCAAACCCTTTTAAGTAGGGCTGCATTTAATGAAATGTTCTAAAAACTAACCACTCTTTCAACCTTGGAACATGCATAACATTAGAGATTTTTTTTTTTTTTTAATACTGTAACCTGGGGGCTGTAATGTACTGATAGTGTAATGAAATGTCAGAGCTAAAATTGATGTTTTCAGCATTTCTTTGCACACATCAAATTCTTGTGAAACTGTAAATGTATGGGACTATTAATATTATAATTATATCCCAGTAAAAGTAAAGGGTCTGTGACATTCAGTATGGTTAAAAAAAAAAGTCGAAAGTCAAATTTCTCCATGCTGTGAGCCTTGAGATCCAATTCTTTGAATGTTTTGGGGGTCTTTTTGTAGTCTTATCTGTTTATTTTTTTAGTGGATTCCAGTTTACCTATAAACTGAATCACTAATAAATCATTTAGGCAGCAGAAGGCAAAGTTCATGCATTTATATATTTTATATATATATATATAAATAGAAGAATTTGGTGTTTAGTGTAAATGTTACGTTAATCTGAAGTGCAGCTGTACTGAAATAATCAGGTGTGCATCCATGCAGATGCAAACAAGGATGTAGGAGTTTTAGCATTTTTAATGTGTTTTATTCTATGTTTTTCTGATGGTGGAAGCTGTCAGAATTTTTTGCTTGCTTTAATAAATTATCTATTAAATGATTTGTCTCCCTAATGGGAGCAGGGGGGGGATTTGGTGCAGAATTACACTCACCACAACCCTGGTGGTGATTTCCAGCCCTGCAGAGGTTTCCTTTCCTGGTTCTTTCTCTCTTACAGCAGCACTAACAATGTACAGCTCCCTCATAACTTGGGAATGGCTGTATTAAACCATTCCTCAAAATATAGTGGGGAATAAAGGGATAGTGACCATTTAATGCAGGTGTGTGTTGAATTCAAAGGCAAATCCTCGATTTTGAACAGTTTCCTTCCTTTACAAATGTTGTCCCTGATTGATGACCACGGTTCTGACTACCAACATTTCTTTTCTTTTTACTTGTTAGGTCTGTTACTCTTAGTCTTTTGAGGAGAGTCTAATGTTGTTAATTATCTTTTTGAAAGTTTTGGTGCAACTTTACAGCTTTTTATTTCCAGGTTCTAATTTGTGGCTTGTTATATGAACTGAGGTCAAATAAAGAGATCTGATGAGTTGAAAATAGTATTGTTGTCAGCAAACTCAGCCTTTTATCATCAATATCCATGACAGAAAATTGTTATAAATAGAAAGAAATAAAGCAGTGGAAATGAATTTAATTGTAATGTAGGATTCAAGGCCTTTTTTTTGTGGTTTTTATTGTTTTTTCTAAATAGCCAGACATTGTCATCTTGGCTTGGGAAAAACGTGGTGCCAGGTCGGCTGGATCTTGGTGTCCAGTGTTTTAAAACAAATTAAAAACCCCCACCCCACCACCTGTATTTATCAGGAAGGGAGGGTATCTTGAATTAAACAAAATAACCCCTCCTCAGAAATCCCAAGCAAACAATTAAAATCAAACTGTTTCTAAAAAACCAAAATAATTGGTTTGTTTGTTGTTCATTTTTTTAAAATGAAAGATAAGTGAAATAGTTTTGTGTTTGTACTTAGAAAAGCTGTTGAAGAAGCAAGAGACCCTGAGCTGCAAGGAGTAACAGTCTATGTTGCTCAGGATTGCACAGGTAACTGTGATTTTGTAGATTGTTGCAAACATTTTAGATGCTTTTTCTGCCTTTCACTTAGCACTCAACAATAGGGCTTTAAAGGAGAAAATCCCTGTGAAATGGATCCACAAAACTGAGAATATGTAGACAAAAGAGTTCTTGATATGTGCAGATTGTGCATTGCTTGCTTGGTATCTCATGGTGGAATTCCAAAGCAGCAAATCAATTATTGCCCCTTCTCCTTTTACACGTAGATGTCTCCGTTAGTTGGAGGCTTTCAAGTTTTAATTATTCCTTTTAGAAGTTTATATGCAGCAATAAATATTTATTGGCTTTCTCCTAACCTAGCCCTTCTGCATTTCCTTGGCATCCCAGCTCAGCAGCAGCAATTCCCATCCCAGGAAATATTGTTGGGAAGGAGGAGGCTCAGCACTGGTTCTGAGTCTCCTGGGGTTGTGCTGTAGGAGGCCAGCAGGGTTTGGAAGGGCTGCAGTTTTAGTTTGTCAATGCTGTGATGCCACGTTGGAGGTGTGTCTCTAAAAACCAGAGGTTGTATTTGAAATTTTAATCTCTCCGTGTCTCTCAGTCTACAGCTCAGATGTTATTGACAGACAGTGCTCTTTTATGGATTCTGGGAAGGCAGGCACAAAAGCTGTAATTATATTGGTTCCTGTGAGACTCGGTGGAGAGAGAACAAACACAGACTACTTGGAGTTTGTAAAGGTATGAAATGAGAGTTCAATCATTTTTCAAAGAGTAGCACAAGGGGATATGAAAAGCGACTTCACGAGGGTAATTCTCCCCGTTAAACGTGTGGTGGGGATTTTACAGTTGAAGGTTGTAAAGTTTGACTTTACAGATTTAAATTTCCCTATTACAAGATCAGACATAATTGCAGAGCACATGATGTCCCTTGGTAAAGCAGTGATAACTGTCCTGCTCCTCCAGCAGCCACCTGAAAAGACATTAATGCAGTGGCTCAAATTACAAATGGTAATTTAATATAGCAGGGCTCTAATAGCATATGTAACTAAGGATCAGGCAGCATTTTAAAATATAAATACACTCCATTCCTTACTCTGTTCCTTATTTTCTTAAATAAGAAAATGGCTCAAATGGTTTAAAGTTCTGTTCTTTCCATTTTCTTTTGTCTCTTTGTTCCCATGGAATTATTTGATACCTCTAGTCACTACTTTAATTGTTTTTTCCTTGTCTGGATGAATGTTTCTGAGGACGGTGATGCAGGAGTAGCAAGCAGTTATCCCATACAGAAATGAGCTGGAAAAAAGGAAAACTCCAGGAGAAAGCAGAGGAGGGGAGGTCCGAGCTGTGTTTTTTTCAGCAGAGGTTCTGCAGCCACCTGAGGATGTGCTGTAATCCTGCCTCTCGCTCCTCTTAGGGAAGGGCTTGTTCTCTTAGCCCTGCTGCTTTTATTTCATTTTCCATGCTCCTCTTTAGCTGTCTTTAAAGTTTGGGTTCATTTTTAATTACCCCAGCATAGCAGCACGAACAAAAACTGCGAGTCTGTAACATGGTTGATTTTTGTGGCTGTCTCTTCACTGTAGCATTTCAGGAAAACATTTTGATTTTTCATGGGAAGACAGACTGGTGAAGGCTTTGAAGTGATGAACTGAAATTGTTGTTCTTCCCCGATTGTTTTCCTTGTATTTTCCAGACAGTTGGTTTAGGAAAGTTTTAGTTTTCAGCTGGCTCCACTGTGTGATTCCTGCTGCTCCCTTCCCAAGGCTGTTCCTGCCCTTTGCAGCCTGATGGAGGCTGTGATAAGAGGGCTTTCAATTGCCTGAATCAGTCACTCCAGTGTCTGCCTTGACTGTTCTCAAGAAGTGACCACATTTCTTGGAGTCTGGCTTTAAGTTAAAAATGCAGATTTTAGAATGTAGCACAAGAGGTAATTTCTACAAAGGATTTTATATTTATGGGTGAAAATTGATAAATTTTTTATAATTCACTTTTGCAAGAAGCTTGCCATAGATTAAACAGTTATCCATTACTCTGAGCAGCTTTGCTCCCTCTCTGTTCTGCCCTCCTTGGCTCCTGGAGCCTTTGCCTCTGCTCTGCCTGAATGTTCTGTGATGCTCAGAGCATTTTCTAAGGAAACCTTCTCATTCCTATTTTAAACGACCATCACTTCCTTAACCTGTGTAAACCTTACTGGATTTGACTCTGTAGCATCTCAGGGGAGGTTTTTCAGTGACTTTATCCTTGTCTAAGCAGGGAGGATTTTATCTTGAGAAGCCTTGGTGTTAGGAGTACGACAATATCAATCATTTTGTTGAGGGAAAAGTTCCCTGCTCACACTTAGTAATGTCCCTTTCCCAGAAGTTCTGCCTTCAGATGGTTCTGGTTCCTCTACCCTCACAGGCAACCTCCAGGGAGGTTTATGGGACCTGGCTGTTGTGTGTTTGTCTCTCCTCCCTGGATTTGGGGCAGCTCTTTTCAGAGCTGGACATTGTAATTAGTCTTATTTCAACTGGCATTTCTCCCCAAGATGTCAAAGCTGATGCTCTGGCCAGACTTGTCCATTTGAATGCACAAAGAAGAGAGTCCCCAAGGGCACAGAATGTAAATGTGTGTGCAGGCTGTAAATCTCAACACTTTGGGGTATTTGGACTAAGGAACTGGTGCTCAGTTTGTGTGACGTGGTGTTTTGTCTCCTCCCCAAACACAAGTGTGGGTATCTCACGGGAAGGGAGGATCTGCTGGTGTGGTTTCACTTTGGTCAAGCCCCAGGAAGTCATGGAGTCAGTCTTTAAAAAAAACCCCAAAACCATTTGCCTGAAAGAGCAAATATTTTAATTCCTGTTTGATACTTTGCTTAACGCTGTCCTGATGATTTCCTGGTCTCGTTGTAGGGAATTTTAAGCCTGGAGTACTGTGTTGGCATTATTGGTGGCAAACCCAAGCAGTCCTATTACTTTGCTGGATTCCAAGGTTAGTGTTTTAATGTGTTATGTCTCCTCAATATTTTTTTTCCCCTCAGAGTTAGGAAGTTAATATTGAAGCAGTGGGAAATAGCGTGATTAAAATAGCAAAATGAGTACCTTATTAATTCATCACATCTCCCCAAGTCCAGCCATTTGTCATTTACCCCACGGAGTAATTGGATTCTGTAAAATGTACATTTAATTTCCCTTGTTGCATAAACAAGGCATAATTTATCTGTTTCACCAAACTTGAGGAGCGTTTGCTGTTCCTGCCTGGCAGTTCTTATTTAGGTATTTACTCTCTCCTGCTTTAAGTGGTGTTAGTTGATGCCTAAATGACAAGCAATATATTCTTGCTGTCAGGATGAAGCAGGGCGATACATTTTTCATATGCAAACTCCAGAATATAATTGTGTGTTTGTAAAAGTAATTTTATCACCAAAAATTAAATGACAGTTTCATCACTTTATAAAAATTCTGCTTATACAAGCATATTTGATTATGCAAAAGTTAATCTGTCCTGCAAAAACCTATGCTTCAGTCAATGAGTATCAGCCTGGCAAGCAGTTACTCGCTGGCTTTTTTTCCAGCTGTTCTGCATAGAAATTGGATTGTAAGCAGTGTAATAATAAGGTGTTTTTTGAATTACTTGTCTTCTGTTTTGTCCTTGCAGATGACAGTTTGATTTACATGGATCCTCATTACTGCCAATCTTTTGTAGATGTCAGCATAAAGGATTTCCCTCTTGAGGTACTATGGATATAGACCTGGCACTGTTTTCTTCCCATATGAATCAAACACTAATTATTTAGAGATGTTCTAGCTAGCTGCAGCTTTATGGTTTTACAGTTACATGTTATTTATCAATGTCCTGCCCTTCTTTATAGGCCTATAATCAACAAAAATGACCAGAGGTTAAATCTCAATACGGGGGTTTAATTTTTACTTCATTAATCTTCATCTGTTTTCTTTTTAATGATCATAAAATCTCCAAAATAGATGATCACTTTATTTAAGTAATTTTCCATCAAAGAAAAGAGATGATATTTGTAGATCTTAAACCTGTTTGGATTTGGGGTTAATAGTTTGTCTTTTTGGTTTGGTTTTTTTTTCTTTTTTCTTTTAAAATTCAAATTGCAATCAACGTCAGGGAGAGAATTCCTGTGGTATTCAATAGTAGGAGCCTGGAAATAGATGGAGCTAAAGGAGAATAGATGGAGCTAAAGGAGAATAGATGCAGCTAAAGGAGCTGATTAGAGAACTCAATTTACAGGTACCCTGGGAAAACATTATCAGCTGCAAGAAGTGCTCAGTGGCCTCAGTACTCACAGTCAGATCCTCAGGGCCACCCACAAAAACTCTCCTTGGTCTCGTGCCCAGCTTCCACAGGAACTTCCAGCAGCTCTTGGTTCAGTAGGAACAGCCTGGGGCTGCTTCAGGACAGCAGCAGCTGCTCCAGAACAGAGCTGGAGCAAAATACCATCAAACAGTATTTAGGAAAACTACTCACACAGATATAGATATAGATATAGATAGATATAGATATAGATATAGATATAGATACAGATATAGATATAGATATAGATATAGATATAGATATAGATATAGATATGTATGTAAAATCTCAAAGGACTTACCCAGGGCTAATGTCGAGTCCCTCAAGCAAACAAATCATATTTTTCATTATTTATGCTTAACAAAATGCTTGAATTAGCGTGTTATATGTTATAGAAGTGGAAGATTCTCTAGGAAATGAGAAGGTTTTGAGTGAAGCGAAAGAACACAGCAGCAAAATGTGTCAGGAAATATCCTGGCCAGGAAGTTTGGTTATATTTAGAGATGCCTTTAGGTTTGCCCCGTTGAGGTATTGGGAGGAAGAGTTGGTGAGTGCCAGCTCTGCCTGGGGTGATTACCCAGCTCCTTCCCCTTTATCCTAATAACCGTGTTTTGCTCCAGTGCCTCTGAAGATTTTACAGTTTGGGAAAAACCAGACAAAAAGTGGGAAGAGCACAAAGCAGCAGAGCTGAGGTGACTTCCTTAAGGTGCTGCTGTGACACAGTGGCCAAGCTACAAAAAATACACATGGTTTGGGTTCTGTTCCTGTGACTCGGCCTCCAAATTGTGCTGCAGACTGGCATTAATCTGAATTTCCAAATAATCCCAAGGTTTTAAGCTGTGTTTGGAAGGTATGCAAGCTGCCAGCTTGGCTTGATCGCATCCTAATGCCTTCCTGCAGACGGAAAATAGATTGCAAGTTAATGCTTGGTGCATTTAATAGTATTATATCTTTGTCCAGAAATGTCAAAAGTAAACAGAAATTGCTTTCTTAGTGTGGATAGTTGCTTGTTAGATTTATCTGTAGGGAGTATTTTCAAAATTGACAAATTGTCCAGAATAAGTTGGAAATCAATCCACTCCGTATTGGCTTCCAGCATCCATTTGTTTGGAGGAGTGGGGAAAAAAAAATAAAAATATCCTCCCCACTTCTCTTTGTTGTGCAGTGATTTGTGCAGCATTAAAGCTCCTGCCCTGCCAGTGCAGCACGACTGGAGGGACGGGCTCGGTGCTGGAATGGGATGTGGAAGGCAGGGTTTGATTTATACATCTGATGACTCAGGAATTAATATTAAAAAATACAATTGCTGTTTATAAAATTGGAACAGTGAGGAGAAAAAGCGGTGACTAAAATCAGTCTTGCAGAAATAGCCCAAATCATCTCTGTGGATATTTTTTTTAGCAGAGGTTTTACAGAAATACCTCTCGGGTTTGTAATCACCAGGAAGGAACAATATATTTTATTATGTAAAACTGCTGCAGGGATGGTTACACTCGGATTTGGGAACCAGTGCTGTCTTCTGTGGGTTGATTTTTGTGATTGGCAAAAAAAGGGATTTAATAGAGGGAGGATGATGGGTCATCCTCTGTGTTAGAGGCAGAATAGAGGGGACTGGCTCCCTTGGAGAGCAAGTGAGGAAATAATTGCAGTTACAGGACAATGAGCTTCACCCAAACTGCAGTTCCTGTAATAAATACCCACGGAATCAGGGTAGATGGGATATACTTATTTTTGCTCTGCTAAACGGAATGAGGAGCATGGGGAAGGGGGTTTTGTGTTTGTTTTCTCCTACAGCAGGGCTGCTGAAAGTATCAGTTCACAGCACTGTCGGGGCATCATCTGTCAGGGAAAGAGATTTCACGTTAGGAAAAACCCATTTGTAAAGCAGGGCATGTTTGGTTTTCCCCTACTTGTGGATCATTGTAATATGGTTTTGCTTTTGTGTGTTTTGTGGGTTTTTGAACCCATTTCATTTACTGAAGGAAAATGCATGAGGTTGGTTTATTCCATTATGTCTCTTTTATAGAGGCTGGGGGAGGGAAGGGGCACTGGGCAGTGGTAGTAAAGCAGTAAGATAGTGCAAAAGCTGTTACAAATTCAATTTGCAGAAGAGCATTCACCTTCTCTGCCTTGGGAATATTCATAAAGTATTGCTGGGAGCAGCAGAGCTCTGACAGATTCCAAACTGACCTGGTGGTGTGGGGAAGTTTGGGGAATGCAGCCTCAGCAGCGGGAGGTTTTACACGGCTGGGCAAGGGTGGAATCACTTGAATATTTGGGGAGGGTGGGAGAAATGACTTCCAAAGTGTGTGCTGGGGTTTAATTCAGGTGATGCAGGGGACTGGATGTTTCAGAGCTCTTGGTGGGGACAGAAGTAAACGCGTGGATCTGTGCCATTCCCGACCGTAACTGTGTGTTCCGTGTTTTTCAATCGGGAAACTCGCAGTCATTCCACTGCCCTTCTCCCAAAAAGATGTCATTCAAAAAAATGGATCCGAGCTGCACTATAGGATTTTACTGTAGGACTGTGCAGGACTTTGAGAAGGCTTCTGAAGAAATCACCAAGGTAGGTGCCGGAGTTCCCAAATCCCTCCCTCAGCCAGAACGGGGTGTGGGGAAGGGAAGAGAGTCAGCCTCGCCCTTCTCTAAGCAGACATAATTCTTTCCGTGGCATTTATCCCTGTTTTTACCACTGTCGGAAATGCAGATTGCTGTTAATTCCATCCTTTTTTCCCCCCGTGTCAGGCCGAGCAGAGCCCGGCTCGGCTGCGGGAGGTGTCCGGCGGAGCGGGACGCGGGGCTGGCGCCGGGCGGGCCCACGAGGTGGCACTCGTGAAGTGGGAATGTCCCTGCCAGCCCTGCGAGCTGCGCTGCCCCGGCCCGGGGGGATGCTGGGGAGCGGCCCGGGGGGATGCTGGGGAGCCGCCCGGCCCCGGGTGGGGATTGGGGCTTGAAGGGAAGTGTTGGAGCAAACCCAAATTGTTCATTATTTCTCCTTAGCACGAGTGGCTTTTTCTGGTGGGAAGTGCAGGGCTCTGGTTTGAGCTCCACGGAGCAGGTGCCACCCAGCAAATCTGTCTGACCCCGTCCTTCCCCTGGAAAAACTCTGCTCTGCCTTCATTTAGGTCCAGTTGGAATCAAGTTTTTTTTCTCCTTGGGTATGAAATGCAGCATCATCAATGTGTCCCGTGAGCTGCTCTGTGTTTGGTGGGTTCAAAAAATACTCTGTGAAAAGGATGCAGCAGCAGCAGATGGGCACAATGTTAATATTCCAACCATAGCAGCTACAACAGCAGCACAAGGAATTAATGTTTGTCCAGCATTTGGAATGTCCTGATAAGTGATATTAGTACTATAGCCAAAAAAGCATTTTTTTAAACTTAATACTGTTTATAATAAGTAGATACTGATTGATGCTGAAGTCGTTTCTTTGATTCTTACCCAGAGAAGGAGAAAATAGATTTAAAGAAGTAGAAGTTCCTAAGCAGCAGATCCATGGAAAGTTTAAATAGTGACGTTCCTGTTCTTCCATGCTTTCCTGTTCTGTCACATAGAGGAAAGAATGCCATAACACGGCGAAAAGAAATCAGATTACAAAGTCAGTTCCAGTGGAAATTTTCTTCCTCCTATTTACTTATTTCTCTTCTTTCAAGTTTGGGATTAGGTACAGTTTTTTCCTGAAAACAATTTGTGAACATACTCTTGGCTGATCCAAGTGTTGGAGTTATTATCCTGGTATTTTAGATAGGAGCTCTTTAATGTTAGCGACATTATTTTGTATAAATACATTTCAGGCAGTGTCAGTTTGAAAAGAGAGGAAAGTTCAGGTACAGATACAATGAGAGAAACATTCTATCATCTTTCAATCCTTCCTTCACATCCTTTGTGTTTTCTTTCTGTTCCATTATTTTTCCCTTTGTTTGCAATTCTACTGTGATAACTCCTGAACTGTAAAGCTCAGTGTATTCCCAGTGTGCCCTGTGGAGGCTGGACTAAAAAAATCCAGGCTCTCATGGCTTTTTTTGGGTAATAAGAGGTGAAAGAAAATATTTAGCTTACTTGAGGATAAACCTTATGGGCCTTATATGTTTAGAGATAAAGAAATTAGAGCATCAAAATTGAGGCCCAAGTGGAGTGATGGGTGAAACTCCCTCCAAACCACGGTCAGGCTCCCCTCTGGGAATTGTTTCCCTATCCAAACCCATGCCAGAAAATAAATAATCTCTTTGGGATTGTTGTAAGGCTGCATTTGCCTGTTTGTGCCCCAAATGTAGCAGAAATGAGAGAAGAACTGGAGCTGAGGGGGGGTTGAACATGGATTCAGTTCAGCACAAAGAATTCCTGTTGCAGTTACAACAGTGACAGTCTGGCACTGAAATACTGAAAATATTGATCTTTATCAATAAACTCCTTTAGATAGCACTGTAATGGTGTCTAGAGGAAACTTGCAAGTTGTTTAGAGTTCTAAATTCTCTGTGCTCACTGTTGGGATGTGGCTTGATGAGAGTTACACAAACCTGGAGCAGGTTCCCCTGGACATTGTTTAGGCATTCCCTCGTCCAGTTCACGTGTTCAGGGTTTCCTCACCTCCCTCAGTGCATGGGAGGAGAAGTTGTGAAGAAGGAAATTTCAGTAAAGCTGAACATGATGCCTTAGGTTT
>VZTA01008287.1:0-26722 GCA_013398855.1 Mohoua ochrocephala | reverse complement strand
GTTGAGAACCTCTACCTTTTCAGAGCTGTTGGTGAGTGATTCACCTCTCCTGTTTAATAGCAAGCCAGTATTTTCCTTCTGTTTCTGCTTGCTGTTTATGTACCTGAAGAAGGCTTGCTTGTGGTTTTTGACATCTCTGGCCAATTTCAATTAAAGCTGAGCTTTTGCCATTCAAACCAGACCCTCCGCACACCCTGACAATGCCATTGTAGTTCTCAGTGGGTATTCACCCATTAAGAAGATAATACACGATTAGCAAATGTAATTCCTACCATTCCAGCCTGGGCAATTATTAGAATTTGAGAATTTATAATGCTCAGGCTTTAGATGTGCTTTTGAAGAACCCAGGTAGGATCTTCCACTTGAGACTGACTTTTCTGCCTTGAAATCTATGAATGGTTTCATAGCATATCTCCTTCTGTCTAGGAAAAAGTCTGTGAGACACAGTCATATGACTGAACTAACTAGATTTTCCTCTGGTATGCAGAAAAAAATTTCCCCTGTAGTGAAAACCTCTTTTTCTGTGATCCTAGATAAGTCTTGGAATTCATTAGCCAGTTCTTTGTGTTGTCTCAGTGATCACCATTAGTCTTCTGTAAAGGCTGAAGGTGGGGTTTGGTTGTTTGTTTCATTTTTCTTTACAGTTCATACCTCTCATAAGGGGTCCTAAATTTCATTTTCACACATATTTGGGGGAACAACCATTTTTCTAACATGTCATTTCCTAACCACATCAAGCTTACCCTTGTACGCTAAATTTATGTGTTACCTAAGTGAGTATCACACCCACCCCTTAAGTTTTCTCCTTTTAGTCTGAATAGAAAGATACCATGTTACCTTTCTATCCAGACTAAACTTATCTATTTCTATCTAACTTCTCTTGTCTTCAAGGCATACAGGTTTCTAGGCACAGCTCTACTGAGAACTGATCACACTGGCATGAGAGAAGGGCTAAAATGAAACTAATTTGTGATTTAAACAATTTCTGTAAGAAGTCAAACCAACCCAATGTCATTCCTAAGGAATGAGAGAGAAAGGAAAGCCAGCCACATCAGACTTAATCCACACTTTTGCCAAGGACTAATGTGGTTAAGTTCTAAAAAGCTATCCTAGACCAGAAATTCCTTCTTCAGGTTAAGGGGTACTGCTGCATGTTTCCAGCAGAACAAAGTGCATAGAGAAAACAAAATGAAGGGAAAAAGAAGCTGATTTGCCAGTAAGTCAGATGATTTTCAGAGGTAGTTTTTGTCTTTATGCAGATTCACGCTTGTTCCATCTTTCCCTTGTACACTAAGTTTCATTAGAAATGGTGAAGGGGCTATGGCTGGGCTTATCCAGGGTTTACCATGCATGACAGGAAAGAGAATGACCCTGTTCCTGTAGAAATAGATAAGGCATAAACACACTTGGGCAAAAACAGATTCATAATGTGAACATGTACACAGACAGCTTACCTATAACACTTCTCAACTTCTGACGATTTTTCTTATCTGTAGAGAATGTGAGGTTTTTTGTATAAAAATAAAATTTCAGCGTAAGAGGAAAATGCTATTAATTGCACTATATTAACTGATATTTTACAGATAGCTGATTTAAGCACTGTCATCTCTATGGGTCTTAACTCCGAATTTTCAATAGGATGAAAGTCTTACTTCTTGACTAAGCTTAAAATACAAACCCACACTTTTAAAAATTTACCAAGGTGAATAAAATGTTTTCCTCTTGGCGCAACCTCTCAAAACACAATGTGTGCTTTGAGACATTTCTCGTTAATGCTTTAGGCCAAAACTCTCTCATGTTTATAGAATCAATTAGTCCTTATAAAAACCTTCTGTGACTAACAATATTTGTAACATGTTATACATTATGTGGCTGTAAAATTCTGACTAGATTTCTGATCTTTTGCCAGATTTTGGTAGTAACTTGTCTTGGATGTTGAACCATGACTGGTTCTTATCAAATAAAGAATTTAATAAAAGGAGAAATACAAATTGCTCAGTTCTTTGCTAAGTGCTTCTCCCAAGTTTAGACTATACATCTCAGCTAAGTGTTGATTAAATTCCTGAGGACAGCAACACTTCAGTGGAGAGGCAAGGAAGAGGAGAGGATAAGTTTTGGGCCTGACAGTGAGACCAGTCAGAAGAGATCAGCTCTGCAAAAAAAGAAGTCATTTTAAGAAGTCAACCTAAGCGAAATCTGGACATTCAAAGGGGATAACACAATGAAGAAAAACTAACTTTGGCTACTGAAAAATCCTATTTGTAACAATAACTTGGGAGTACTACTCAGTTTCTACTTTCGACAAAGAAAAATACTGCCTTCTTCAACAAAGGGTGAGTTTATTTTCTGTCATGTAGAAAATCATCTGTCTGCTCATTTTTCTTGTCAAAGTTTGTATATCCCACAATTATGCGGTGAAAGAAAATTATTTCAGGTTAAAATGTTTGCTTAATATAAAAGTACTTTTTGCTTTTACTTTTCATTAGTGGTTTAGAAGGCAAGAAGTTTTCGGCATTTAATTACATTCAGTAGTTTTACACCTCTTCCCTGCATAAACATGCAACAAATGTTTTTGCTAAGATATGGTTTATGGAATTGTAGAGTTTTAAAGGAAAAATGAAATCAATCTGATTTGTGTATTACCAGCCATCCTGTTTCATTCAGTTACTGTGAATGAAATCTAAAACATTGTGTTTGGTGAACATGTATCTCCTAGAAGAGGTTTCATTTGTCTTGATTTGAAGACATTAAGAACGGACTAACTATTAGGACAAACTACTCACAAAGTTGGGATTCGTCTTCACTGTTAAAAATGTAGTTATTTTCTCTTTGAAATGATTGGCCTCAGCTTCTGGCTGACATTCTCCTACTAGGGAGTCTTTAAAATCTGATGGCAATACCAAGAGACTATAAGTCATCTTCTGCTCTTTCTCCAGTTTCCATGCTAGATCAAGCAGCATGTTGATTTGGTGCAGTATCCTATTTCTAGCAGTGGCTAAAAGCAGATGCCTAAAAGAAATGTGAATAGGGCTCCAATACGTGTTAATATCTTGGATAGTCTTCTTATTTCCACTCCCTACTTTGCAGGGTCTTTCCTACGGATGAAAAGGGGTTTATGTTTTTAAATACCGTCCACTAGCTTTTCTTCTAAGACTGGACTGTGTTGGGTTTTATTTTGACCTAATATAAAACTATCACCTCTACAATATCCTTGGCAAGGAGTTCCACAGCTTAACTTTATTCTACATATAGAACCACCTGTGTTTATTTGGAATAACAAGCCTTACTAGTCCCAGTTAAAAATCAGGACACCAAAATTCTGTGCAATTGCCGAGCCCATTTGACTGCTACGGTATACAGAAGTAGCATCAGTAACTTGCTCTTATGCAGTATTTTTGAGTTCATCCATCATGAGGCTGCCTAACCATTTCTTGCTACAGTCTCCTAACAATTCTGATTGAACTGGCTACTGTAACTAGCCTCTAGATACTCCCAAAAGTCAGGAATTTACAGAAGAGAGTCCTCCAAGCTTTAGTCTTAACCTACATTTTAGTTGCTGCAGGCATGCTACATGTTCCTTTGCCCATGGTACATCAGAATTCCAAAAGTTTTCAAACAATCTAAAGAATTCCTTGTGACTGCTTTTTTGCTCAATTCCTTACAAATTCTATCACCAGTGATTTTATATTATCATTTTATATTTTTGTAGTCCTGTGTGATGCCTGAAGCACTTTGACCATAGTGCCCTGTTCAGTGGTAATTCTATGTCAACAAATACTCTCAACAGTTAGCTGTTCTTAATCCATTTTATATATCCTCTATTGATAACATATAGTGTTATTTTAAATTAAAATATGCAGCACTAAATCAAATACTCCTTACATAAATCTCTCTACGATCACCCTCAACAGGCTTGTAATGGCCATAAATGATTACATCAGGCTTGTCTGAAAAAACTTGTTTTTCATAAAATCATTTGCACTCTATAAATTATATTCACTATTAATTCTTCAGCAACAGAACCATATTTATGCCTTCCTGCTGTTTTGCTGAAGCTGGATTTCAAGCTGTGTAACCAACAGTCACCTTTTTGGTTTTTGAAGACTAGAACTCATTAGCAGTGTTTGAGTACAATGGCACATGCCCAGTTATCCCAAAATTAACAGCACTGGGAAAAACTCCCTCACCACTAATTCTTGTTTGTTTGTAGGGTACAAGTTATCCAACCCTACTCATGCCAAAATGATTATTCTTAGTAGGTATTGCTTAATATGCTCCTCAATAGACTGGAAAGTACCCCATTGTTCTCACATGTCACGCTTACATCACATTGCTTCTTTGTAAATGCAGAAGAGGAACTGAATTAAAAATTGTCTTGGTTATCATTTGCCATAGTAGCATTTCCATCCACTGAACAGTCTATAACATGGACTATAACGGTCCATTTATCTGTTCTTAACACATTAAGCTATACGTATTATTTGCTACAATACTTTCATCCATTTTTCTTTGCCTTGACAGTCTTAGCCTTCTTTATAATTTTTAACACTTCACAATTCCTCATTTTAAAATTATTTCCTACTTCTGATCACGCACTTCTGTTTTGTTTATTTTTAATTGCTGTTTTTACTGGTGAGCAGGGTGGTTCTTAGTCAGAATTTTTCACAAAGATTTTTAAGTTGTGAAATTGTGGGATTTTGGCCAATTGAATCTCAAAGACATACAACTTTTCATTCGCAATTTTTTTTAAAATAATTTTGCTCCTTGGTTCTCTTAACACCAATATTTTTAACCTTTTCAATTCATCAGGAGTATAGAGCAAACAAGTATGGGTTGAGTCTATTCTCTGTTAATCAATACCGAACAAAATTAGGTCACGATTCTTGGTTTCTAGGCAACCACTTACTTCCAATTCATTTACTTAATTTGTCTTTATCTATCCTAATGAGGTCTAAAATAGATTGACTGCTGTTTGGGACACCATCTTTAGTATCATCTACACTTTTTACACAGGCCAGTGATGATTAGCTATATAGGATTTCCAGCACACACCCCACAAACTGAACTTCCCCAAAAACATCTTTCCTTCCACTATGAGAATCTATTCTTTAAAATATATTCATGAAGAAAATAGTGGTAAAACAAAAAATTAATCCCCAGATGTCAGGAAGAAGTCAAGTTCTCAAGTAACAAGCCAGTGCGTAGTCTCATGTTCTCTGGCCTGCAAGTAAGAACAGAAATTTATTCATAGAAAAGCGTGTCTTGTTTCTAATTCACAAAATGATGAAAAGCATTTAAATAGCCTTTCACAAACCACGATACATCAAGTTAGTCTTCTTCCTGCTATCTGCCTCTGATATCCACTTCAACCCTTCTACAACTTTTGTCAAAATACCCTTCTCCAACTTCATCCTCCTACCTAACTGCTTTCCTTCCTTTTCCCCTAATCAGCTGCTATCTAGCCTCTCTAATCCCTATGAGTAATGGCTTATCATGCAAACAGCTCTTACACTTCCGGAAAACCCCTCCAGGAATCTCCATTTAACTCAACTACCTTGCACTACCTCCAAAGGTATTTGGATTTCGTTTCATTTTTTCAGAGAGAAAAGTAACAACCAATAGCCACCACATCTCACAGAGCAAAGTTTAAACCTATTATTCAGACTGTTTTTACCATTTAGGTTTGACCACATGACTTGCAGGCAATCCAGAAAGAGCCTACATGCTGGAACTATGTCAGACAACTACGCAGCAGGGGCTGCTAAGGCCATCACCTAGCCATCTTGTGACCCAGCCACATGCTCAAACCATTCTACCCTTTACAGTGAAGCAACAGAAAGAGAAAGCCATTGCCTGCTATCCACTTGCTCAGTGGATAATAGGCACTCTCTCTCGAGTCTCTGATTTTACCCTTTCCCTTTCCTTTGAAGCTTTTGTTGTGAAGCCAAAGTCCAATTTGAATTTCTAATATAAAAAAAATAATAATCCTAAACGCAGTGAAATTCTAAGAAGATACAATACTGACTTTTAAAGGCAGCTGTTTGTTACAGACAAAAACTGCAAATTACTTTCTCGTTTATTACAGTGAATACTTAAAGGTGGGTTGGAATAAACTCAGGCTTTCATAGTTTTGAAATTTAATTCAGTGGAAGCCTGGGTCTAGCAATAGACTAGAATAGGCTGGGCTTGTCAGATACCTATGTTTTGCCACGGTTTCATGTATGTGACACTTGGCAGTGTCAAGGTCATCAACACATGTTTCCAAAGCAGAAGAAGTATTCACTGTTTTATTGGGAGACTCCATGTCACAGCCTTAGAACGGTGTCAGAAAAAGTTTAGTGTATAGTGTCCTATATGAAGTTTCACGCCTATTATAGACAGGTACAGAAACCGAAAAGATGTTTTTCCCCAGGTTACTTTTCCATTCCAAGATCAGGTATTTATAGTAAAAAATGTGAACATCAATTTCATAGAATCATAGAGTAATTTTTAGTTGGAAGAAAAAAAAGTCATTTAATCCAATCCTGATTTAATTCAGAAGGCTCCAAGAAGCCAATATAAAACTTAGCAGACAAGTTTGATATGTTACTACATTAAGGTTTTCATAAGCACTTCAGAACATACCCATTAGCCTTCTATGTTGAGTGTAGTTTTAGCCATAGGCTGATCTGACTTAATTATTGCCTGATGAAGGAACTGGCTTCTACAAAAACAAATTAGAGTAAATCCTATTCTTTTGGAACAGACATAGAACATTACACTTTCATTTTTGGTTACAATATGGTTTTGTTTTTTTTCTCCCCACACACATGGATATCCATTTGCTGCTAACATAACTGTACAGTCACGCAGGCATTTTCACACACAAGTAATAGCAGACATTCTCCTGCACTTCAGTATCTTGGCTACTCTACATTGTACAACACACAAGCACACACACTAAAGAGTAAGAAAATTAAAAAGTCAATTAAATTGCCATACCATCAGTACTGTTCTAAATCTAACTTTTAAATCACCACATGACTTTTTATCATCACATATTTTTTGTCTATAGTTACTGTACTTACAATTATCTACCTTGATCCAAGACTGCTGATTTATGCAGAGAAAGGTCTCCCTCATGTGGAAATCTGCCTACCAACTGTAAAATAAAAACTGCATTTTGCTTCTTAATAAAGGTTCCATTGCTTAAATTTGCAGATTCATTTGGGGGAAAGTATCACTTAGTATATTTTTTACAATGTTTTCATTCTTAGGAGCTATCATTACAGTGTGAAAGAAGAAACCATGCTGATAAGACAGATTCACAAGAATTTTAAACACATAGAAAAAGATGGCAAAATACTGTAAGCAAAAAAATGTAAGGGAAATCAATCTAGGCAAAATTCATAGGTTTCGGGATAATCTTGTATCCATCAGTTTTCTCAGCTTTCCTTTCTGGCCCTGCTGAATACTGTTCAAGATATTTGCATATATGTGATTTCCATGTATTGCCTTTCCATGATGCAGCAGAACTGTGGCCTAAAATTGTAACTGATTGTAAGAGTTAGATTTGACTTAATTGTGTGGTCTGGTCAGACTATAGAGTTAATCTGTTTTGACTACAAGTAGTTACAATTCCTCACATCTTACTGGTGCAGTTCAAAGATAAGTCCGTTCAAATTTTCCATTTCAGAAACTAATTAAGCTCATTTTTAACTCCTCAGTTTCAAAGCTTTACAAGAAAAAAAAAGGCAAAAAATAAAGTTTCTCACTTTGAGAAACACTCACAAACTGTGAGAACACTCCCAATTGTCAGGTTTTTTCCCCTAAAACAAATTGACAGATTTGACCCAAAGTGAACGATATCAGTGTTCTTTTGCTGAAAAAAGTCTTTTGAGTTGACCAGGCACATTTTCTTACTTCACTGTTGAACAAATCAATATAAACCCCTATCATGTTTACAACTGTGGTTCAAATGTCTAAAATGTATTGGCTAGCAAACAAAATTCACAAGTTGTTCATATACATGCTGTAATAGTAAAACCACAGTACGATATGATACCTAAGACAAAAGAAGTGCACTTGGATTAGCAGCTTTATTTGGATGGTGTAGAGTTGGCTTGTAAGACTAAGTTTTCCTGATCCTGCAGAAAAACTGCAGAATAATTCCTCGATTACTTTCACACTCCCACAGCTGAAATCATTAAATCTATTGCACTTTTTTGTATCATCTCTCCATGCCACACTGGAAAGGAACAGGGAAACTTTTAATTGGTTTTTATCATTCCCACCAGGGGTATCTTATTCCCTTCCTTCCCTATTTGTATCTCAAAATACTTAACAAACCAACTGAAGCCATTATAATTGCTCAAGTACAATATTTCAATGCCAGTGTTGATATAACTTGGAAAACAAAGAACTGATTTATGATCATCAACAGGAAGAGTGGTGGAATAACTGAAAAAGTCATAGATTTTGGCTGATTTTTTTTCCTTTTTAGTTATACTATATAAGTATATAAATGGTACAAAAATTTAACATGCATCAGAATTAAGTTTAAAAGTATCACACAAACATCTCTGCTGTAAAGGTATCTGGGTCAGGTTCTCAGTCTTGAAATTTGTCAGGCAGCTGGACTGAACTCAAACAATGACGAAATCAAACACACTTCCTCTCCATCAGAGACTTTGGTGAGCCATCAATACAATAGAGAATAGACAATAAGAATGAATCTGTTTCCTTTATTGCTGGTAGTGTTCTTTTTATCCCCTTCAGTTTTAAAATTCATTCACAAGACATAATTTAAGCGCATCTCTTAAAAGAGAAACATGGCATTAACTCCTCATACTGATTAGTATTAATTCATAATAATTAAAAAAAATTATCATCCAAATTCCTCAGCTTCTGCACATCTCAGAATTTTTTCCCTGATATGTTGAATTTTGTAGTCCTATGAAAACTTTTTTTAAAAGTCACATTTTTATTTATACAATTTAAAAAATCATCAAAAAATGACCCAGTTTCCCTAGAGTGATACATAGTTAAAATGTAAAATACACTGACATTTCCAGCTCATTCCATACTTATATGCCATTACAAAGGAATCGTAACTCTACTGAACACGTAATCCCTTACTCAGTAGGAAAGCTCTCTGGCTTGGTTTACGCTCCAAGAAATTTTGTAGCATTTCCATTCCATCCAAAGATCCTCCAGGTTTCAAAATGAGGTTTCTGTACTTCATCCCAGCCTGACAGAAGGTAAAGCAGAATGTTAGTACTTCTTATCTCGCCAACTGCCTCTTTTTCTGTATTTGTTGCATATTTAAAAATTGACTCATGATAAAACAACGTTTCTCCTTCTAGATTTTCCTAATACCAAATTAGCATACACCAGGATCTACCGCAAGTATAATCTAGATCTGCTGGAAGAACTCAAGAGAGCAGAGATTTGACAAATTCTAAAGAAATTATTTTTCTTGCGGTTTTACACTGGTTTTCAAGCTACAATCACAACTTGTCTGAAGACATTCTATAAAGCATAACACACACACAACCTCCTCAAAATCTTCAGTGAAGGATTACCCTTGCGACTGACAGGCAGGAAGAGGGAACCCAACATCCTTTCTCTAACTGATGATTTCTCTTTCTTTAATCTCTGTTTGGATAACAGAGATGATACTTCAGAGGTAAGACAGGTATAGCATTGTGGAATGGCATGGCACATACACCCATATACATAGTTGTATATATCATACATACAAACACATCTAACTCACCTATCAAAGTATCTTAAAGAAAATGAGACTTAACTCAGGTTTTAATTTCAGGAAGAAACATTATTGCTTCAGAAAGAATGGATTTCTTTTAAAAAAATGAATGAAGTTTCTGAGAAAACAAATAATGAGTTTCTTAACAAGAAGTTGTATTTTAAGGAACATACATATTTGGAGTAGTCTGGGATTCTGAGACATGACTACTAATAAGAAAATGTTATTTTGCATGCAGATGTCCCAAGTGCTTCTGATATTGAAGAAGACAATGTTCTTCCTTTTAGTCAGTGTATATACACATAGACACTTGCCCCACAACTCAGCAGGACCACATTGCTTCTGTACTGTACTGCACTGTAAAAATAAGCAAAGGTGTTCTTAAGTGATGGACTTCCGTGACTTAACTGAACTATCATTTGCATTGTCTGAATTACAGCTGGAAAAATCTAAAATAAAATAAAAATAAATAATAATTTTTTAAAAATCACGCATTGATCACACTTCACTATTTTTGTTAGTTTCCTGAGCATCAACAGCAAATGACTTTATTGCTCAGTTTAAAAGTATTATTTGAGTAGACTTGAGTCTTTGCTGTTGTCCCTTCAGAGCCAGAATACTGCTCAGTTCTAGGGAGACCCGAGGTTATTTCAGAAAATGGGCAAGAATTGGGGAGTGTGTGGCTACCAATTAAGTTAGAGTTAATTGTTTGCTGAAGAATTTTAATAGATCCAGTCTCTGAAATTAGGCTGTATAACTGTTGCTCAAAACAGAAGAAGAGGTTTTATCCAAACAGGAAAAAGTAAGCCAAAGTTCCATAAGCCCTAGTCATAATACCTTAACCATTTTCCTTTTCTGCTGTTCTGAAGACTAGTCTAAATCTAGATACAATGAAGTACGAGTACGTCATTAAACAATAACCATAAACATACTGGTATCTAGTATGTGTTTACAAAAAATGCTATCACACTTTTTTGGGTTAAAAGAGAACTAATTTGAAAAGACAGCATTGAAGAGGGAGGGAAAAAAATCTCCAAAGCGATCCCTGAAGTTCTATCAGCATTCACGCAAAGTGTTTGTGTGCAAATATGCCAGAGAGTGAGTGACACACACAAATAATCACTTTTCTTCCTCACTTCTTAGCCTGGATAACAGGCTTTGTTGCAGCGACTGAACCAACAGCTGTGGTGACCAGGGAGCCAGCAGACCCCGGTGTGGGGTTGGGCCGCTGGTGGACCAGCTCCCGGGTTTAAAGGTCCCCCCTAACTCTGTTTAAAGGCTTCTCTCATCAAATCTTGTAGACCCCTACAAGGATGTAATCCAGCCCCGGTTCCCCTCTCTCCTTTTTCCTGTCGTTGTCTAACCCCGCCCCTGGGGACTCCTTTAGAAGGGAGTCCCGAGGGGAAAATCCCTCTCGATGTACCTGGATCCTTTTGAATAAAACATCATTCAGAAATCCATACGGGAGCCGCCTCTCTCCTCCGGCTGCGCCTGGGCAGATCACCCTCCGTGAGAGAGGCTGTGCACATTTCCACGGCACGGCTGTGAGAGGGTCAGCCAGCGAGGGTGCAAAGGGGCACCGCAGAGGTTTCCTTGCTAAAGGACACCTTCTTGAACAAGCGGCTGCCCCTCCACCCAGCCACCCACGCCGCGCATCGAGCTGTGGTATCCGGAGGTGGTTTGGTAATGAAACGTGAGAGGAAAAGCAGCACAGTGGTCACTTATCTGCCTCAGGGACCACAGACTTTTGGGCCAGCATGTGACAGCCTCGCTGCCGTGGAGAACCCTTAAAATCAGGCTCATTTAGGCAATTACTAAAAAAAGCACAGCAGCTCACAGGCAAGAAGCAGCGAGGACCACTGTAGGCAAAGCCCCCTGCACTCACAAGTAGCTGCTGGAAATGACCCCTCGGCCATGCATTGGAAATCTCAAGACATCAGTCACAGGAGGAAGTGTGAGAAACTGCTTTCCTTACGTTAGCCATTGTGCCACACACATTTCTCAGACACAGCAGGAAAATATTCTTCAACTATCCCTAGAAGTCCTTTAGATTGGAAATCTCACGCAGTCTCACAGTTCTGGAAGCTCTTCTTGAATCCTTTTATTAAAAGCACAAAGCCACAAATAACAGAGTTTGGGGAAATTATGTATTTGATGCTTAGGATAAGGAAGCTGGGGCTGTACCATCAGGCTCTGACGTGACATGATGCTCATCTGTTTTTTAGATAATTCCAAAAGAATTGTGTCTTCCGGACCAGATTAATTCTTTATTTTCTGGAAGACTCCTCAGTTGCTCTCCTTTTCTGGCAAGGAGGGTCCAAAGGAAGCTTTTTAGGACTCAGCCTGAGTTTTCCTCAGTAAAGCTACCTGCTGGTGTCTCAGGACTTATTGCTCAAGGGCAGATATTGGGACTTTGATGTCTCAGAAGGAAAGTAAAAAGCCACTTTAATTAAATAGCTGTGAGTAAGATTTTGAAATACATAATGCCTGGAACAGCTCAAAGTGAGTCTCTGTCCTAGGAATAACCCATTTCAGCCTTTCAAACTTTTATTGGTGTAGCTTTCTTTTTTTTCCGAATTGAAGTGCTGACAGCTAAAATGCTACCCCATTTAGTCAGCTGACCTCAAATGCTTTCATTTAGCCACAATGAACTACTCCAATTAAAGGAAAAAGGAGCAGAAATAATGAATCTGAGAGCATTTTTGTAAGGGACTACCTCTAAACACAAAATGACTAATGGCTGAGGCAGGGACAGGAGATTTTTTCTCGTTTAAAGGCCTGGCAGATAAGGAAAATTCATTGCAGATGCATGGTATATAGCTCTCAGAAATACAGTCCCAGTCAGAACCTCCCAAAGGAGTTTCTGTGCAAAGCTCCCTGCAGGACTGTGAATACCTCAGTGGAAATAGTCAAGAACCATCTGGATGCGATCCTGTGCCATGTTCTCTGGGATAACCCCGCTTGAGCAGGGAGATTGCACCAAATGACCCACTGTGGTCTCTTCCAGCCTGACCCATCCTGTGATTCTGCGACCACACTTGGGGTTTCTGGGGCTTCGGAGGTGACTTCTGTGGACCGTGACTCAATGCTGAGGATGGTTGGCTCACAAATCCATTGACTTCTGATGATAGGTCTGGCTCATGTGGCGTGGCTTCAGTGTGTACAAAATTCAGCTTTTTCTATCCGTTGGTCTGGATTGAGCATGGAGCAAGGAGCAGTGCTGTCTCACATGAATGAGAGTGCAGCTATCAGTTTTTCTGTCTGTGGTAAAAGTGGACGTGCTCAATCCTGACTGGGATGTGCAAAGTGATAACAGTGTGGGTCACGCTCTGGGGGGACATCCTCACCATCCCTTGGCTGTCCATGTTGAGCTGCACACTCTTTTTGGGTGTGGGGCAGAGAACCATGTCCTGGGTTGCTTTTGAGACAGAGGTTTACATCTCGGAGAGGTTTAGATGCTTAAAGCTCTGCTACAGTGGAAGGGTGAAGTTTTGCTCTGTCAGACACAGAATTTTTTGAGAGTTCAAGTAAAATTGATATGCTTTACCCTGGAGCAGTATTGGAGGGCAATATGTACATAGAGGCAGAACTTGGTAAGGCCATGTTCTGCCTGGGCCTCAAGTCAGACAGTTGAAATTTTCCAGGTGCATAGTTTTGAACGGAACAGTTTGCATGAAAAAGGGATAACTATGAATGGCAGTGGTGCAAGTAACCCTTGGCTGTGATATGTTCTTGTGTTTCATTTTAAAAATGCAGCTTCCAGTCTGGACCACTGGAAACATTTCTGTTGATTCCTTGTGATATTTTCCCAGTTCTTGCTTTGCTGAGGAATCTGGTGCTTTGGGCCTGCTTGTTTGTTGAAGGGGTTTTTTGTTTGTTTGTTTGTTTTACTTTTTTTTTTTCAGTTAACATAGCAAAACTGAAGAGACCAATTAATCATATGACTCCTAAGCAAGTAATAGCACCAAACTCTCAGGAGCTTTCAGAAGGGCTGCAGAGGTCTGGTCTGCAAAGTCCTGTTTAAAACAAAATCCCTTAATAGCTCTCAGGAGCAAAAAGCAAGGTTTTGTAGGCACAAGCATAATTTTTCCATGAAACCAGTTAACAGACTCTGTATGCAAAGTTTGTTGTTGACTCAGCACTTTTGACAGTTTTTAATGTGATTTCTTGGAGCACTTACTCTCTCCAAGCTGTTGAATTAGTTGATCTTCTGAGAACTTCACATTTGCCCTCATTTTGAACTCCTTAGTCAAGTTCCGTGAAATGCTAATAGTATGCAGTGCAGAGTGCTTAAAAAAAAGGCACCATAACAGCTGCAGAGCTTATATTTCTGCAAAACATTTTTTTTTTTTTTTTAATGGAGTTCCCCATGTTCAATATCCAGGAAATGTGGCCAAGCAACAACAGGTTTGTGAATAAAGGTGGAAAAAAAAGATGTGTGAGCCTGAGTTGGACAGAAAGGTTCTGTAACCTGCTATTAGAGCTTCTTAATCAATTATCTATTTTAGAACAGCTTGAATAGAAAAAGTTGAAGTGAAATGTGGGCAGGAGAACATCTGTGCTACCATAATGACTATTCAGGGTATTTTTATTTGATTGTCAGTTTTAGCATCCTGACAAAATATAATTTACATGTAATTTATCAGAACATTATTTTTACTATAATGAATTCTTTCCCTTATAATAAATCCAGATTAACCTATTTCTTTTCCAGAGGAACCTTGGATGTTAGTGAAGCTTCCGTGACTTGAAAAAAGGCAAATTCGATATTCCATTGTTTTTGTATTTCTTAATAAAATTAAATATAATTCCAAGTGTCAGGTCCCTAATTCATTAGTCTTTGGGAATGAAAGCTAATGCTATAACTGTAGCTTCATTTCAAACCTTGATCACAGTGACAAGTTATAGTTTTTTTCTAACAATTAAAGCTCGTTCAGCTGATTTGTGAACACCGTGTACTTTGATGGTTTTGCTTGGTTTTGGTTCATAATTGTTTACAAGCAAGCTTCTCTCCTGATGGTTCCCGTGCCATGGTTGTCGGGGAGAGGGAGGAAGGGACTGGCATCGCCAGGGGACTTTCAGACCGTGGGCTCACTGTGCATTTCTCATCCTTCCTCTGCAGCCCTGGCAGGGTGCGTGTGTGGTCAAGGGTTCTTGACCTGAGCAGGATCCCGCTGAAGCCCCCAAAACATGCTCACTGGCAAGTAACAAAGGGGTTTTCTAGCGTGAGGGAGAGTCTTTGCACGCCAATGCAAGATTTTTGTTTCTAAAAGATGCGTATTTTTCTCAACATGTTCTCAACTAAACAATAAAAGGAGGTGTGCTGGGGTGGGGGCAGTGAGGACATTGTGTCAGCAAAGAAGCAAACTCCCGGGGTCCCCAGTCAGTGTCTTCACAACGAGACAAGCCTTGGTTTGGCAGAGCTGCTTTGTAGAAGGAGCTTCAGCCGGTATATGCCTCAGGAGGGAAGCACTCCAGGTACGAGGAGAAAACCTGTCGGGTGAGCACAAAGAAGTTTCCTCACAGTCTGGCAAAAGTTTCTGCCTTCTTAATTTACTGAAGACAAGAAAATAGTTCAAGATATGCTTCTTCTGATTTCTTCAGACTCACTTTTTTTTTTTTTTTATTTTCTTGACCCTTGCTTCACATACTTCCTGCCTGTCCTGATGTTCAATGGAAAAATCCTATTAGAGGTGTCACAATTATCTAGAAGTTAAAACAGATACTGTCATGCTGCTACTTTTCCACCTCAATTATGCAGAATGGAATTAAAAGTACCTTAGAATATGACCCTCTCTGTTTTATGAACTCCAAACCACAGCAAGAATATTCTACCCAATGACCTCTATCTGCACACAATTATACTCTGAGGCATTCTTAAATCATTTGCCAAGTTACTTTTAGTGCTATTCCATGGTAATCCTAAATACCAAGGAATTACCAGGGATTCTTGCCCTATTTTCAGGACTTGTCAGCTAGATATGCAAGTCATTCTGTGCTCTGATACTTTCAGCATGCATTGTTATCTTTGATAAATCTGATTTTTTAAATTAAGAATAAAATTGCTTATTAGATAGTGTAGAGATAGGTCTGAAATTCCTCTTTAAAACTTGTAATAAATAAAGAACCCTGTAAAAATGTGTCAGTAAAAAAAAAAAAATCCATGCTTTCTTGTGCTAAACCTCACTGTGTATTTTAAGCAGTTTCATGATCCTATTAAATGATCACACTTCTGGAGTAAACTTCTTAATAGAATTTAAACTCTGCACTTTTGCTGCATGTGCTATGCAGGAGAGGGTGAGTGGAAATAGTCACATATGTGCTACAGGTCGGCACAGTGGTTTCATTCAGCAAATAATCTGTACCTCACAAAAGGTTTCTAGGGGATGGGATGTTACTCCAGGAGCCTGAAATGAGGTACTTCTTTACCTCTGGGTTATGAGCAGCTGAACATGGATAATGGTGTTGGTGGACAAAATTACCAGCATGTGATAGGCCTTTGTGAAGCAGGTCTGGGGCATTAACCTTGTTTTCCAGGTGTCTTGGGGGTTAGAGGAGGTATGCTGTGCAACCTAAGAGTAAAAAGTGTTTTGAGCCGAGGCTAACATGGGCCAGGTGTGCCACGAGGGCTGAATCGATCACAACCTTCAGGTTAGGCCAAAAGGTGCCTTCCTGCTCCCAGACTGACCTGCTGAATGTGGGACACAGCTCCTAACCAAGTGGTTATCGCATTTGGCTCATGCCTTAGTGCTGATTAGAAGAAATTTTCCCTGGTCTTTTATCAAGGTCCATCTGCCTGAGAAAAGGTGTAAGCCAAACACTGGGGAAAGCACAGGAAGTAGAAAAGCATTCTTAGTAAACGGGGAGAAATACTCAGAAACATTATACGCTAAAAGCCCTTCACAATATTATAGAAATTAAATACAAATAACCCTTCTGCTCCATATTGTGTGCAAAAAAAAATATTTTTTCCTCTGTGCCGCAGCAGCTGTTATGCAACTGCCTCAATTATTTTAACATCTAGGATTTGATGTGAAAGTATATGGTTTCTTTCTAGAACTAGTTAATTCAGTGGAAGGCTGCAAGCCAAAGAAGTTTTACAGACATTATATGAATAAACATTTGTGCTTTTGTAAACAGTATTTATCGAGACTGCATCACATAGTTTTCCTGCTTTATTTTTTCTCCCCCAAATTTGGTGAGTTCCTCTTAGTGCTGAATACCTTTCAATATTGACACATCTTTTTCCTCTCTACAATCAAAGGTGTTTCTTTTTATTCTCTTAAGACTAGGTTCATTAATGGGGCATAAAACAGTTCTAATGCTATAATACACTCAGCTCTTTAGCCTACCCTTCAGTAATCTCTATATCCCTGCACGGGTGAGGGAGGATGACTTCCTGTCATCCATGGTAATGTAATTAAATGCTGGAATATAGTGAAAAGATCTTGTTGAAGAGCCAACATCCTCTCAGGGACAGTAGCGATGTGTTTTCAGAGTTATTTTTGCTCCTTTTTTATGCATCTGTCTGTATGTATATATGCTCCTTCTTTGCAGCCAGGCAAACTGGCTCTGGATGTATTAGTCTGTGTTTGGTTTTGCCTGCGGGCTCTCAGATATGGCAGCAATAATAACACATTATATGAAGATGTGGGTCGAGGCTGGAAAGCTCCAGAGGGATATAAATGTTTCGAATACAACTTTACAATCTCAAATGACACGTGCAAGGAAATTTGACTGCTCTATGAACTTTGCTCTACAATTTTCCGCAAACAAATCGAGATACTTATAGATATATATATATAAGTATATAGTGGAAAAATCTAGGACCAGATGAGTTCTTTCAGTCAAATCCTTTAGATTCATAACAAAGCGATTGAACAAACAGACATCTTTTAATTCTTCTTCACTTTCCATACTCTGTCTGTCCAGACTAAGAAATCTTCTCAAAGCCGAAATCCTGGCTGGTAAGTGGATTAGGAGTGGCAGATGTCTCTCTACCACTCTTCTTCTACTCACTTATTAAAAGTCAGTAAAGCCTCTCTTTCATTCCACCTTTCCACTTGCTGGCATTTTGTTGCTGGGACTGCTGCAGGTCTCCAGGCATATAGTTACAGTAAGATGTAGTCAAAGTCATTCTAAGTACGAAAAAGAAGGGGCTCCACTGTGGTAACTCTCAGGTTTCATCAATACCCTTATGCTTCTAGGAATTTGCATTCACTTCTTTGATTACCCATTCTCATTTTTCAATCACTTTTCTTCCCTTGAGTGCCTTCGTCTTTTTTTCCCCATACGTTGTAACCCTAAACTTAAATGATCCTAACAAAATGACTACGTTTTCTTCAAGAAAATATACAAGATCCCAGCTGACTAAGTAAGTTTTAGCAGCTGGGATGTGTAGTATGGTTAATCCCAGGGTTTTGACCTGATCCAAGCAGATATTTGTAGTGGGAGTTGTTGTAGTAGTAGTAGTAGTAGTAGTAGTAGTAATCATCATCATCATCATCATCATCATCAAACAAGATGCAAATGTTACCTTTTTAGATCTCCAATACCTCTCAGTTAGGACCAAAGACAAGTGAGAGATTAACACTATATTAAGGGCAATGCTTAATTTTCTCCTTTTTTTTCCTTTGTGCCATTTACCTTTCAGCGTACGTTCGTCTCTTTTTCAAGCACTTCCTTTTATACACACCTTTGCTAACATGTGAAATTTCACCCGCACACTGTTAATCTGCTCGAGGCCGTACAGCTCGGCCGTGAACTCTGTGCCACAGGATGTCACAGATGCACGAGTTCATGTCTGAAGACTGAATATGTTAGTGGCAGATAAATGCAGCTGGGGTTACCCAGCACACAGGAATCATCCCTGGCTCACTGTGGCACTCATCCCCGTGGTACCGAATGTTGTGACATTAGCTGGGTAAAGTATCCTATGGATGTATCCTGACCTGCCACTTTCCACGGGTACCTGCTTTTGGCCACTGTCAGAGAGAAGATACTGAGCCACAGAGATCTTTTGGTATGGTCCATTTCAGATGGTCTCACACATGGTATTAGGTAAGCTAAATAGCTAAATACCCTTTTGCTTTCAGCAGGCAGCTTTCTTTGGGTTTGAACTCTGAGCAGCGGGAAAATTGCCTACAGTCTGAGGTTGAAAGGAGGGAAATGGTCCCAGTTTTAACTCCTGTTCATTGTTGAGAATACCTCACTTCAGTAGAAGCAAGGGATGACTCAGATGCTTGTGTGTGCCAAGGCTGGAAGTCCACACAAAAAGCTGTCAGAGGGTACTTCTGATGCAGTGGGTCAGGGGCCTGAGACCAGCACAGGACCCTTCAAACCATACCCAGAGCTCTTGGGCAACACATATCGAACAGCAGCCGAGGGACCAGGCAGCTTTCCTGCTTACTGGCAGCCTCTGCCAAAGTCACATAGCACTGAAATATCCCAGGGATGAAGAAGGTGAACTGCTCATGCACAGACACCTGCCGTACTGCCCAGGCTCAACTTCTCAGAGTGCAGTCCTTAAATGCAAAACATCTGGTATCATCTGTGCTGAAGGCCAGCTGAGATCCAGGCAGATAAAATAAACATCTGCTTGAAACAGGTTTCTGAAAACATGAATACAAGAAAGGTCATTTTTATGCCTGCCTGACTGAACAGAATACAAAAGAGGGGATGAAATGTTCTATCCACAGCCTCAGTAGTGTGATTAGGTTTTCATTTTTATTCAAGACTCATGTATTGTGTTTCTCTGCCTCCTTTTCAGTGGCACATAATTCTCTATTTTTCCCCTTTTTTTTTTGTGCTTCTTTGAATTTGAATTGTATCTTTCATTCAAAGGGTCTCTGCTCTGCCTTGGCAGTCGTTTATCCGCAGAGGTTTGGTTTATTGAGGCCGTGCAGAGGCAATGAGCACACTTTGCATTTCAAACATCAGCGAGCCTGAGGATTCAGGGGCTGTAGCCATAATCACTAGTATCACCTGGTGCAGTGTGTAGCGCATGTCACAGGATGTGAGGATGGTGCATGCTCAGATTCTTTATCAGTGTGACATGGGGGACATGACACACAAAATCCAAGGCTTTGGAAATACTGCAAATGGAGCAATAATTAAGCAAGTTAAGGAAGAAGTCTCCATATACCATTAGGTTCATGTCTTTGAAATGCAAGACTTCTTTTGCTGTCATGTTTTAATGCAGTTCCACAGGCCCACAGCAACTGGAAGTATGAAATGCTAGGGATTTGCTGTAGACCTGTGAAACTGCATTTTCAAAGCCCTGAATAAGCTCACGAAAGAGGAGTATAAAATGTGAGATTGAAAATACCACTGACAACTTGTCTTAAATGTCCCTGACATATCAGGAGGTTCTTAACCCAAAGGCGTAACATTCTGCTCTCCTTTCACTGTCGCAAACTAGTTCTTGGGGCAGATTGAGTTTGTGTAAATAAGTGATTTGGGGGAGGAAGGGGGTCATGGAGGTTCGCCGCCTAAACTAGAAAGGGAAAAAAGTCCAGACAGCTTAGCTTTGCATTTCAGAACTGTGGCATTTTTTTATCTCCTGAGATCTGTCGCATGAAACTTAAAGTATTTTCCTTCCATGCCAAGCTGTGATATGGCTGTGACAGAGAACACGTTGCTTTCTAACAGCCACATGTTACATACATTCAGTGGCAGCTGATACTTGGACATCCACACCACGTAGGAGCTCACTGTGGCAAAAGCGCTTGTTCAGGTGGCAGCTCTGATTATGTCTGCTGCTAGGCTGAACAAAGGTAGAGATGTTTGTGTCTGAAGACGGGTTTTGGGAGCAGTGAGAGTTCCTTTTTTTCATGTTTCTTTTCCCCTGCTTTGTTGCAAGAATTTTTTTTTTCACTAGGTAGGCTGAGACTCTACATGTTGCAAAAGATGAGCGCTTTAGTTGTAAGACCTTTTTAATTAAATATAAAATAATAGGATTAGACTCTAATAGTCTGTATGCTTTTATACACTTTTCATCACTTTTTATCACTTTTCATCAGGTAGGCACTTGGGTCATCTTGACTTCTGATGCAACCAGGATTCAGTGGCCCTGTTTTCTTCTAATTTCAGAGCTTTAACACTTGGGATAAGGGTTCTGCCACAGCTGGTTGATCAGTTGTGTGCATTAATCAATGTCCTAAATTATTGACCAGCGGATGATAGTTTAACACTTTGACGCTCAATATGCTAAAGTATTAAAAAAACCACCCCTGGGCTGAGAAGGTCTTCCTTCCTTCTTGGTAGAGAGAGTGCTTGGGGCTATTTAACCTTTCTGTCCTTCACAGCACGGGGGCCAGAAAAATTCTCTAAGGATTTTATGTTCTTTGCAGTCATTAGTTCCTTGAGCACATTCTGTACTCATGCCTCTACCTACCTTATATATTCCTATAAGTACCACATACATCAGCTCTTGCATATGAATTTGGCACTTGTACGTGGAGGTTATCTAATTTACAATAAGGAGAGAAATGCCTCAAAGGAGATTACCACCATTACGTACATCAGCGTAACTCAAACTGGTGGTATGTTTTGAAAGCTTCACAGAAAAATTAATTGGCTACCAGATTTTATATGAAATCATCAGGTTTTTTTACTGTGGAGGAGGGACAGTTCAATAGATTCACATTTTTGATGACGTGCTAATGGAATGAAACCTTGAAACATTACGGAATTCCCATAAGGCGAGACATAAAGTTTATGAGGATATTTGTAATTGTTCCTACGAATACGTGCTTATGTGTCCATCACAGTGATTTAATCTAGAGGTTCATTTATTCAGCACAATGTTCCAAGAAGCAGTTTAAGCTGACTGACAGGTAGCCATACGGCAAAGCCTCTTCAGTCAATTACAAGAGACTGCAGGGGCAAAACTGTGTCTCAGTGGAAACACTCAACTCTTTTTTTTATATATTCACTAATTTTTCTCAATAAAAGTTCTCTCTCCACCCACAGCAGATGGAGTCCAAACAGGCTTAAAAGGATGAAATTATTTCTTCTCCACCTTGAGGCACTGTGGACATAGCAGACCTAGCGAATCTAAAATTTCACTTGATTTTTTTACTTACCTGTTTCCACTGGTTGTTTGCCTTACATGTGAGTATAAAAATGTCTCTCCATCTCTGTAAAGAAGTTTTTGTCAGGTAATTTGGTAATCACCAACCATGGAAGAAGCTATATAAATGTAAATTTTATAAGATCATACAGGTAGGTCAAACATCTTTTGGTATAATTGGATCTACAGTAATAAAAATCACATTATAACTTGAAAAAAAACCCAACCCAAAATACTTCTTTGGCACTTGCACAGCTAATAATGTCTTGCTCAGTATTACACACCAGGTTTCCAGGCATTAGGGAAATTAGTCGTTTTTGGGGGCCATCATTAAGCCATGCCAAACAAGAAAAAGTTTTTCCCTTGTAGCTGATTGAAGAGACTTTGTAAGCACTGGGAAATGGCACAGGTTTTACTCTGTCTAGATTGATTTCTTGCTATTTCTGCTTTTTATAATTTCCTAGACTGTTAATACCATAATTCCTTAGACTTCCAGTACCTAAAGGGGGCCCCCAAGAAAGCTGGAGAGGGACTTATCGCAAGGGCTTGTAGTGAATGGCCTGAAGCTGAAGGAGGGCAGGTTTAGATTAGATATTAAAAAGAAATTCTTTGCTATAAGGGTGGTGAGGCAGTGTAACCCATTGCCCAGAGAGGTTGTGGACTCCCTGTCCTTGGAAGTTCTCGAAGCCAGGCTGATAAGGGCTCTGAATAACCTGATCTAGTGAAAGGTGTCCTTGCTCAGGGCAGGAGGTTGGAGCTAGATGATCTTTAAGGTCCCTTCCAACCCAAACCATTCTGTGATTGTCTGATTCCGTGAATTCCATCTAGCAAAATAGCAAGAGAGGCCACCTGCCATGGCGACCAGAGACAGATTACAGCAGAGTGAGAACTGCATGTGTAGCTGTACCTCTTCCTTGGGACGTGTAATACTGTTAGAAACAGCTGGACATGTAGTAATTAAATATTGTATATTTCTGTGTATATTTCTGTATGTATTTCTGGTTTTTTATGTATTCATGTGCTTAGTAAATACGATCATATATATTTTTCTGTAACACTAACAGATTTTATCAAGTGTAAACAATCATGTAGGTTGCAGAAAGTCAATTTCATTTATAAAATGGGATAGGAATAAGTCAGGACAGGGAGCAATGAGGGACTTCATGTCTCCCTGTCCCCCTGCTTAGGCACAGTCTTGTGAATATACCATGGCCCACAGTGGTCTGGGCAAGAAACACCTCTCCAGGAACCTGGGCACCTCCACTAGGGAGAAACTTGGACTTAATGTCCATAGCTGTCTCCTCTAAAGATAAGAGGTCCATTTGATGCCAAATTTGGCAAGTATGGCAGTATTTGTCGCCTATCCCACTGGAAAAAAAGGAAAAGGTTCGCCTGAGGAGAGGCAGGATTGAGCCATAGAGAAGTAACGAGGGGTTTCCATGGAACGCGTATGCTAGAAGACAAAAATGTCAGCATGTGCATTGAGAAGAAGAACAGATGACTGCAGGGGAATCGCATACAAGGAGATGAGATGACACTGACCTTCAGAGTCAAAATAAAAAGATAGATTAAGACTGGAAAACAGCCCTGCTACTGAAAATAAAAACAAAACCAAACCCAAACCAAACCAAAGAACAAGCAAACAATCAGCCAAACAAACAAGAAAAAAAAAAAACAAACAAGAAAAGGGCATAACAATATCCTGAGTAAGACTTTAAGGTTGATGAAATGGACTGATAAAATAATTTTGCCACTAATGCTTCTGGAAAGAAAAATATAACATAAACATTAGGTTGGCATAATACCTTGTGTCCTGGCTTCTCAGAGTGACACCACTGCCACCGAGGATGATTGGGGGAGAAAAGACATAGCTCCTCTACTGAAGGAACCATGTGAGAGCAGCTCACAGTCACCCGCTGCTGCACTGGCACCCAGTTTCTCCAGCATCATGGACCCTGGCCATGCAGGTCACTGCCCTTGTAGATGTCCTGCTATAACCAAAGCGCATACAAGAGACCAAACTTTAGCTCTTTCCCATTTGATTTACAGCTTTTGCGGAGCCTGGAGGTGTCAGGAATAGTTTTGTCATCTATGCCTACTCGTGCTAAGGTCTCCTCTTGGAAGGAAGAGTCGGCTAAGAGATCTGGGTACAGACTTGGTAGAGATCTTCAGCATCTGACTGAGCGAAGGTAAAAGAACAACATTCCTCTGCCGGTTAAAAAAGCCTGATTTTTTCTGAAGGAAGTGCCTGGAGTCACATTCTATGGGGCATTTCATAGTAGAGAAAAATCCTGATCAGCCAGCCATAAAATTAGCATTTTCTGTGCCTAAGAGAGAGTTCTGTGAGTAAAAAGAAAGGTAAACTAAAATTTATAGATACAAAATTAACTGTATACATTTTTCTGCCGGGCTAAGTTCTTGCTAGCTATGCTTTATGCAAAGAGGTAATGGCATAATGTTGATGACAGAACTCCTTGACAAGCCAGAGGCGGGTTAAAAATACTGTCTCAGTCTTTGGTCTGTAGTAGTAACAAAGTAACAAAGTAAACCACTCCAACGATACACAGACTTCTGGTTGAATTTAAAAAATGCTTGTCAAAATCACTCAAGAATGAAAATATTCGGAAGATTAGCAAGCTGAGATGAGCAACTGTGTTTATTTTGTTACCCCAGGTTATTCTCCTGTCATTTGTGGTGTACCTCCTTCAAGCACTCAAGCCTGGTGTTTGCCAGCAGATGTTTATATAAAGTTGGCTATAATTACGAAAACTTGAGATGTTTGACTAAACTCTCCAATTTAGATATCAAGTAATTAAGTAATGACTACTTTGTTTGACATGCTTGTGCTGCATAAAACCACGATAAAAGTGTTTGGGGTGAAATTAAAAGTCTGAGTGTCAGTAAGGAAAAAGGAGACACCCTGACAGACAGAGAAAACGTGGGCAGAGTTTTCAGCTGCAGAGTGAATGTTCCCAAAACCTGGATTACTTAGCTAACCTTACAGTTTGTCTGGACTTAACCCATCCCAGACCATGTCTTGGGGAAGACATCCTGGCTACTGAGGGACAAATGCTGTGCAGTGGCTGTGTGTGTCAGAAGTATTAACAAACCAGCGTTTCTTCACTCTTTGACCAACAAGTCATTAAGAATATCAGAGGCACCAGAAATGCCAGCTACTGTAAACTTTGTTGGGAGTCAGCATTTTTGGATCTCTTTAATGGTTGCTGGGCTTTGAAAGGAGGAGAGCCCCTACAGTTAATTAAGCTGAAGCAGAAGTCATTAAGCTAATATTCTTGGGAAGAGTAGGGAATGGCAGAAAAGGGGAGAGGATCATGGGAAGAGGAACATGGCCACTCCTCTAACCCCCAAAATAGTGCTTTGCTGTGCCTTGCTTGTCCCTCTCAGCACTGGGCAGTCCTACTTGCTCCATGCAAGTGAGGACACGGCCTTAAGATGTGCAAGGGGAGGTTTAAATTGGATATTAGCAAACATTTCTTCACTGAAAGGGTGTTTAGATGTTGGAACAGTCTGCCCAGGGAAGTGGTGGAGTTACCATGTTAAGATGTGTGAATGTGGTAGCCGGGGACATGGTTTAGTGGTCAGCAGAGTGGTTCTGGGTTAATGGTTGGAATCAATTGTCTTGGAGGTCTTTTCCAACTTTAATGATTCCACAGTTCCATGCTCCTGCAGCTTCCTGGCCCAACATGGTTGTCCAACCATCCATATAGACATGAATGAGGAAAAAATATATAATGGATAAATGACACAGGCATAGCCAAGTCATTGAGCTACCTCTGAGGAAAGCTGATGCATGATTTCGTCTCTCTTCCTGATTTCAGCTCTGCTACATCTGTATCCTTGCCTTAATATTCTCTTCCTGTGCCTTTCAACCCTTTACCCCGAAGCTAGAAATGCTGGGATAACATGTTGACCTTGTGATCAATATGACTGAGTACCTCCTAGTGCAGTGAAGGGCTTCACTCATCTCCATCAGCTTTCCTTGGTGTTAGCCTGGGTCACTTTTGTCATTGTTTTGAATCCCTTCAGCATAGGAGGAAAACATTTCCACTTCTGTGCCTGCTAGCTGTCCCTCTTTCTGTCAGGACACAGAACCCTGTTGGGTGAGTTTAGTTGGTGAGGTGACTCTGCTTTGGAAGTTGTTCCCAGGGTGCACAAGAAAGGGTGCAGCTATGGCAGGTGGGACAGAAGCCTGAGGGAAGGCCACTGCCTGTGTTACCAGAGGTAAGATGTGTTCCTGGCAGTGGGTCACAGTTATCATAGAATCACGGACTCATAGGATGTTAAGGGGTTGGAATGGACCTTAACGATCATCTAGTCCCAACTCCCCCTGCCGTGAGCAGGAGCACTTCCCACCAGACCAGACCTTGTCCAGCCTGGCCCTTAACACTGCCAGGGTTGGGGCATCCACAAAATCCCTGGGAAATGTTTTCCAGCATCTCACCACCCTCACGGTAAATTTCAATTTCCACTCCGTGTCCTATCACTACAGTTTCTGTAGGGCCCCTCTCTGGCTTTCCCTGCAGGCCACTTTCAGATACTGGAAGGTTGCTATGAGGTGTCCATTCAATCTTCTCTTCTCCAGGCTGAACAAACACAATTTTCTCAGCCTGTCTTCATAGGGGAGGTCTCTCAGTCCCCTTATAAGCTTCATGGCCTCCTCTGGACTTGCTCCAGCAGTTCCTTGTCCTTCCTTTGTTGGGGACTCCGGAGCTGGATGCAGCACTCCAGCTGAGATCTCATCAGACCAGCGTAGAGAGGCAGAATCCTCTTCTTTGCCCTGCTGGCCACACTGCTTTGGAGGCAGCCCAGGACACAATTGGCTTTCTGGGCTGTGAGCACACACTGCTGGCTAAGGTCGAGTTTTTTATCTACCATCACCC
>VZTA01008285.1:0-11663 GCA_013398855.1 Mohoua ochrocephala | reverse complement strand
GTCCAAAGGGTCTTTATTCGGTGGAATCCAGGTGCCAAGAGGGCGCATGCCCTCTGGGGACCAGTGTAAAAAGGGGGGTCTTGAGGGGGCGTGGTTACATGAAATTCAGCCAATAAGGAGAGAGGGGGAACAGGGGGTTGGGTTACATCCCTATACCTGAGACGGGACCCACCACCTCGGTATCTTGGTCCGCCCTTCTGGTAGGTCAGCTAATGCAACAAATAGTACTGCAATCTAAAGTATTTAATTATAGAAACCTCAAAACAATTCAAATGTCAAATGTTTGTAACAGGAAAACAAATTTATTTATTTCAGAAGACAATGCACAATTTTATTTTGAAAAACACAAGAAAACTAGCCTGAGTTCATGTCTGAAATATTCAGAAAAATCCTACTGTCTTTAGCATGTTCCAGTCATTATTTTTAAAAACAACACACTAAAAGTTAATATATATTTTTATAGTTATAAAAGTTTCCTAGTTATTGTACAGTACACAATACAAATTGCCCACAAACTATTATTTAGCTCCTTCCAATTTTGAGAGGACATGATATACTAAAAGAGTTAGCATTTCTCACAAAAAAAAATCACATGGGGAATTACATATTTACAAAATCAAACACATTATACAAAAAACCCTATCAAATTATTCTGTAAAGAGGTTTTCCTTAAATAATTAAAAAGTGTGTTCAAGAAATTAAAAAACTGCAAAACTACATTATGTCACATGCATGTTCTACAAAAAAAGTTGCTTTCTTAATTTACATAATGAATGCAGTAAATAGGAAAACAAAAGTTCAATTTCTCCTAGCGTTATTACATTTCTGTGCCTGTGGTACTGAATAATGTAAACTGCCACTTACTAAGTGAAATTTAAATGATGGCACCTTAAAAAAATACCATAGAAAATAAATGGAACCAAGTAAATTTTCTAGAAGCTAAGAAAGCCCTGAATGATGACAGAATTTTCAATTGGCAAGCTCTGGAATTAACCTAATTACAGTTTACCACCTGAGGCAAAATTTCCCAAGTGTTTGAAAGGCACTCAACGTTTATTCAATAGCCTCATTGGTTATTACTGGAAATCCAAATTTTCAGTGAGGATGAAAAACTTGCTTTGGTACATAATTAGATTTTTTTGACATTTAAATTGCTTTATTTGGTTACTTCAATATGGTATTTAATGTTTAAATACAAAACAATCACTTTAACAATGTATTTGGGAACCCTTTAGTATTCTTTGTGTAAAAAAAAATTAAAAGACCCTCTTGTTATCAGCGAGTCACAGGATAATGGATTATATCCCTGGTGAACCCCAATCAAGGGAGGTTGTCCCTCTACAGTGTTAATCCTTTCAAAATATTTATTATTTTAGAGTAAAGTTCACCCAGTGCTGAAAACTCTTTAAGACATTTGCACCATGATCAAGGAAGCACTTAAGAGCATTTCCCTGATTCTGATTTAAGTGAGGGCCATTTTGATGCTCATAGTCTTGTTATAGTGAATTTCAGGCTTACTGATCAATTTACAAGAACAATTTTTGCAAAAACTTTAATTACTCAGGGCTTCCAGTCCCAACATTTTAATTGCTGAGTTTGTTTTTTAAAAGAAAAAAAAATCAGAATAAACCACAAGAGTTTAAATGATCAAACTGAGGCATATTTTCCTCAAACAAAAACTAGGCAGTCACTTTGTAAGTGGCTTTTACTTTTTCTTAAGTAAAATGGGTAAATTAAAGTTAGGTCTGCTCGCATTTAAAATCACTAGCAGCAATGTTCAAGGCAGGCAAACTGGGGAGCATTTACAATAAATTATGAATAAAATATTGTTAAATTAAACCCCTTTGAGTATTGCATTCTAATTATGCATGAATTTGCATTATTTTACTAGAAATCTTTACAACTTACTTGCACTATATTAGTAATGTAATTCCACTAAACATAATGAGACTTTTTTTTCACTCAGCTAGATTTGAATAAAATACATTTGCACCTACTGTTGTTGATTGCTTCTGCAAGGAACCAGTAGAAAAGCTCAGTAAGGTGGTATTTCTATCTAATTTTCAACGACTCTCTACTCACTTCTGAACTTGTTCCCTTGTTCTGGTGAGTACTACTTGTAAGAAAAAAGAACTTTTTGACACAGCAGAAGGTGGGTGCAATTTCTAGGGTTTGGTTTTTATTTCTTTCTAAATTCTGACATTCAATAAGAGTCATCCAAACTGCATCCCTGTAGAGGAAGCTGAATCTAGTACCACTGTCTTTTCATTAGTTCATATCACAGTGACTGAATGTTAAAAGTAATACGAATACAATGTCCTTTTTGTCTATTTATCAGATAGACTGCAGAAAATTTGATTGCAAACATACCAGGGATTCTGTAAAATTCATTCTCTTGTTAACTAAGCAGTTTTGGTTTTATTTGTAAAGATTTTAATTTACAGTATTAAAGTATTT
Organism: Mohoua ochrocephala; assembly: GCA_013398855.1. Taxonomy (NCBI): domain Eukaryota; kingdom Metazoa; phylum Chordata; class Aves; order Passeriformes; family Acanthizidae; genus Mohoua; species Mohoua ochrocephala. Next base: position 9,206 of record VZTA01008285.1, on the reverse strand, counting down.
TAATATTACCCTAAAGATATTTCCAAAAGAATACAAATATTTTTTTCTAAACCTCCATATTGTAAAGGCATCTTAAAGCAAACAACCTATGACTGTAGAGTCAAATATTTGATTCCTTCAGATATTTATGCAATTATGTAAAGAAAATAGCAGAAATAGTTTTGCACCATATAGCACATATTGATGGCAGTGAATAATTTCACCTAAATCTATTAAGCCTTTTGAAACAAAAGCATTTCTGTCTAGCATGCAAATATTTAATTTAGAAATTTAAAAAATATTTCTGCAGGACAATCAGTTACTTAAATATATAGAATATTTTCAGTGGTCTAATTAAATTGCCTAAAAAGTGTATCCTTACAATGCTCAAAGGGTTAATGCAAGGCATTACATTAAATTAATTTTCTAAGGCTAAAACTAAGCACTGTGTATTTATTCTTCTATTCCTGGGTTGTTTTTTTTTATCACCAAAGTAGCAAAGATACTAGAATACCATTCATTGACCAATTTTTAAATGACAGACATGATAGTTTTCCTTTTCTACAGAGACAAGGATGTAATTTTCAGAAATTTATACTGATCTGTCAAATGAATGTTTTAAACTCCGAAATAACTGTCACAAAGTACCAAAAATACTTACATTATTTAAAAAGTTACTTTTCCACCATTTTTTTCATTACTATAAAAGGTTATTTTATTTTGTAAAACCACTCTATAAAGTAAGCTAGATTGCAATGTAGTGCTAACTAATATAAATGTTTTTCTAAACAATGCTGATATCATTTGGTGAGAACCACAAATATATCAGGTCAGGTCTTCCCCTGTGGAAAATATTTTGAACAGAAGCAGTATTTTGGACATTTAAAAATGCTTCAGTTTAAATTGAAATGTTTTATAAAGCTATACATTCCTCAGTGACAGTACACCAGCACAATATTTTACACATTTGTGAACTAAAGGCAGAAATGCTGTACATCATAATTTTGCAAGTAAACAATTAAAAGAATATTATCCAAATTTTTTAAACGGAACATTAAAAAAAAAGATGCACAAAGCATGCTACAGTATAATAATAAAACACAGAAGCAGATAACTGAAAGGAGGGGGCTTTTTTAAAAACTGATTTACAATGAGAAATATGAAAATGTAACAAAAACTTTTCATAAATATAAAACTTGTGAAAATTGGGCCCCATGTTTTGAAAAAGAAATTCAACAATACCCATTCTGCCACAGTGTTTACTAAGTAATTTGTGCCAATAGGGGAAGTGACTCTAAAATAATTTTTTTAAATTTCACATCGAGATTGGGTAAAATCCACAAATGATATGAGCCCTTATCTTGTAGTGTCTAGTCAGTAGATGCTTGCTACAGCTCTTTAGAGCTCTAAAAGAGTTAAGCAGGCTTCAGAGTGGCAATTCAGCCACATGCTACGCACTACATAATTTGGACTGAGGTATCCATATTTCTGTGCTCAAATCATTAACAATACCCATCTATTAACAAATATCAAAAGTGTTTAAATTGTTTCATGTGTGTATGTTTGATCTAAATTGCAGTAAATTTAAAAGCAAAGCACAGCAGCTTACAGCAACTTAATTCTTTCAAATAATTGTTAAAGTGGGAAAAATATTACATAAAAATTTGAGAGAATAATCAGTTGATAAGCATAGAAATACAAATGTCATTCAATTATCTGAATAGGAATAATTCAAATTTGTTTTGATAACTGCTATTAGAATCCATGATATGCATTCTGTCTTTGTATGCATATATTTTGTTTTCTTTTTGCACTACATGAACAGTGATCAACTGTTCAAAAGATGTTCAGGTCCCACCTCTTCTTAGCAAGCTAGATTTACAACCATACTTTTCTCTCAGCAACAACAAATCCAACATTCTACCAATAAAAAATATTTAAGGTTTGTCAACACAAAATTTGAAACCAGGCAATACAGGCCATCCGTACAGCATAGGGTACCCTATGTTAAGAATGAAAAATGATGAATATTCATCTATATTTTATTTTTTAAAATATTATAATGCAAAATAAAAGGGAGTAAACATTTATCATAGGTTAGATTTTAGGATTTTTGGTGAAGGGTGCTGATTTCTAAGGGAAAAAAAAACAGGATGCAGTGATATTTGGGAGAACACAACCTATGATAATTCAGTGCACAGGTGAATTTAGAGATAAATTAATACAAATCTCATTTGCACTTTTTGCTGAGACAAAAAAACATCTACAGACATAAGTAGGAATTGTGCCTACATAGAATGGAGCAGGATGGGTTGGCCTCCAAATTCTGCTAAGAAATTTACAAATTATTTTGTACCCCAAAAAGCATTAAGACATCTTAGTTGATCTCTAACCATTCTTGGAGCATCTGAAAGCTCTAGCAACAAATTTCTTTGCTAAAAATATACTGCTTATGTCACATGCTGTTCACCCATTTGATGTATATAACTTAAAAAAAAAATCAATCCACAGTCACACTAGATAAAACAAGAGTCCCTTCATTTTTAATGCAGTCCTTTCTATAAAATTGCTTTTGTTATTCTTTCCTTTATTTTTGTTTTTATTTATTTATTTTCAATATTTTAGCCTAGCAAATTCATGTGTCTGCTTTAAAAATAATGAAAATGCTTAAAATAATCAGAAAAAATCAGAGATGTTTAATGACAATTAATATGGACTCTATAAACTCTCACTATAAAATGTAATCATTAAAACCTAGCATCAGACTGACACCCTACCACATATACAAATTGAAAATATGTGCTGCATTATGTACCTGCTTATTTATTTAGTCTGACTTTTTAAGATTAAAATCTGACAAGAGTTTAAAATATATAACCATACTTATGACTATGGTCCATTTACTTTAACAATATTTGAAGTTGGCATTAAAGCTAGTTTTGCTTTTCAAGTTCCCAAGAAAATTTTATTTGTAATAAAGTGAAATTCAGCTAGAAACAAGAAAAAATATTTTTAGTATCAATTTTAAGAGGGATATAAATATCACTTAATAATAAAACCCTCTCTATTTCTTTGAAGACTATGTAACCTGCCCCTAATACTTAGGAAATTTGAAAGTGACAGGCACACCTTGATGAATAAATTTTAAGAGTTATTAAAAATAACAAAAAATACTAAATCTTAGCTTCAGTTCTGTTTAAGGCACCATGTAATAGCCGAGGTACAATGATCCCTGATGTACATTCTTAAATGGCAATGATCCATCTAGCCACCTATTCGAATTTAATGCAATTGGGAATAAGTACAAGGGTGGTGTGCCAGTTACACTACCTTAATAAATTTTTGTAAAAAATTAAATTAACTTTATTAATCAAGAAATACATTTTGAAAAGAAAATTATGCAGGTTGCTACATTTCTTACATTCTATAAATTATCATTTATGAAAGCAGCAAATTAAACTAGTAGGAAAAGGCCTGGAATAGAAGAAAGTCATCCAAAAGGAATGTTTTCCTGTATGTCCAGTTCAACACAAGTAGCATGTACACTTTTAAAAAATCAAGTTACTTCTTTTGTGGTTTAGTTTCTATTAACTACAGTACCACTAGACAACCAGACATATCTGTGCAGTGGTCTCAAAACAGAATCAGTAGTCTCCAAAACCAGAGGAATTGGCATGCAAATATAATCCAGAGCTGTTGATTTTAAATGAAGCTTATATTGTTTACATGTGATCAGATAATTAGGTGTGCCTACAGTGTACACATTACCACATTATTACAATTCTATCACTTATTCTGCATTTGTAAATGCAGTGAAAACACTTCTTCCTTACAGAAAGAAAACAGATCTTCCCAACCCTCCAACATTATGATAAAAATACCCCCTGAATGCTCACAATTTCATCAAAATAGTGTCTTCTAGTTCTGTTCAATGAAAAGCACCTTTTATAACAAATTTGATGCATCTACTGTCAAATGAGTATGCATCCAGTATGTCAAAGAAAGTATTTCTTTTAATATTTTGCATCTAATTAAAAACCTATGTATATGAAATCATTCTGACAAATAATTAACATTAAAATATATTTAAACTATGAAAAAAATAAGTTATTTTAATTTTAAGAGGACAAAAGCATTAACATTAAAAGCTTGACACAAATCTTCATTGACACTTGAAACTACAAAAACTCAATATTGAATAACCAATGTAAAATGATTTTGCTTACAATTTTTTTAAACATCTGGCAAAATACATACACCCATTTTATTTCACAACTCCAATAAAAGGTAATGTTAAGCACAACTAAAATTTGATAAGTCAACTTTCAGACCTGTTCTCCTACCTCCCCCATTAAGTCCAGCATCAACAAGGCTAATGCAGTTGGGGGGCACTTCAATATTAGACTGCAGTATATGTATTTCCAGTAGCACTGCATTGTCTGATAGTCTGAGTATTTGTAACAATGTGCTCATTATGAATTGGGTTCAGGAGGCTCTGCTCTATTCCACTCTCAAGCACTGGCTGCTGCAAGCAGCCAACCTGAAATGCTTGGTTTAAGTCTGTTTTCTCCCTCTTGGCTTGTGGTTCTCCATTTTCATCCATCTCTTCTTCTATTTCACTTTCAACTTCACTGCCCTCATCTGCAAACACAAAAATAAAGAAAAAAAGAAAAGAAAAAATTGCACAAAGGGAAAAATTTGAATACAAAGGCCTTTATTTTACAAATAACATGAAATATGAAAACACAGGAAAGTGTAGCAACCAATCATAGCTTCATTTTTCCAACTGTCCATCCCCTTCAGCTCTCTCACCAGGATATGCAATTAAATTTTGAAAATTTCTTGTGTAAATAATAGACATTTAAAAAAATTTAACTATTAAGGCCCCACAGTATTCTAGTCATTATTATAATACTATATATCATGTATAGCATATTGTACCCATATAATAGTAATATTCACATAATTTAAATTATGATGCAGCTTTAGATTCTGCTTAACTATATTTTCAAAAAAAAAGAACTTGTTTTGCTCCAAGAGACACAGTAGTTCTATATAAAATTATACATTTGAGAGTGCTTACCTTTATCCATATTTCCAGGGGATATAGCATTTAAATCACCAAACTGCAAAATAAACAATAAAAAGTGTGGACACAGTCCTACACAAACATGACCTTAGATTATCCATAGTAAAGCCAGTAGTATGCTCTAATGGCTTGTGGCTAGTATGAAAGTGCATGCATTTGACTGCAGTCATATCGATAGTATACCAGTTCATTTTCCATTCCATTATATTTGTGTTCATATTAAGGAAATTAAAATAAAATATTCTCAGCAATTAAAACAATAGGATATAAACTTAAGCATATGTTTTTGCATTTTTTAGGGTATGTCAAGGCCTTTGTTGCTTTGAGTGAGATATTTCTGATGTAGAATGCTGGAAAATATGACCGGTGTCCATTTTTAAACCGCAATATTTTAACCAAAAGCTTGCTTAAAAGTTCCCCTGAAATGGTGTGTCACTAAAGGCAGTTATAGTGTAGCAAAACTATACGTAGGGTAAATAAATGGCACCACTGAAAATAGGGTTGATGGTTATTACAGCATATTATGATGACTAGTTTACTTATAAAAAATAAAGTGAAAAGTTGCTCACAAGTGAAAAATCAAACTTTCCTACCTTTGTCTGAATCTTTTACCCTTCTCTTAAATGAGAAGCAGCAGAGCATAATTTGATGAGTTAATCTCAAATAAAAGTAGTACAATATTTAAATAAATATATTTCTAACCATACCTGATTCAGTCCTTTTCAGAAATACAGAAAGATAAAACTTCAGTGAACACTAAACCAGCATAAGCAGCAGCAGCCCTATCCTTCCAGGTTCCCTCACATATACTCCCTCCTCACCTTCCCATACCCATCCTTTCATCTTAAGTCTTCCACATGGCCATGCAAAGAACCACATGACAGAACTAACCCAAGAAAAATAGCCCAAGGGGTTATTTTGGACAGGATTAATTCTCTGATCCAGTTAACCACAGGACTGTCTGAGTACACGTGCCAGCATCAATCTACAAATCTAAGGGGATGGGAGAGGAGGAAACAGTGCTTTTCTCAGCTGCAAAGACACTTCATAATGGCTTCAAGTGTTTGTCGAACTAGCCTTAGTCTTTCCCATTTTATTTCAACTAGTCAGTAAATGCAGAGAAACACAAGAAGCCATGCATTTTATGAATGTTTACAACTTCCCCGTTCCCCTCTCATCTCTCAAAACTTTAGATTACATGTTTTCTCTCTAAGATAATAGCTGTCTTAAGTTTACCAAAACATTTTAGGAAGTCCCACAGTACACCACAAACATTACATTTGACATATACTATGTCAAGAAAACAAGAATGTAGCAATATTATACTTTTGCAATACTTTGCTATAAATGTAATGGCAGAGTTCAAGTATCTAATCAGAAAGTAATTTTTTTTTACATGTCAGATCAATCAAACTACAAATTAAGACAAGACTTCCAATCTCTATGAAAATGTACATATTTTTATAATATTTAATTATACTTTTAAATATATCCTGAGGAAAGAATGATATATCAAGTCATGCAAGGTGACTTACAACTTATCAGTAAGATTAAACATGATATAATGATCATCGAGTATAAAAACATCAAGCTTTGGTCTGGTGAACTATCTATTGTATGCCCACATCCATTTTCTAGAACTTTAAAAGTACAATCCCTTGATGATAACTCCAAAGATAATGTGAATTCTTAAGCAACTTACACAAAATTAATGGTTAGGTTACTGAAAAAAAAGGTCTGAGGAAAACTTCAGATTACAAATACCATGAACGCATATAAAACACAGTGGTTCTGAATTTATACTTTGCTCTGTTTATTTTAAACAAAATACATTGACATATAGGCATGAAATTATGCCATGTCCCAATCCTGCAAGTACTTCTGTGCTACTTTCATTTCATTTGTGTGAAATGTGAATGAAGGCATATAACCCAAATTTGAAGATGCCAATGTATTTGCAACTCAGTCTACAACAGATTACAAATATTATTAAAAAATATCCCATAGGTACATGTGCATGTTAAAAAACCCCCGAAGATGCATAGCTAAATTCACCAATCCATTGTCTTGTATCTTACCTCTCCCATAACTGCAATAGGTGTTTCTCCTGTTGCCTGAGCAACACGATGTTCTACTAAGTAAAACATGTATTCATCGTAAAGCAAGCGGATCAGATGAAAAGAGCCAAAGCTAGCAGCACTGCGTAAGGTTAAATCTCGAATCACCATTGAGCTATTTAAATATGGGGGGAAAATATGAAATAAATATCACAATTCTTTAATAATTTATTTATATGGAATATACACTTCAAGAATAATAGAATAATGCTATTCAAAACCATCTGATTTATGGTGTCTTCAGAAAGAAATGTCTGGGAAAGACAATTATTTGTCTCCCCTTTTTTGAAAGCATGGTTAGAGACCACATTACACAACTAGAAGCTAAATTTTCAAAAAGATGGGAAGGGTTTTTTTTGGTGTATGCACAATTACCAATATGTGAGCGCATGTAAAGACTGAACTTAGCAAAAGGAAGTTCTTTGTTAAAATTTTAAATAACAAAATTGTATTAAAATTATTTCATTTTAAACAAAGTGGTCTTTCAAAAGATTGTGTCTGTTTTGCTCCCATTCCTAGTTCAAAGGTTTTAATTGGTATGATTTTTAAAATTGTAAAATTTAGATAAGTTTGTGTATACCTTATAATAGAAAAATGCAGATTGTGGATGAAAACATCCATATGATACTCTCAGAAAGTAGATGATATAATGTATCATTTTGAAAAAAAATAGCTTTACTATGATAACTGATACAGTAGCAGATGACATGGAACATTCGTCTTGTTGTTCTTTTTACATATTAAAAAATAATTTTTTTGTCCCTACATAATAAAAATAGAAGCCATAGTATTTTAATATTTAAACATTGGCTTTAAAATTGTATAGCTATTCAATCCAAAATGTTTCATAGCATATTTCTAAATCAGGATAAAATTCTAACCTCATTACACTTGCACAAGGCCTTTAAAACAATATACAAGGATAATTTCATCCACTGCTGAGTTGCACATAGCACTGTGTTTAATGTTAAGAACACTGATCTTTTGGGGGGTGGGGGTAAAGCTCTACATTTCTTGGGAACTATTGTCTGATATTACTTTTTTCAACATTATTATGGCATACAATTGAGGAAATAATAAAATAGCTAAAATAATTTAGAAGACTACCTGTAGAAAGACCATTTTAAAAGAAATTGCCGTGCTGCTTTAGGAAAGCTGGGTCTTCCTTCATATGGTTTCAATGCTTGCACCATTACATTATCAAGCCAGGCAGCCCACTGCTCCAGAGTGCTCTGCTGCTGAAGTGTCATCTTGAAATCTGTTTCTAGTCTTTGAACCATATTGTCATCACACTGACACACCCAGGAAGCCTGTTCCTGTTATAAAACATGGCAAACAAGAAAGCAAAACACAAAATGTAAATTATTCTTAAAGATTGAACAATTAAATTAAAAGGATGAAATATACTTATTAGACAAACTAATGAGTTTTTTTATCTTCATGTCTCTCTCAATTTTGTTGGAAGAAAATGAGAGGAGGAATTCGAAGTGCAAAAGTGGGCATCGAATAAAGCACACTCACAAAATTACAATGAAAATCCACAAATACATTGCAATGTTCCATATTAATTTTCATTAAAGAATTTTCAACTTCCCTCATTCATGATTTTTCTAGTAAAAATTTCAGGAATTGTCAGGCTTGAGACTTCAGGAACAAGGGGTGAAAAGAGCAGTCAAATGGAAGTTGAGAAAGTAAAAACTAAAGAGGAACAAAGAAACCAAAGTACCATGGTCACTTTTGCTTTGAAGGAGTGTCCTGGTTCTGGCCAGGACAGAGTTAATTTTTGCAGCAGCCAGATGGGTTAAGGCCAGGACCCTGGGGTTATTCTATATCACCTCACACCATACACAGGGGGTGATGTGGTAGGCCCCATGTGGAGCCTGAACCAAAGTTGACCACTGTGTGAACCTTTAAACATATGTACCTTTTCAAAACAACACATGCAATTTTAGGAAAACAGGGGCTTCGTGCTTGACATGCCCAAGTGCCTGGCTGGCGGATGGGTATGCCAGACCACAAAG
>VZTA01008284.1:35006-118617 GCA_013398855.1 Mohoua ochrocephala | reverse complement strand
CCAGCCAGCAGCCAAGCCCCAGGTAGATGCTTGCTCACTACCCCACCAGTGAGATGGGAAGAGAACCAGAAGGGTAAAAGGTAGAGAACCTGTGGGTTGAGATTAAGACAGTTTAACAGGGAAAGCAGAAGCTGCACACACAAGCAAAGCAAAACAAGGAATTCATTCACTGCTTCCCATGGGCAGGCAGGTGTTCAGCCGTCTCCAGGAGAGCAGGGCCCCATCATGTGTAATGGTGACTCGGGAAGACAAACAACATCACTCCAAATATCCTCCCCTTCCTCCTTCTTCTGCCCACTTTATACACAGAGCGTGATGTCACATGGTGTGGGAATGTCCCTTTGGTCAGCTGAGGTCACCTGTCCTGGCTGTTGTAAATGAGCATCATTTGCTAACTTAAAGCTGCTGGAGGATCTGACGAGCAGCTTCTTCAGTGAATTATAATCTGATCAATCATGTGCTGTAGAAATAAAGGAGATAATTTATTTAAATCTTCTTGGCTATTTATGCAGCATAGGTATGTTCCTGCTCATTAGCTCAAGAGGGAACCGAAAGAGAAAAAAATAAATGAGATACCATGAAAAAGGTAAGAGAAAGGCTGAGGAAGAAACAGCCACAGAAGTACCAGTAGAAAAAAGTTGCCAAAGGAATAAATGACAACATGTATAAAATGTATATATCAAAGAGAATACAGCCTTTGGACTTACATATCTGTAGCTGCCTGTTTATCTCAGTATACCCTAAGTTCATAATAGGTATGTTCTAGACTCTGTGTTGAATCTGCTCATTTTGTTTCCCTGTGTTTTAATCTTATCAAAGCACAACTTAAGCCAGGTATGTTAGCTGTGAAAAATGCAGTAAGGTATAACTTTAATATGGTATACTGAAAAAATAACTGGTCCCATGTAAAGTAAGCCATTTACTCACTTCATAGGATCTATCTTTGTTAACAGTTATGTAAAAATATGATATTATAGAGATTAACTTTGGCTTTCTCCCTAGGCCTTGCTGCTCCTATGGTTAATGATTGGGGAAAGCTCAACTGAGAGCATACATCCTTCTTTGTTATCTCAGTAAAGAAATGAGCCAACAATGTTAGTGAGTCAGCAAGGAACACAAAAAAGCTCTTGATAAATAATAATAATAAAAGAGGCTGTTGTATAGCTATAATGCTGTTACAAAAATTGTTGAAGTTTCTCTGAGTCTGCCTTTTTCTTACCTGTGTTTGCAGCTAGACTGTGTTCAGTTCAGGGGCGTTTTCTGTTTGTAGGAATTGCCAGTGACAGGTAGTTTTTCTAGCTACCCTCTTGTGGGTTGTGTTGGTTTGTTGGTTTTCTTTTTGGTTTGGTGTTTTTTTGTTGTCTTTTTGGTTGATTTGTTTTGTTGGTGGTTTTTTTTTGTTTGTTTTTTATTCTCTGGATGTCATGTCCAAAGTCTTTAATGTTAAATAAACCTATGTGACTTTAACTTTGCTGTCCACGTGTTTTACCTGCCTAAGGAACTACCACAAATTAAAAGGCGAAAGATCCTGCTGTATTTTATATTTATTTCTGTGATATTGATGACTTCATAACAGCAGTGGAATAAAATTTTGTTCATAAAACTGAACCTAGCACTGCTGATTTACAGGAACAATTCTAAATATGAGTGATTATTTTTATTATTTTTTGTTAATAACAGCTTGAAATCCTCATAGGTCTGAATGCAGATGAGTTCAATGTAAAACTTGATTACTTTTGTTCTGGTTCATGTGACATTTCATCTGTACATGTAGTGCTAAGCACATCTTTATAATTTCTTTCATAATGCTTGAAGACATTTTCTGTGCAAGAATATAATGATAAATAATTGATACACATTCTATTACAAAGGAAAGACATGTTCAGTGTGAAATGTGAATATGTAGACATATATGAATATTTCTTTTAAAATACTATGAACAAAATAGCAGACAGAAGACATCTCTGTCAGGGAAACTCCACCTTTCAAACTTAACTGGTCATAGTTCTCCCAATTTTTAACTTTTTTTTTGACACTAGCAATAAGGATATATAAATATCTTATTTAGTAAAAAGGTAACTTTACATTAAGTGAACTATCAGGGCAGAAAGAAATCAAAATGTTCATCAACATGCTAACTAAAATACAATATTTTGTTTTAATTCAGAATCTAAACTTAAAAAGGAAAAAAAAATAGTTTAAAATATTTTAAAATATCTTGTTTCGATCTTGTTTCTCTTTCCCTTTTAGCAACAATTAGAAAAACTCTCTGCCCATGTGTCTAAGCATCTGGATGGCTGTACTTCAGCAGAGGTTCTTAGGGACTCAGTCAGCCTTTCGAAGAGAAGCTTGGTGATTTTTAATAAGCTATGTGGAAATTATGGGATGCAGGATATACCAACAACTGAAATCCAGCAATTTGTCAACTGTGATATTTGCAATTGTGATACTGTTGAAGTATCCTCTCTCCAGTGTCCATTTCCTTGGTCTAGATTTTTTTTAGGGTGTATGTATCATCCTTATCACACCACATTAGTCACGTGCTTTCCATTGAACAGCAGGACTGTAATTCATCCTCTGCCCCTCCCATGATTAGAGGTGAATTGCATGTGCAGCAGAGCGTGGGTAGGGCTTTGGTTTGTTCCTTTTCTCCATAGACACATTGTTGCGCATTTCTCTTTTGAGAACTTGTATTAAATAGGTGATTCTAGGTTGCTCCTTGGGCAAAAATTGATAAGCTTTATGGTGGTACACATGTTCTCTTTGGGCTTCAGTAGAGAGACTTCAACAGTTGCATGAGGACAACTTTCTGAACTCCCTTCAAGATCCTATGGGTTGGGTTTTTAGGTTTTTCTTTTTTTTTTCTTTAATAGAGAGAGAAATCTGAGGCCATATCAGAAAGTATGCAGATCCTATCTTGTGAGATATTAGAAGCCATAAAGGGGAACTACATAATTTTCCATTCCGAGTCACTGTCAATTACTCAATCCTTTCAACATAAAAGTTGAAGAATATAGAATTATGACCTCGGTTTGCAGTGTAGGACACATCTAGCTTAACTTGTACGGAAGAAGGTTGTGGTGAGGTGGGGAGTTGGCCTTGTCTCCCAGGCAACTAGCAACAGGCCAGGGGGAAATGGCCTCAAGTTGCACCAGGGGAAGTTTGAGTTGGTCATTAGGAAAAATTTCTTCACTGTAAGAGTGATAAAACACTGAAACAGGTTCTCCAGGGAAGTGGTGGAGTCACCATCTCTGGAAGTGTTTAAAACTACAAGTAGTCATAGCACTTCGTTACCTGGTTTAATGGCCATGGTGGTGTTTGGTAAAGGTTGCACTTGATGACCTTGGAGGTCTTTTCCAACCACAGAGATTCTATGAATCTGTAATAAGAGCTGTTGTTTATCCCTTTATGGGGAGCATGACTCACTTTCCAGTAAACAACTTTTTTTCAACATAACTCATCTGAATATGAAGTTTTATGGCCTGTGCTATCAACAGACAATCTTTACTTTGCCAAATCAGGTGACTGCTTATCTACTGACATGACTAGGAAGATTATGTTTAATTTTTCATGGCCAGACTATTTATTTGTGCAGCACATCCTGTCTGTACAATGGTTTCCTGTTTAAAGCCACAGCTAAAATGAAGTTAGGATTTGGTAACAGCAAGTTGAACTTGGGTTCCTTTTTTCCCTTCTCTGTTTTCTTACAGTTGTCTAGAATTTGATTTTGTCTCACTAAGATTTGGAACTGAGAACGCTTCACAGCATGGAGAACTCTGCAAGTATTTAGCTGCTTGGAATACACATTTACAGATACATTTTCATATTCACAAGCATATCCATATGCAATGCAAGTGATGTGTGTATAGTACATGAAAACAATATTTGAGTTAGTAAGTAGATGTATGTCAGCTTTCAAGCTCATTGTAGCACTAAAATGATGAGGTAGAAAAAAACCGCCTGAAAGGCGAATTATCTTTAGAATTAGTGGCAAATGACTGAGGTTCCTTTTGACTCATCTGCTTATTTCAGGCGTGTGGAGAAGACATAAAGTAGCTGGATATGGACAGTAGCAAATCCTCCTGTGCTGGCAAAAGACAGAAGAAATAACATATCTGCTTCCAGTGTTTGGATAACCAATGATGGGATATGCATCTAATTTGATCTTAGAGTCCCACATATGTTTCTTCAGTTGAATCCTTCCTTTCATAAAACATTGTTATACCTGTCAACACTTTGATATCTTATAACTAGCTGCAGTTCTGTAAAAGCTTAAAGGAGAAATTTTGGATACTTGTTTTATGCCTTGTACCATCTCGACTCTAGATTTCACCCTTCTGACTATTTTAATGGTAGTATTTTGCTGGTAAATGAATATGAAGGGGGCATTATGGTTTATCTACTTCTCTGGGTGCTTAAAATATAGAAGGATATGAATTAACATGCCAGATTATCTACTCTCCTTCATTTATTGCCATTATCCTAGGAACAGCAGGTAAAGTAATAGTTGACATAAACATATACTTTATCGTTTTCTCAGAATGCTAAAAAAGTCTGTAATTATTGGTATAACTTAGACTTGTGTTTTTATATATATTTTGGTATCGCAAAAGGAAGGCAGTCTGCTATCTCCCCCAAGTGAATGTTTCAAAAGTTCCCTCCTACGTCAGTCTACGGTGTTTTAATACAAATACATGGTATTTGTTTTTAAGGGGTTTGGGAGAGCCTATCAATTTTGGCTCCTTGCTAAGCTAAGCATCCCAAGGTTGATGTGCACATTGAAATCAGTGAAGTAAAAACAGAAGCAGCACCCGATTATTTTCGTGTTCCGGTTTCTCTTTCTTACCTCTTTACATTGCATTTAGCCTGTTGTGACCAAAATGCTTGTCCGAGGTCTTCCTGGACCGAAACTTCGCAGCCATAAGAAACTTGACTGAGATAGCTGGGGCTTCAGATTGGCTCCAGTTTTAGCTCTGCTGCTGAATCTCAGATGGCAAATTTGTTTGGAGGTGGTTGCCTTCTTTTGTATCCGACTGAGCAGATCCTACATACTTTGTACAAAAATACATAGCTGGTGATGTTTTTATAGAAAAATTACTACAGCCAAGTACACTTCCAAGGTATTTTTTAGAAAAATCTGTTTCCATTTGACCCAGTTTACAGATAATTCTGCGTGCAGTCATAATTTTTGAGCTATTACTATAGGAAATGATACCAAATAAGCTACAAGAAGGAGTGGTAGTAGGATACATATGTTGGGGGAATAAACAGCTTCATGTTTCTGTTGTGAGGAGTAACTATCTGGAGCTGATGAAAGCCTTTCTTTTCCTTGAAGACAGCATAGTCCCAATGTTAGCTCATTTGAGGGAGGCAAATGGATAATGACAAAATGTAAGAACACCTAAATTTCATGCAGCCAGCTATTGGATTTAGATGTTATTTTAGGAACACACTATGGTATGGAAAGCTTCTTGACACTGACTAATTCATTCAAGTTACTCTGAGCTATCTGTGTGCACCTTTTCAGTTTGGCTTTTATGCTAATACTTCAGAGTCTATATCATATGCAGTACCTATAATTGCAAATGACCAAACCAAAATTGAAAGGGATAATAAACTTTGTATTCCTACAGTACTGACATGCTCTAATCCGCTGAAAGGGCAGAGTGTATTCAAGTAACCTTCCGCCTGCAGTATGTAATTTCCATTTTCAATCAGTTTACATTGCAGGCAGTGGGTGAAATTTGGTTTTGCAGACGTCTACGAGAGATCTAGTTTTGTTCCTTGGTTTTGACCTCTGAGAGGAGAAAGTATGTAATACCAGAAGAAATGTTTATTCAGGAGTCTCAAGTTTCCTAATGCCCATTACTGATTTTGTTTTCCATGGTCTTTACTTAGGGAATTAAATTAACTTAAACCAATATGGCAATATTTTTCTATTTGACTGAAATCAGAGAATGACATTTTAATTATTTTTAAAAGGGAAAGAGACAATTTTCTATTAATTAAAGGATGTGTTTATTGAAAACTTACCAGAAATAATTTTGGTAAGTGCATGAAAAGAGAATTGAATTGAAATAGAAGCAGTTGCTTAAGAGGTCTGTCCATACATTTTGGAAAAAATTCCAAACAAAGATATTGCCATTAATAAACCTTCCTAAGTACAATTATATATATATTTATTAAAACATTCATGTTATTGACACCAGGCTATTTTACTTTTTAACCTCCTGACTTTTTAATTATTGGATTTTTATTTATATCAGATTATTACTTAATAAAGGTATAGGACTCTTCTCATAATTCTTGTAACAATCCATGTTTATGTGAACAGTCATGTAATTGCATGTGTTTTTCTTCCTAACTTCCAGACTCTCTGCATTTTTTGAATAGCTAGGACAAGTGTACACATCTCCAACTTCCAGGACACAATCCGCTTGACATTCCCTAACTGCTTAGTGAAGCATTTCCACTCATCAAATAATGGTCCAGTCTAATGCCTCAGAACTAATCCAAATTCAGCACAATATCACAAGAGGGAGCCCTTGTCAACACCAAAAATTCACTACCTGATTTTGCAGAGCTGCATAAATCACTTTCCAAGTGAAATGTGAGTTCGATGCACTCACAGTAAAAGTAGTTTCACACTAGAAGAGAACCTTCTAAGACAGGTTATGTACAAACTGATTTTTTAAGCAGGAAAAAAGCCAGGAAATTATGGTTGAGCATTTGAATAGATTTGAATTGAGATTTTTAAATTACTGCATTTTCTGTTTTTGGATAGCAAGAGATGTTAGCCTAGAGCATTATCACTGATTTATTTTTAAAGATTGTTACTTTTATTCTTGTGACAATTCAATATTAGTCTTTTGTCAGTTGCAAACTATCAATGGTAATATAATCTTTATCAGTTTAAGGGATTAATACATTCTTAATTATGCTTCTTTAAAAAATTCTTTAATTAAATTTTTTTTCCTATTTTCGGCACTGCTTTGCAGGGGAAAGTATTCAGTCTGGTTTAAGTTTAATTGTTTTGTTTTCAGTGAAAAAATTATGTGTCTTACAGTGTTATGGTGCTGCCATGGTGAAATTCTATAATATGTTGACTGCAGAGTAACTTGAAAATAGAAAAAGATAGTTTTAATTTGCAGGTTTCTTAAACATGTGTGTCTAACCACTTTAATAAAAGAGGTCTTATACTAAAGATTTCAGGTGGATTCCAAGTATTTTACCGGAAGTCAGGGCATTTCCAGGCTAAATTAGTAATGATTCTCTGTCTCCTCTCTGTCAGTCAGCAATGTTCCTTCACCACTGAGTGCTATTTTTCTTCAGAAAATTAAGGTGAGGTTCCTCTTCATCTAGGCCAAAAAAGAAAATGGTGCTTTATCTTTTTGAATATTTTAATATACTGTCAGTGTGAAAATAAACGCAAAGAAAGAAAAAAAAGAAAATGTTCTCCAGAAGTCCAGAGGTTTGGTTGTTGTTGTCGTTGCTGTTGTTTGCTTGTCTGTTTTTTAAAAATAATGTTTCATTTAAGGTATCTGAGGGAATGATTTTCTCACCTAGACATGCTTCAAAATCACTGTGATGGTGAATGGACCAAAAAATTGGTGCAAAAATCATTGACAATGGAGCACACTGGCACAGTCTGAAACTGATGCATTGCAGCAGCTCCTGAGGAAACATTATGCTGCTTTCTTCTCTGTTTGAGGAAATGATGTCGTTAATATGGTTATAACCTACAACACAAATTTAAATAAATTGAAGTGTTACTCTGTATATGCAGTAGAAAATTTAGTTTTAAAACATTGATTATGTAGCAACTTCATTTTTCTTTTTGCACTTTCACACAATACAAGCAAATTTAGAGTGTTGACTTTAGCATTAAATATTCATTCTGAGGCAAGGAGATTTAGTGATACAATTTCTTTTGCTATTTATGGGAGATTATGTGGTTAACCCCTGTTCAGGTGTCATGATTAATTTACTTTTGTGTTTCTGAAAGGATCATTTTTAGTCTAGGAGAGTTAAAGACTACAATTCATTGAATTGAAAAGAGAAAGAATTACTAGTGACTCCACTTAGAGATAAAAAACATTTGGAGAAAAAATTGTTTTGACATTCCCAAGGAAATGCTGAAGCCAAGTAAATATTAAATAATAGACCATTTTAGCTAAGCTTCTTGAATGTAGTTTTATATTTTCTCCTTCTTTTCCAGAAAATATGCATATTTCCCCACCATTTTTTTAAGGTAGGGCTGTTTGGATGCAGAATCTGATTCTTTTAGGTGATGGTTTGGGGTTGAATTGCAACATTAAAATTCTTTCACCTAATTTTTGTGAATTATCCTCAATGGCAAATTTCTTACAAAGATCTAGAGCAGAAAGAGATATGGAATAGGCAGCTATGCTACTGATAAATCTTTTGCTTCTTCCCTCCCTTTCCCAGGCCTGGACTTTATAATGTGTATGGCTTTTACATGTGAAGATTTGCATACTTTGGAACCTAAACATTACCTAAGTGTCTGGTTTCCTGCTTTCAGATGGGATGAAGTTAATTTTCTTTCTAGTAGCTGGCACAGTGCTGTGTTTTGGATATAGGATGAGAATAATGTTGATAACACACTGCTGTTCCAGTCGGCACTGAGCCGTGCTTACTCTAAATCAAGGATTTTTCAGCTTTTCACACGGCCCTGACAGCCGAGGGGGGGGACACAGCAAGCTGGGAGGGGGCACAGCCAAGACAGCTGACCCCCACTGACCAAAGGGATATTCTACATCATTTGTCATTGTTCTGAACAATGAAACTGTGGGAAATTGGCCAGGGGTTGGGGGCTGCCTGGGCATTGGTCAACAGGTGGTGAGAAATTGCATTGTGCATCTCTTGTTTTGTATATTCTTTCATCATTTGTATTATTTTCATATCCTTTTCTGTCCCTCTGCACTGTCTTTCTCTCAATGCACAAGTTTTACCTTTTTACCCAATTCTCTCCCGCCTGGCACTGTGGGGAGTGAGTGAGCAGCTGTGTGGTGATTGACTCCCTGCTGGATTAAACTGCACCACCAGATTCAGTAGAGCATAGGTTGGCTTTTAGCTGCATTTCGTGTCTTTTTACCAAGGATAGAGAGTGCCCTGACTCCACTTGAGTGCCATATCCCTCAGACATGCTTTGTTCACAGCACAGCCTGCATGGAGCAGAGACGAGTCCTCCTCTCGTCAGCAGCAGGTCACTGGGAGCAGCTCTGTCACCAAGCAAAGTAGTGACTGGGGGGCTCCTTGAGGAAGTGGGTCTCAGCCATCCTCAGTTTGGTGCAAAGTCCTGCTTAGAAACAAGACTGGCCCTATGGCCTTCTTCTCTGGAAACTTATGATTAAAGAATATGTATGAGGGAAACTGTGTGCTCAAATCGAGCTCACGATCTCGGAAGCTGGGCTGTGTATTGTGGAAGAGGAGAGCTGTTTGCCTTGGCTCACTGGATCTTGACAGGAACCGTGCAGAAGAGCAGGAGAGCTCACACAATCTGTGCCATTGATTCAGCTCCGCCAGAGAAATACATACCTGAGCAATGGGAATCAAGAGGTTGAGCTGATACCTTCTAAGCTGCCTAAGCTCTCTCCTTACCTCTTTACTCCCACATAGCATGATAGCATGTAAAGGAACAGAGGTCTACACTGTGTTATGAAAGGTCACCAATATTTTTCATGAAGGGTAAAAATTTTTCATTTGCTGCAATTACTGGATTAATGAAGCCATACTATGCTACCATATGTGCACAAGGAAAAAGAGAAGAAAAAGTGGTGAGGTTCCTAACAGAAATATTTTATGTTTCTTCTTTATATCTGTGCCTCTGTGGAGGAATTTTGCATGTGTGGGAGATGACAGAAATATAATATAGATGTTCAGCTGAAGGGCCATGACCAAACAAAAGGAACATCACAGAAATAAAATACAAAGATTAATAGTAGCAGAAGGATGGAAAGGTCTAACTATTGTTATTATAGTTAAACATGAAACATTTTTCTCTCAGGTTTCTGTTTTCTGAAGACAGGGATGGTAACTCATTCCCTAGCCACTGTCACACTGGATAAAATGTTCTTTTTATCAACTTCAGATCCAGCCGGTATATCTCTTGTAAACTTGCTTCTTGTTTGTGCTCTGCACAAAATTATTTTCCAAAACAATGACTCCTGAGAAGATCAAGTGGGAGTTACTTTTTTGCAAGCTAGGATCAATTCAGCTATCTTTTTGTAAGCTAGTTCAAAGTCATACTGTGAAAAACATCCCTTTAGAAAACTTAATTTTTCTTTGGATAAAAACTTAGTTAAAATTTTAAATGAGATGGCTTGATCAGGCTTACGAAGTACTTGTCAGAAAAAGGCAGAATTAGCTACATTGTGGGCCATATCTTCCATTTGATTTCATTTGTGAATTCCGTGTTGTGTATTTACCCTAAATGAGGGAGTAAATTGGATTTGTCCCAAAAGCTGCAGATTAAAGATATATCTTCAAAAATATATACATGTAAGCCGCACTTTTCAGTTTATTTTTGGGAAATCGTTTCCAGTTTTATGAACACATCAACTCCAATTGAAGGGCCTGAATAGTGTCTCAGTATTCCTATGTAAATCAGAAGATTATGCTGCTAGATTCTATCATTTGGTTGCCTGTGGTAGCTAGTAAAATAACTCAGATTGAATTAATTTTTTACTTTTCTTAAATTTTTTCTTGGTTTTACTAATATAGGTTTTTCAAATTACCTAATTTTTACTATTACCCAAGGACATAAAACTTCTCTAACAATGATGAATTTAATTGAAGGATTATAACCACCTTAGGCACCAGAGATAGAAGATTTCAATCTCTTAAACTCTTTGGATGCTTACTTCTATTTGGTTTTATGGTCTGTACCACTGCAATAACATTCACATCCCATATTACTGTAGCTCCAATGATCTGACTAATTACAACAGACAAAAGGGGGGTTTTAGTAGTTGTGGATGAATCTCTGAACTTTGTGAATAGAAAACTAAGTTTATAATTCTTCATGCCACCATGTTCAATTGTATTTTCACTATAGATTCCAAGTATAGCAAAGCAGACAATTTTCATCACAATAAAGAGAATGGCTGACATTTCAGGTCAACATGAGGCAAGCCTATAGAAAAATCCTTTTTGTCTCTTGAAAAATGTGAAGTAAAAATGGTATTTACTGTATAATTTTTACTTTTTTTTTTAATACATTATATTTAGAGATGCTCACAAAAATGAGTCTTAAGAAGTGGTACCTAATCTTCCATACTAATTTCCAATGATGAATGTATGCTACCATGTCAGGTCTTGAAGGGCAGGGTGCACATTGCCAGGTGATTCTTATACGCCAGGGTAGATAGAACTTCGAGAGATGATCTTAATACTCTCCTCTGGCATTAAAATATGAGTCTCTAAATTATATATGAGTCTCTAAACCCCCTTCAAAATGGTGTGAACATCTGGCTGTGCTCACCATCCACTAGTGGGGCAGAGATACATTGTGTATTTAGGCTTAGTTATTAAAAGAAATGCACACGAAAGAAGAGAATATAATTTCTTTCATTTGATTCTCCCCAAATTGTGACTGGTAGCAATCCAGAACACTCACTTTTCCTTCTAGTGAGCACGTTCGATGTTTCCAGTTTCCAAAGCATTGTTTTAAAAATAAATAATAAGGGAAAAAAAAAGGAATAAAGATCTGTTGAGTAAGTCATGAAACAAAAAATGATTGAGGATAAATTTCCCTGCCTACTGAGTCCTTGCAAGTTGGTGTTTGTCCTCAGTCCAGCAGCTTTTCAGTGGCTTCGTGAGCTGCACAACACTCACACACAACACTCTCCTACAAAAAGCTTCTTTACACTGATTCTCGTTTGTGAGTCTTTTCCATGTCACAATTAAACCTATTTCCTGTCAGGAGCATCTGACTCTGTCAGTCATGGGGGAAACTCCTGTCAGGAGTATCCTAGGCCCAACTCTTGTTGCAGGTACCCATTCTTCTTTGCTCCACATACCAGAAGTGTCTCCAAGCTGTGTGTATTTGTTGTTTGGTTGTCTTATTGAGTAATCCTGCTAATACATTGGGCACAACACAGAAATCAATTGAATTGTTGCACAACAAGATGTGTTCTGTAGATACTGATCCTGATGTGAGACTTGGAAAAGACCTTTAGATAACTGTAAATTCAATTATTCCATAGGCTGTGCTTAACTAGAAAGCAAGGTACACAGATCAGGTAGGTTAGGGCCAAATGAATGATGAAAGTATTAAATCCCTTAACAGAGATAATATCTTAGCCACTCTCTTACATGTGCAAGGAAGGACTGACAAATAATAGCACTTTTGGCAATTGAAAAGGAGTTGATCTGTTCCTTAACAGCCAAATCATAGAAGAAAATACTGCTTTTTAGCAAGATGACAAAGGGTTTCTGAGAGACAAATACAGAACATAGTCCAGATTCCTTCCAACCGTTTAAAAAAGGAAAAAACCAGTCTCTGTAAGCGAGAAACTTTCAGTATTATATTCTCTTTCTACCTAACATAAGGGAGAGGGAGTATATTGTAACCTTCCCCTTTCACCATTTTCTTGGCTGTTAATGTCAAACCACACAAAGAAACGGAAAAATCCCATGAAAAAATCTTTCAGAAGGAAACGTACTTTAAATCTTGTATTGTGCTGATTGTTTTCCTTGATTTACTTTTCCCATCTGCCTCTAAAGGGTTGAGATAATGATGCTAAGAGGTCAGCTTTGGAAACATTTCTAACTGTAATGCACATGGATGCTCTCTGTTACCATGGAAGCAGATAAAACCATTGATTGAGAATATCAGCAGTTACCAGTGCAACTATCAGCCCAATAAGATAGTTAGATAAAGCAGCCAGTAAAACCAAGCAACAGCGCCGGAAGATGCTGCAACAACTGGTATCTGATTTACCCCCTTTGTCTCGGCTGCTGTAACAGGTTTCAGGCAGTTTTCTCAAAATGAAAAATTGTCTTTTGCATAAGGGATTGTTGTAAGTAGTGGTCCTTTTGCTTTCTGAGGACATATGCTTCTGTCTTCCATAGGAACTCCTAACTCCTGATGGTAGCCTGGATTGTATCATCTGAGGTCAGATTAAAGGCATAGTGAAGATGTTGCTATTACACGTATAGATACCACCAGAGTCCTTCTTGTGTTTTTGACAAAATTGAAGTGCTAAACAAAACAGGTGTGTGGGGTGTTGGGGTTGAGGTATCTGAGGATAGGTAAATGCATATATTGTTACAAAAGAGTTTTAGATTGTATTGAGTACATGTACAGGCAAACATGACCTAGGCCACAGGGACACTATGGTTAGTATAAGCACCTGGTCTTGACAAGTGAAAATATTTTATTAAGGTTAGTGATGGTTTTCAGGGTTTTTCAGGGCAGGAATCCAAGGTAGGCACATCTGGATTTCTGCATTAAGCCCTGAGTGAGGTTAGTGCTAGGAGGTCATTATGGTGTGCCATAACTTATGTTTTAGTATGACTTTGCTGTCTCGAATGGTTAATTCAAAATTTATCAGTAAAAAAATCTCTGAGGAAAGTAATAATGGAAAGAGGAAATTGAACAAAGTAGAAGAAAAGAAGTTTGAATATGAAATAAAGACAGAACCTCATACTTCTGTCTCGGCTTCTCATTTCTTGTTTGTAAGATAATGAAGATGTCAAGAATTTTCCTTAAAGACAGAATGTTCTTTCTTTCCCATAGAAGTTATAAAAATGTCAAGAAAAATCAGAACCTGCTCAGAGCCCATAAATAGGACTGTTATAAACTCCTTGACACATTTATGAAGAGAATTATTTATTTAAAATATTTATTTTGGCTCTGACAGCCCAGTTTTTCTCCACGTGTGATGTAGCTATTTTTGATGATTTCTCCCTTAGCCTCAAACAGTAAGGTTCAGAAAAGCAGCTACCTTTTACCAATGGGCAGCTTTTGGAAATGGGAATTCAGTGAGCTGGGCAGGTCAGGGTCTCCCATCACAACATGCTGCTAACATGCTAATGGTACAGTGTAAAATGAGATTTCCCCCAGCTACAGAATCAACCCCTAAATTATTCTCCAATTGAGTTGACTCTTGTGCTGGGTTGAAACACAACTGGATGCCAGGTGCCCACCAAATCTGCTCTGTCACTCCCCTCCCCAGTTGGACAAGGGAATAAAAATACAATGAAAGGCTCATGAGCTGAGATAAGGGCACTCACCAGTTACTGTCATGAGCAAAGCAGACTCGACTTGAAGAAGTAAGGTTAATTTATTACCAACCAAATCAGAGTAGGGTAATGAGAAAGGAAACCAAATCGTACAAACACCTCCCCCCCAGCCATCTCTTCTTCCAAGGCCTGACTTCACTCACAATTTTCTCTATCTCCTCCCCATCAATGGTGCAGAGGGACAGGGAATGGAGTCTGCGGTCAGTTCATCACACAATGTCTCCGCTGCTCCTTCCTCCTCAAGGGGAGGACTTGTCACACTCTTACCCTGTTCCAGCATGGGGTCCCTCCCACAGGAGACAGTCCCCTACAAACCTCTCAAACACAAGTGCTTCCCACAGGCTGCGATTCTCCACAAATTGCTCCTGTGTTGGTCTCTTCCACAGGTTCAGTCCTTCAGGCACAGCCCGCTCCAATGTGTGACCCCATGGGATCACAAGACCTGCCAGCAAGCCTTCTGCAGCATGTGAGAGACCCATTCTCTCCATGGGTCCACCGGTCCTGCCTGAGCCTGCTCCAGTGCAGGCTTCCCACAGGGTCACTCTCCTTTGGGCATCCATCTGCTCCAGCATGGGAACCTCCATGGGCTGCAGGGGCACAGCTGCCTCACCACGGGCTGCAGAGGAACCTCTGCTCTGGCACCTGGACCACCTCCTGCCTGTGCTTGTTCGCTGACCTCGGTGTCTGCAGGGTTGTTTCTCTCACATATTCTCTCTCACTCCTCTCTTCACTGGCTTGAAGTGCCGTTTGTGCAGCTTGTTTCCCCCTTCTTAGATCTGTTATCCCATTGCCGATGGGCTCAGCCTTGGCCAGGGGCAGGTCCATCTTGGAACTGGCTGCCATTGGCTCTGTCAAACATGGGGGAAGCTTCTGGCAGCTTCTCACAGAAGCCACCCCCGTAGCCCTCCTGCTACCAAACTCCTGCCACACACACCCGATACAACTCTTTTGGTTTTAAACTAGCCAGCTGATACTTCCTTAGCTGTTAGGTTTCTCATTAAGCTGGATTTTATTAATGGTATCTCAACCCATGTGGGAGAGTGCATTCTGTTCCAAGATCACTTCTAATTGTTTATGATGTGTAAGTGGAACGTCAGTGACATCCTGTGGCAGCACACAGACAAGCTGTGTTTTGGACACCTTGAAGGATGAGTTTCACGAATTTGCCGTTGTTTTCTTATGATTTGGCTCAAGGTCTGTTTCTGGAGAGCTCAGGCACATTTTGGCAGAATCTGTGTTTTCTGGCTTAAATAGTACGTGAGCAAGCTGTTACTGCAGCATCATTTGACAAATAGTGAAGGATGAACAAGATTAATCTCAATTATCATATACCATCTCAAAGAATAAGTCATCCCATCTACAGTGTTGTGTCATCCTGGGGGATTTTTTTTTTTAATACTTGAGCAGAATTTACCAGAATTGTCAAACAATAAAGAAATGAGTTTCACAGGAGTGTGTAGGAGAAATGATGAATTATGTTAAAGTATTATTTGGCAATACCATTACAAAATTTTTGTTTATTTTCTTAAGGTGACAGAACTTAGAGACTTGAATGCAGAGTACAGTAGTGTGCTATTTGAAAAAGTGGTATTATTTTAATAAATAAATTTATATGTCCTTCACCAGGCAATGGAGGCCATTGTAAACATTGTAAATCAGCCATTTAAATTATCTTCTAAAATAAGAAAGCCACAAAAAAGGTGACATTAAGCATTCAGGTACGTGCCCTGTTGTGCCTGCTTTTGGAGAAGAGCTGATTATCCACCGTGCAAGTAAAATGCAGCGATGCTGCCCTGTTTGCATAAGGAGACGGATCAGATACAGTAATGTCCGTGGTGCAGGTAGCAAGTCAGGACTCTCAGATTTTCTTTCTCAATAATTTAATCTGAATACTGTCACTAGGACTTGACTTCTCTACTTTCTCTGTGAATTATTTTAAAATGTTTTTAATTGCATAAGAGTAAGTGACAACAAAGAGGAATATGCCTGGTAATCAGTGATTATTTTGCTCCTAAATTTTTCTATTTATGCAAATAGGGAAATATAGCACATTCGGTACACTATGCCCAAATATTTTATTTTCACTTTTTATAACTACATAATCCTCACAGCAAATTCAGACATATTAAGATTAATAAAAATATCTTTTTAATTTTATTTCAGTAAAGAACACCTACTGTTCTCTTGAGTCAATGTAAGTTTTTTGGCATCAATGCAAACAAGGAGAAATCCTCCGACGTCAGCATTAGATTAATGAAAATGAGACTGTTAGAAGAAAACAGAGAATACTATTTAACTAACAGAAATTCTTCTTCAGGAACATTGCTCCAGCTCAGCAACAATTTGTCCAACAGAAAAGATCAGGAGATATTCCTGGTACCTAGAGGCTGTTTCTCCTCTTGGTGATGGAAACTGGCCTCCGCCCATCATACACTGAGAATTCTCTTCCCAGGATATCTCAATAATACAAAGGTTTGCTGTTCCAGTTGGGAGGAAAAAATAAAATATACAGTTTTGCAATGATCAAAAAAGTGGGTAAACTAGACTATTTTTATGTTCCCAGAACTTTTTGCTGATTCTGAAATAATGTGTAAGGTACTTCATAGGTTAATAAAATGCTTAGAATAAATTGTGCCGTGTTGGCCAAAAAACCTGTTTGGCTTGCATTTTTCTTACTGGGTTTGCATGTGGCAATGATGCAAACAGTGATGGATGAGTGGGAAAAAGATCAACCTGGTGAATTGAACATAAATTAGTATCTTTTTAGATACCAGAGTATCATTGTAGAGATGGAGAAGAAAACATGCCTTGAAAGGAAAGCCAGAATAAGAATGAAACACCACATGTTTTCCCACTCTGCTGTTCATATTGCAAAAATATGTAGAAGACAAATCTAAGGAACCAGCTCTATTTTGCTAGAGAGGTTCAAGCTGGTACAAAAGATGGCTGCAGTGTGGAAGATAAGGTAAAAGAATGTGACCACAAAAACAGCCAGAATAGTTCTACAATATTTTAATTTTTATCTGAGCCAACATCATAAAGGAAATAAGCCCATGGAAGTTAATTTCTGATTTCTCAAGAGAATTCATGGTCAGATTTGTTCCATGTGCTATGAAGATAAATTCTATTTTTCTGTGGCAAATGGCTGTTTCTGTTTATAGGAAAGGAAGTTGCAGTCAGAAGAAAAATTCCGTGTTACAGCTGCATTTGACAGGCTCCTTGTTTTACTCAGATTTATTTGAAAGAGTAAGGAAATAATGCCTGATAAATCCATATGAATATGATATTATGTGATGATCCAGAAGGGAAAAATAGAAAAAAAAATCCAAAACAAACCCCCAAGCAATAACTAAATATGATGCAGAGGGTGGTAGAAGTTTTTCTCAGGGAGTGGGAAGTTCATAAAAATATTTACTAAAATCGTTATCCATCTGTATTTATTTCACTAAACCAAGGAAATACCTTTTTATTTTCTTGCGTGTAAGGGGAGAATCTTTGAAACACACCTGTCACATCTACTCTCCCAACTGATTCATCGTTTTTAACTACAAATGCTTAGCATCTGATATTGTAAATTTTAGACTGTCACTGTGATTTCCCTGCTTTTTTCCCCCTACCCTCTGCTGAATCAACCTATATATGTAAAAAAAAAGTTGATTTTGAAGGGTTCATTATCAGTACAACTTAGTTGCTCACTGTACAAGAATTCAGCTTCTAGAATTTGCATCTCCTATTTTGCCAGAGAGGTTGCCCAGGTTGAGGACTCCCCATCCCTGGAGATGTTCAAGGCCAAGCTGGATGAGTCTCGGAGTAACCTGGTCCAGTGGAAGGTGTCCCTGCCCAGGGCAGGGGGGTTGGAATTAAAAGATCTTTGAGGTACCTTGCAACCCAAACCACTCTGTGTTTCCATAATGTTTTTTTTTTAGATTCCCACAATTTTTCAGGTTCAGAGCATGGCTTGCAAAATCCATTTTTGAGCTTTTTGAAATATGCAGGAATGAGTTCCTTTGGACCTTGTGACACAAGGGAAAAAGGCTGATATTGGTCATTTCTTCACAGAAAGCATTCAACACCTCTACTCTCACAGCAGAGCTTCACGTTTTCCTAGGTGAAGACAAACTATACCTTTACAGCTGTTACCAATGAGGGTACCTGATTACATTGATCAAAAGCAAGTGGAAACCACATTTTAACTCCTTGCTCCTTTTTTGGGTGTATCTCTATTTTTCTGATGAGTGCTGTCAATCGGTTTCTGATCTGTAATCTGTCACAGCCAGAGGTGATCCTGTCCTCTGTTCCAGCAATATGAAAGCTGTGATATCAGAGCCATTTTTTATTCAAAGCTTGATATAATGACGCTTAATCTAGATGAATTATTGGTGTTACCACAGCATGCTGGAAAATGTGACTGGGAGAGATGTTTTCAGCCCGAAACTCTTTCTGTTCATTGTGGTGGTTCTGCAATCACGTTCATCTCTCTAGAGATGCAATTTGTTGGACTATGAAATTTGGCCTCATTAAATACACCTGTCATGGAATTAGCTGGAGGGGTGAAAAAACCACAAAATCCCATTTGAATCTTCCTATGCCATGTCTTAAGTAATCAAGGACAAAGCATCACACCTGGAACGTAAGAAGACCACTTTGCTCTTCAGTAGGTGCTCTTCAGGTAAGAAAAAACAAACTCTGGATGCCTAATAGCACAGTGTCATGTGATTTTTGCATTATTCGGGTTTTACCCTCATCTTTGGATGTGGGCTGGTAAAGTTATTTTATAAGCTTGAAGTATAGTACAGGCATATATATGCACTTGGTAGAAACAATAACAGACACTCTTTGTCCTGAGAATTGGCCAATATTCCTTAAATATACAAGTTCCAACTTCTAAGATGTTGTGAACTATATGCTATGTTATTTTTGAGTGCTGATAGAATATCCCTGGAGGTAAAAGAAAGTACTTTTGTTAGTAAATAGCCAACTGCATGCCTGAAAAATAGAGGTCAGAGTGAACTGGAAATCAATTATAAACCCTTTGGGAATTCTCTTAATTTATACTTGATTGTGGCTCCTTTCTTTCAAAGATTTAAGTAGAGGATGGATTGGAGAACTTGTTTTCATTTTAATCCACCTAACTTCCATCTGTCTGTGCATATTTTTGGTGAAAGATCATTTCTTTGCACGAATCTGTAAAACTACTGCTCTGCTGTATTTCATAACCCTGACATTTAAGAGATTATTCTGCAACTGACTTTCTTCCTTCTAATGTTAAATTTTTTCAAAAATAGCCTTTTAGTCTAAAAATAACCTTTTTGAAACATATTCATTAAAGATGTGTTTAATGTTAGATGAATGATTGCTCATAGTGAACAAGCTCTTGTTCAAGAATGTGGGTGCTGAGCAAGATTTCTATCAAAGTCGTTTCTTCTGATAGCTGTAGCAAACCACGTTATTAAACACTTGAAAGCAAGGAGGTGTGTTCCCTGTTTTTACTCATCTCCTTAAGTTTCACTGGAGAAAAGGCCCTCTCGTCATGCTGCTGTAAGGAATAAATGACAAAAAACAGGTGAGAGAGAAAGGTTTGTATTGACAAAAACACCATAGTATGCTGATGGTTTAGTGCAAAACAGGTCCTGAAAGCAGCCTGTGCTAGGAAGAGAAGAGCATGCGATGCTTAGGTTTGGAAGCAGGAGTAGGAGAGGCTAAATGTCCTGTTTCAGAGACGGAAATGAGAGACACTGAGACTGGAGTAGGAAATCAGCAAAGGAAAAAATGTTCGGAAATGCCAGAGTCTGGGTTAAAAGCGGCAGAAAGGCTCATTACTGCATTCAGTAGTCACATCCAAAACCTGCATGTAACCTGACTTTTCAGTTGTCATTTCTCTGCTCCAAGAGAGTATTTTTACTGTATGGAGAAGTAGTTCCCCATCTCCTTGTTATGACTGGTTTACAGTAAATAGTCTACTATTGTAAAACAAACAAAATTTGCTACTGTATTAAGTTGTTTTATCTGATCAAGTAGGAAAGGTCTGTGCAATGGTTTTAAAAGTTGCATAATAGAGTAATGAAACATATAGGTGTCAATGTGGTACATGAAAGAATCTGAACTTTCAGTATAATGTTTTGCAACACATATGTCTGAAGACAAACTTCGTTTAAAGAACACATCAAGACTGCAAAGCTGAGCATTGGAAAGCTATGAAAAGAAGAACTCGGCGTGAATGTTTATTTTCCTCTCCCACTTTAATCATAATTACATACCTCCTCCTCAGGTCTCCTTCCCTCCTTTACTGGTAGGAAGACTGGGTCTGATTATAATTCATAACTGTCTCTGTGAAAAGAAAATGTGCAGTGAATCACACATTTATTGCAGAAAAAGTAGGCAAGAGCCCCCTCCCTTAGTACTTATCAACTTTCCTAATAATGAAGAGACAGAAAATATGCATGGGGGAAAAAACAGCTTTTCTGATTCAGTAAATTGTGTTCCTCCTCATGCAGGACAGCCAGTGGTACCAGGGCAGTGTTTGGCTGACTAGAATATTCCAGCACTGTTGTAAGTATTTCATCCTTTGGCATTTGAATTGGATGGAAGACACAGATTGCAATGTTTTGAGATTGCCAGTGAACACAAGTTACATATGTAAAGAGTAGGTGTCTGGATATCTTTCCTGATTTCAACCAACGTGATTATTCAGAGACCTAGCCTAGATTCAAGGCCTTCATGTTCTGAGGCTGACACAGAAACCTTACCTTCCTGACCTCCATTATCCAGATGAACGATGTTCCTTATTTACTTTGCCCTCTGGAAGAAAGGATTCCTAAAGGCACATCTGTAGGACTCCAGTGCTTCAGAACAGGACGTACACGGGCTTCCTTGTAGTTAAACTGGTTCTTTGCCATGAAATATCAGAGTGTAAAGTTGAAATAACCCTTAAACATTTAAAATAACTTTCTGCTGCTTACCATGAGCCCCATTCTAGTCCCATCAAAGCATGGCAAAATCTCAACCATTTCGGTGCCATCAAGAGTAAGAGCTGCATGTGGCTTTAAAAATCATGTTAGTACTATCTTACACTTCTATGGCACAAAGATTCCCCAGATCCCACAGAGCTTTTCTGAAAAAAACCCTGGTTTTAAGCACAAGTGAGAACAGGACAATATGATGATATGTAACCTGCAGAGCTGAATAGAATAGGACTTCACATGGTCATGCCAGTGTAACAGTGCTCACAGCTTGCAATTTGCAGTAGATACTGCTACTCCAATAAAGAAACAGTGCTTTTCTCCTCAGAGAGCACAATACCAGCACGGAACAGGAGGCTGCCACACAGTCCTGCAAGATGCAGGGAGACTGCCACTGAATAAAGCCAGGAGCCACAGGTACCTCGGTAATCATGCTGTGAGCAGGAACATCGCCTCTCAGCCAGGATTATGTATCTACAACTTCCATCAGCTCCTCAGGAACCGTAGCACATTTTAAGGGCCATGATTTTGTGGCGCAGTATATTCGGAGAAGATGAAAATTCCTAATGCACTGCAAAACTTCGAGGAATACAGATGTGGTGACTCCCACTGAGAGCGAGAGGTTTAGTATCTCAGCTAAAATAAAATGGTGAAAAGTATTGGAAAAATCTCATAGAGAAGGAATTTCCAAAATTTAACAGTGTTTCAGTATAAATATTATTTCAGGGGGATTGCAGAAGGGAAGTGTAGATTTCTTAAACTTTCTAGTATATTAACACTCAATTTTTTTTTTCTACGTATCCATCACACGAAGAGATGAAATACAGTTATGCTAACCCAGCCACTTCATAAGTTTGTATAAATACATATACTCACAAAATTTAAAAAAAAATTATTTGTAAGTCACTTTTATAAGTATAATTTACTTACACAAGGTGAATTAATGATTGCTTGATGACTAATACTACAGCCAGTCCCATCAAAATCTCATCAGAATATTTTACAGGCCAAGTATTAAGTTAAAGTTTGATGTAACGTGGAATCATTAATACAAGACAAAATAGAAAGTAACTGGTCATTTAATACCAGTTAAAATGAACTGGTATCCATTTAATAACTTCAGTCATTTACACCATCCATGAAAACATATTCAGAGCTAGAATTTCCATAGTCAGATTAGAACTCCTCCTCCTCCTTCCCTTTGTTTTGTTCTGCAGCTTCCCTTCCAAATCCAGTGCATGAAAGCAGAAATGGATGATTGTCTATGCTGGTCACTTGGACTGTTCAAGGTACAGACACAGGGATTTTGTATGGGATTAACCTGACAGGTGAAACCTGTTACAGTTACCTCTACAGGCTCTTTTTCAGGGAGTTGTAATGACTTTGAAATGGCAGGGATTTTGGATAGAGCTTTCAAAACAAAGGATTATTTATTGATCTTTAGGAATATAATAAGCCTGAAAGATGGTTAAGTAACAAAAGCTGATGTTTGCATTGTCTTGATTAAATTGCAGCAGAATTTTAAATATATTTGAGCAACCAATAGTGGGACTCAGAGACGTATTTTTCTCTGCTGCTGCACGTTCTTTTCAAAACTGACTTCTTGTTTTGAACTTTGTATAAATCCATCTCTTTCAAACATATTTTATCTATCTCAAGGTCTTTGCTAGAAGGTTTTTTAAGATCCTGAAGAGGAATTTTAAAGCTGATCAGACTGTTTTTCACAATTGACCTAGATGGCATTTAAAAATCTCATGGTAAGTCTTCGTTTTGACAACTTGGATAGCACACACTTTAAATAGTCACTGCGAGGTTTCTGCATAATCTAATCTTCAGATTAAATTCTGGAGTTCAACCTTTGGATTCACAGAGTGAGCTGAACAGAGACATTCATCTCACTAGTTTGAATTTAAACCATCTTATAGAAAAAATAATAACAATTGTTCACTCATATTCCTAATCATGTTCCTCACCGGGCTGAGACATAGCCCTGAAAATAAGTCTTCATAGAACACATGTGGAGAAGACATGCTTATGTTATTGCTTTGGTGGATCTTTCTGCATCAGTTGTCGTCTGCGTGGCACCAGACTGTCTAACTAATGGCACTGCAGCCCGGCTTTGCATCCTGCTTCCTTTCCTTAGGAAGCTGGGGACAATATTTCACTGCAGCAGCATATTTCTGAGCCTGAGAAGGAGGCAGATACATCAGCTTTAAATTAAGTAAGAATTACTTTGGACTAATTAAGTCTTGGATCTTAATGGGTTTAAGTATCAAAAGCTTGTTAATGACTGAATAGTGAGACATGCGGTTCACAGATTGCCTTGAAATCACCCAGGTAAGGCAAATAACTTTTATATGCTTTTTTTTTTGAGAGAGAAAGTCTCTACTATGCAAAAGCCACAACTAAAAACAGAGTAGTAAAGCATCAGTTAAATTTTTCCTTAGAAAAATCCTAGCAGAAACTTACCCAAAAAACAAATATTGCTGTTGGCTCAAACTTGTCCCAGAGGGTTCTGGCTAAAACAGCAGAGCTTTTTAATTATTCTGAAATTGATTTATACACAGATTTATGCAGCTGGGAATTTTGCAGGTCTCTGCACCATAACAAGCAGTTGAATTCTGAGTAATTACGTCTCTATAACTAGCATTCTGAAAGAATTGGGTTAATTTCTCCTCAGTCTTAAATGAATGTTTATACAAGTATATCTAATATTTGAGATAAAATTCCCATTTTTAAAATGGAGTACCAGAAAAATAAATGGTCCCAAAAATTCACACAGTGAAAAAAGTAAATTTTTTGAAAATCTGTGAATTTCTTGGAGAAACCAATTGCACTTTTTGTCAATTAATTTTAAGCATACTGGATACACATTGTAATTTCTGATGTAAAGTTTGCCTGGTATTATATTGATGTGTATCTTGGGAAAGGTCATAAGCAAAAAAATATGGTTGAAGACAGTACTTGGTTAAAATGATTATATTACTTGTGTATTTTGGTCTATTTAAAACCTAGATTCAGGATAGAGCTCAACACAGGTTTCCTGAGAGA
Source organism: Mohoua ochrocephala (assembly GCA_013398855.1). Classification (NCBI taxonomy): domain Eukaryota; kingdom Metazoa; phylum Chordata; class Aves; order Passeriformes; family Acanthizidae; genus Mohoua; species Mohoua ochrocephala. The sequence goes on along the minus strand of VZTA01008284.1, from coordinate 94,339 downwards.
CTGAACAAAATGTGTGTAGTTGACACTCTTGTAACTGATAGATAACCATGCAAGAATCTATGAAACAGACTTTTACAGGGACTTTTCAGACAGATTCACACTCGCTGATGCACCCCGAATATCCTGAACATCCCTAATACTTACTTTCTAGTCTTCATTTGTTCTGTTGGCTCATGCAGTCTGAGCAGGAGGGTTAGGAGAACACAGCTCTTTACCAGCTCTCCCAGGTGAGACACGTTCCATTCCTGTGTACAGCTTGGTCTCTAGGTACCTCACAGCCCGTGGAAGTCGACAGTGGCACCACAGTACAAAAAAAGACCTTAAGCCATTAGAGAGCATCCAAAGGAGGGCAATGAAGATGGTGAAGGGCCTTGAGGGGAAGCCGTATGAGGAGCAGCTGAGGGCACTTGGTCTGTTCAGCCCGGAGGAGACTGAGGGGAGACCTCATTGCAGTTACAACTGCCTCGTGAGGACAAGAGGAGGGACAGGCACTGGTCTCTTCTCTGTGGTGACAGTGACGGGACCCGAGGGAAGGGCCTGAAGTTGTGTCAGGGGAGGTTTAGGTTGGATATTAGGAGAAGGTTCTTCACCCAGAGGGTGTTTGGGCACTGGAACAGGCTCCCCAGGGAAGCCAGCACCAAGCCTGACAGAGTTCAAGGAGTGTTGGACAATGCTCTCAAGCACATGGTGTGACTCTTGGAGTGTCCAGTGCAGGGCCAGGAGTTGCACTTGATGTGGGACCCTTCCAACTCAGCATATTCTGTGATTCTGTGACCAGAACTGAATCAAATTTGAAGAGTGGCTGTCCTTTATTTTTTACTGTATTACTGTAGTGAACTGTATCTTCATCCTTAAAGTTAAAACAGAAATGTTTTCACTATATTAAGTATAAACTAGGATAGAATATTCTTGTTACATGTAACACGAGCCTGCCTTTTCTATTAAATATATCCAGCAATAAATTGCCATAAAAATCTGTAAAAATTAATTTGTAATGAAGAAGCAGCTTTGATTCCATGAGTAGGTTAATTCTAAGCGTATGCATATACTGATCACTAGTCAGTAGAGCTCTTTCTCTTTGTGCCTACACAGCCAAAACACCCAACACTTAAGTGTGTTAAGTTCAACACACACTTCAGCAGCAGTTTGCTTAAAAAAACAAAGGTCAAATGAATTCAAGCACTTCAACTGAGGAGTTAAGGACAAAAAAATAATTGTTGCTCTTCAATACGGCTGTAAAGTAAAGCAATGTAGGGAAGATTATCCAAAAGGGCACCCTGAGTGGATAGCTCTTATGTCAGTGTGTAGTTCATTTTCACATTAAACTACTGAGTTAACAAATAAAAAAAGACCACCTACAAATTATTACATGTGTATTTAATGGATTGTAGGATGCTGAAGACACCATAATTTTGCATCTGAAATGTTAGATATAATGTCAGAGCAATGAAGAATTATAACTTGACCAGACATACCTTAGAATGCAAATGAAAAGACGTGACTTATTACAAATCCTATCAACAATACAACACTATTTAAGTCAATTTCAGGGACAATATTTCAATTAAAAATAAAGAGAACACTTGGCTATCTTGAGAAGTGAATAAACTTATGGTTTGACCTGTATAATCATAACTAATTGTTTTGACAACCCTTAATGCCACCGTAGGGAACACAATGTTTTTATGCTCATCACATTTAATAGAGGAAGATGAATGTGGTCATTCATTTGGAGTTGTATTTATTATTCCTTCATTTTGATTATAATTTTCCCAAGTAGCATACAAATTTGACACATACAGACTTTGAATGTGCAGCTCTGTGGTAGTGAATTCTGTTTATGTGAAATTCACAGGTGAATTTGGTGAAGGTGAGTTTGGTTTAAATGCTGAACACATTACCTGAACAACCCCAGGAGACATTAACAGAGCATTGAACAGAAGCATGGTTTGGTAAGCAGAGTAGAATCTGCCTTTGTCTCTTTCCTCTCCTTTTGAATGCAGAGAACAATCTGTTCTTACAAAACTTGAAATATCTAAATCTTGGCACACTGTTACAGTAAAGGGAATCATTCACTGTGCATTTGCTAGAAGTAGCCCTCCTGTCACCGCTCGTGTGAAATCCCTTATATCCACTCAGATATAAACACATTGGTTTAGTCTGCATCTATGTCTGCTAGACAGGAAAAAGGTGACAACGAAGAGGCAAAAAAAGAAGGCAACAGAGAAGGTACAGAAGTCTAAAGCAAAATCTGAAATCGAGCTGAGGACCATCCTGCCTTACCTGTTACCTCTAGCATTTTTTAGTAGTCCCCTACACAATCCTCCTCTTCCTCTTTCTTTTTTTTTTGACTGCTCCCTTAGGTATCTATTGCCCTTCATTGTCTCTGCATCTCTATCCTGCCTTCTGTACCCATCTTGGTTCTTGCTCCTCTCTCATTCATACTCACAGGCCATTTCCCTGCTCAGTATCCTCATTCCTTCCTGTTTCTTTTTTACCCCAATCTTTCCCTGCCTTCCTGATACCACCAACCCATGTGTTCTTTTCTGTTGCCTCTCAGTTTTCCCATTTCTTTTTTTTCCTGGACTTTTTACTTTCTTCCTCACTCTGATTTTTCATTCTGTTTTTTGTATTGTGTCCTTTTTGCTTGTCTAACTTCTTCGTCAAGTTTCTGCCTGCTATCTTCCTTTTACCTCCTTTATCAACCCTTTATGTTTTTATTCCCTGTGCCCATTCTCTACCAATAACTACACTGCTTGTTTTCCTCTTTCTCCCTGTTATCTTCATTCTTTAGTAGAAAACATCATTGAAATATAGGGCAGATTTTATCAGCACAGTTATGTTGCAGACCTGGTCCCCTCTGTTAAATAGTAATTTCCATTTCAGTGGATGTAGCCTTATACTACTAATTCCTTTGAAGTGTGAAATCTATTGTTCTGCTAAAATACTGGAGTAATGCATTGTGGGGGGAAAAACCTATCTGTAATGAAATTTTAACTCTCTAAATCAACATCACAATGTTGGACAGGTATGTAAATAATGAGTTATTTATACTAGCTGTCACTCTACCTTATCTAGAAAATAATTCATTAGTTCTTATAGGCAATCGTGCCTGGTATGTATTTTGATGTGTGATAACTGTAAAACATTATCAGTGTCAGGAACTGTGCATACTCACATCGTTTTTCACTTTAATGGAGCTGAAAGTGCTGAGAACAAAGCCTCACGACTGATGCAAATCTTGTGATTAACACAAAGTTTGAAGGATGTTGTGCATGAGAGAGACTGCCCAGCCTTGTTTCAGAGCCTTGTTTCTGCAAGCATCTGAAAATGAGAAGGAAAAAATATCTTTAGTGTTTTGGAATTGATTATGCCTGTATCCAACTGGTTGCAGGTGTTCTTTGTGTGCATTAAAACCGAGCGTTCAGAGAATGATAACTATATTGCAGCAGTTTGCTAAATATTTGTTGTAACTACATTTTCTTTCCTTCTGTTTAAAAAACCCACCCTAATCTAGACATTCTGAGTCATTTTATATGTTCGCAGAGACTGAAAGGTTGCTGCATTCTTGGAACATATGCTCAAACAGTTTTATCATCTACCCCTAGTTTTCTTCTTTCCCATGTCCATTTGCTCACAAAAGTTGTCTACACTAGGAAGCCCTAGGAAACCTCTGTTAAACAGGCCATGGAAAATGGTAATATCGACTTTCAAACTGTGACTACATATACAGGAAGAGATCTCTGTGTCTCCCTGTGCAAAGAATACAGGCTATCTTGGCTCATTTTGTCTTTGCACATGAGATGAGGTAATCAGGAGAGCAGTTTGTGCTGTGGAAGGACATGCCTGGATGAGTTCCACATCCACTTGCTGGCACGAGCTGCAAAGCCTGCTCCGTGTTTCCTCTGCTCCACACTGGCTGGATGCAGTTACTTTTCTCCAACACTGCATCCATAAGAAAAAGACTGATTAGGATGTGAAGAGGTAATGCAACAACATCAGGGCTGCAGATTTCTGCTAAAATGTAACTGCAAGGTGAATGTTGAGTGGAATGGCAGAACAGAATTCCCATACGCTGTCCTCTGGCGAAGGTAATCTCTTCTCCCACTGCCCATTTTAGCTGCCCATTTAGAAATTTCCAAATGTCATGCAGTCGATGCAGAATCTCAGGAATGTCGTATATCTCAGGGGATATGTGGCACACATGCAGAATCTTGGGAATGCTATATATGTCAGGGGACCAGGATCAACACGGAGGTGGTCCAAAATGCTCTGAATACCACGAGGTTTTTTATATGCACTCTAACACCAATTTATAGAGGTAGGAACTTTACACAAAGTAATTATACAGTATTTTAAGCATCCTGATTGGATTTCTTCAACGTCACCCCACCTCCTGTGCTAAAAGTATAATCAAGCCAAAGAATCTAATCTGGAAAAAGAATAGAGAGACAAGTTATTGAAATGACAGTTCTCCTGAACAGCAACAGAAATTACTGGCTTCAGTAAGACGATTTCAGTCCATACTCCTTATTTTGAAACACACTTCTAAGCTTGTTTGTGGCTTTCATTTACAAAAGTTGAAATATTTACTGCGCAAAAATTATTCAACAAGGACTTTTCTCTTACACTTTCCATTATAATGGGAATGGTGCAGGAACTTGTGCCAGCCCTCTGCAGAGGTGTATTAAAATGAAATTTTCTGATATGTGAAGCATTTTTGAGATTTTGAAGACTTGTTGATTTGCCTTCATACTCTTTCTCAAGAGAGATAAGAATGTCATTTCAGATGACTGGAATTAGTGGCATGGCAGATTCCCACTATCTCAGCTACCTATGGGAGAACCAGGTAGAGCAGAGATAAAAGATTTACAGGATGTACTAAAACACCTTTGGTTTCTTTAGTGTGAGAGTGGCTCATGAACAAACAAGAGAAGTACAACTACATCTTGATGGAACTGTAGAAAAAAAATTGGTTTTTTGAATTTTGCTTTTAGTATTTTGTTTCCCAAGGTCTACTCTTGATTCTAGCCTGCCTTCTCTTGAGCAGGTGTGTAATCCTTTTCGTGTAGGCATGCAATCCTGAATGCCCCAAGACAGTGAGCAACTTGCAGAGTGCACAGGCCTGTTCTTCTTTCACTTTAAGTACCTTGTGTCTTTTTTTGCCTCCAGTCCAACAAAGCTCCATGAGAATACTTCTGTAGGTAACTACTGTAAGTTTGTGTGTCATTGTTTTAATTTTTACAAGATGGGCTTTTTAAAAAAAATACGTGAGTCAGTTCTTTTTCACGCCATTTTCACACTCATGCAGCAAAATTAAACTGTCACAAAATGTTTCTCTGCTTTCTCTGCTCTGAAATGGAGAACTACATCTATTTCTCCTTTCATCTGTTACAAAGATGCAAAACGCCCTGTGGTTCAACACACAGATTTAAAACCATAAGGAGTTTCTTGTGAGCTCAGAAATGGTTCTTATGTGTGTGAATATATGTATGCATGCGTGTAGGTGCATCCTGTGAGAAATGAACCTGAAGGAAAAAACTTAGCATGGGATTTTCTGGGTTAGCATCTGCTTTGCACAAAAGGACAGCCTTATGCACCATTTCTTGTTTTACCCAGATGCCTGTATGAATTCCCACGCTCCCTGTGGAACAAGGTCGTGATGTTGGTCAGTTCCTTGTCAGTAAAAACTCATCACTTCACATTTTTAGTTTCTTTTGCAATAGTGCCCTGGTGTTTTTCAAGTGCCTTCTGCTATGCATTAGATAACACACAGCATTAAAGGCAATCATTTTGAACTCAATGACTTCTTCCTACCATTCTGTTCTGCTTGAGATAGGAGACAGAACTGTTTTCATATTTTTCTGACTTACTGTCAGCTGAAGCTGAAGTTATTATAGGCACCTCAGTAAATGTACAAATGTCACTGCTATATTCTCCTTGAACACACGAAGAACCAAAACCCGGATGTCCTGGAAGCACCGCTTTTGTTTGTCATATTTAGAGTGATGAAGAATTAGGATGGTTGGCTTAAGTAACACGTATTAGGAAACGTGTGTGTGAAAAGTCATCTACTGTTTTCTTCATCTATGCAGGATGAACTCTGCTTTCCATGATGAATCATTATGTTGCTTTGCAGTTTTTTCCCCATATCTCACAAGATCCCACGCAGGCTTTAAAAAACTCACCAAGAAGAAAAAAAAAAAGCCAATTTAAATAACATACCCAAGGCTTATTTTCCTCTTCCATTTGCTATGAAATCCCAGCAAAAAAATTATGTACGAGCAGTTTTCTGTAAATCTTATGCTAACTAGCTGTTAAACAAGAGGACAAAATTCCTAAGGATGAGAACATGCAAATACCCTAAAGAAACTACTTTTTTTCTGAGGGATCTTATGAAGTTCAAGGAAACTTTCTAAAGTTCCAAAGTACTTTGAGACAGAATATCTTCTTGAAGTATCCATGCTGCTGCTAGGCAGCAATCATAAATTGCAGAAGGCATAGATTTTCAGTTCTCACACCATTTTTATGTCTGACAGAATAACTCTATCTGTTATATCTTGTTGCTACCCAAGAAGATTTACTGAGGTACAAAGCATTGTATCCTTACTGAAAGAATACAGAATACACGTCCTATATATATGTCCTACCTAAAGCAGTTAATATTTTTGCAGGAGGCTTATACAGTGTATTTTGTCCTGACTTGAGTGATAAATTTTTGAAAGTTCTCAGGAATAATGAACTGGAAAATGTATTTTCCCCACAAGGCTCTAACATATTTTTAGCTGGTGGTTTCAGGATTCTATAAATGATACACATTTTTAGCAGGTATAAAGCGGTTTTGGAGACTGACTGGTAATGGCAAGCTAATCCATGCACCAAAAAAAGAGATAAAAAAATCCTGCATACTTTTTTCCTAAACTTTCCGTGTTGTAATATTTTGCCAGAGGGTCTGAAAACAGCCAAGACCAAAATGCCTTAGGGTATTACCAGGGGGATGTGATTTAGATAGTCATAATTTTGATGATAGTAATCTGCACCAATAAGATAAGTTTCTAGGAAAGAATTGGTTAATCCTCTTGTGCATTACAATATGCGCTGAATAAAATTCTTGTACTCAGCTGTACCTACTCCTGCCCTTTTCCTGTCCCAATAAAGGTGACTGAAACAATATATTTTGGGAGGTAAAAATAACTAGGACTAACTTTTGATTAAAATGTACAATACGTAGCTTGTATTGGTGTTAAGAGGAGGTGGTTGATGCAGTTAAGTGGCAAATAAGAACTGTGACTTTTTGATTAAACTGTTTTATTTGAAAAAGTGAGGGGAAATATTTCCCCACACTTTGCTGCTTATCTTACTGTCTTTTCAAAGAAAATATACTTCTCTTGCCTAGGAGCCAATTCTCTTGTGTAGCAGCTATTTAGTATAAACTAAAAAAAATTAGAGAAATGTCATTGACCAAGAAAATTAAGATTTCTTAGCTTTACCACAGTTATCTTAACTATTAATGTAGATTTGTCACCATCCCTGGAGGTATTTAAAAGTTGTATAGAGCTGGTGCTTAGGGACAATATAGCGGTGGACTTGGCAGTGTTGTTTATGGTTGTACTTGATGATCTTCAAGGTCTTTTCCAACCCAAATGACCCTATAGTTGTGTGCAACTTATTTCTCAAAATATTTTGTTTGTTTTTCCTCTGCACACACCCCCAAAAATCACTCAGTTGTCGGGCAGCATTTTAATTGTTATGCCTTCTTCAGTGCCTCCTTGCTCTCATTGCCAAAATACATATTTTGTCATATGAAGCACAGTTTTATAGGAAATACTTAAAAAAAAACCAAAATGCCAAAATGGTCTTGAAGGCATGTCAGTTTTTCAACTAGACAAATGTGCTTTCTGTATTTTTCCATCTACCTCTCTTATGGAAAATGAGAATGTTAAACAGCAGTAAGAAAAAGGCCATATGGAATAGCTGCCTTGAGAATTATTCTTGAATAGTTTTGCCCTGATGAGGTATTTCTTCAATACATCAGCAAAATGCAATTTCTCTGAGGTAGTTGCTTTTCACCAAATGCTGCGTTCCGGGAAGTAATCTCTGCTTGGTTGCAGCTGAATGATTTGGGGAGGAGAATGTTGGTCAGTAAGCTACAGAATTCTCCACAATTAATTTTTATAAATATGGTTGATAAGAAGGCAACTTTTTGAATTTCAGACACACTCCAAGAAAAAGCATACAGAAATTTAGATGATTAAACTATTTTTTCATATTTACTAAACTGCGTTCTACATACATTTCTCCAAAGTAAGTTACAGTGAGACGAAGTCAAAGATGGATCTTTACAAGCAAGTTATTGCTTGAAAAATGGTTTGATGTGAAATATTCCCTGAAAAAAATTCCTACCTGGCCTTTTAAATATCTTATAATCAAAACATAAATAGATTTTAATACTTTTACTGAAACTGAGGCTGCATTTCAAATGGCATATTTTACTCCCAAAAGAGGCTTTGGCTGACTGAGGTAATTAATACGGGTTTGCCCAAAGTAACCTGATGTACTACTGATGTTTTAATTTAATAATGTCTTAATTGTATAGCACAAACCAGAAGCAACTGTGGTTTTACTTAAAATTAACTACTTACAATTAATCTCTTTTTTTTATCTCTCTTGCTTTCCTTCTCCCATACTCACTCTTTTTCCCTTACTGCTCTATTGCCTTTCCCACCAAATTAATGCCAATCCTATCTCAGCCATGACCTCTGTTTCCCATTCTTCCAGCAATTCCACCTTCCTGTGTGCAGCTAGAAATTCCCACACGATATCACAAGAAGTGCTTAAGAACAGTTAGAATGGTTATGACCTTTCTTGGTTTAGAGGATTAGTTTATCAAACAAAATGCCTGATTAGTCTGTCATAATAGAGCAATGAAAAACTGATATAATATTTAATCCTTTTTTCCTATTTACTTTTATATCGAAAATTAATGTTACTGCACACAATGTATCCGAGACTTGCCTACTACTAAGGTCACGTTACAAGACATGCAGCTGTCTGGATCACATTTCCTTTCTTCAGCTATAATTTCTATGCTTGCTGTTCATTAATTCCATACCTAGTTCCTGATTTGGTAGATTTATTATTAACCTTAATAGGCAATTTAAAATTATATTTGATTCACTTATTGTCTTGAGATGGAGAGTCTATGGTATTGTCAAGAGATGTAAAATCCTCTTCAGTTTGATCTTACTGTATTATAATTTTGTTTTCAGTGTTATTAAACTATTTGCCCTTGCACCTTTGATACCCCATTGGGCACCATAATCCTTAAGAAAAACTGATGAAAGTTTTCATTTCAATTCAAATAATAAAATTCAATTAACTTCAGGTTCTAGGCTATCTTTACTGAAAAGATGCCCCAGTTCTTTTTTTCCTTATTATTTTCTTTAGTAAATTGATCACTTTCTTTTAGCTTCTTTCACACGGTTCAGTTGAGCTTGTTCCATAGTTACTTCACTTTCCATATTCAGCCATCATGGCACACCCTTTTTAATTTTTTTTAGTATTCTTTTTTCCATTACGATATATTTCACTATCTGTTGAGATTTTCAGTCATCATTTAACCAATTTTTGGTTTTTAAAATTTATACTTTGCAAATGGAGATGTTTAATTGATGACTTTTTTTCAGTCTGTACTAGTGTTGACCATCACATGTATCTTTTCAATATAATGCAAAGTTCTCTTTGACTATCTACTTTCTTGAAATGATGTATTTGCTCTGCCTCTTCCTGCATGGATTAATGGTAAAACAGGATGTCAGCATAAGAGTCAGGGAACAGTACATCTGTTTGTATATTTTCAGGTGTAGTAGGAATGTAAAACAAATAACTAAAGAATGTGCATTTTCCAGGTGCGTAGTACATGGTAAAAAAGATTAAAATAATAAAAAATCACTTTTTCTTCTTTATTCTAGTAACTGTTTGATTTTTTCCCCCATGAATAATATATTGATGATACTTGGAGAGAAAATTAAAATGCTTTAGATGCATAAAATTTGTTCTGTTCTACTAGTACCCTGAAAAGTATTAACACCGTGTGCTATTATTACTCTGCATGTTGACACTAGGAATCCTTTACCTCCCCCAGGTCCAAATAACTTACAAACAATGTAATGAAATTAGTTAATCACTTGCCACTGAAATAAAGATAATGGAGCACACCTGGGAATTTTTGGTATTAATGTCTGGGCTTGGATCAGGAGTGTGCTTTTGAAACACATCTCTTCCTCGTTCTCCCCCATCGAGCCTTGGCTCACACGTCACGGCAATCTTGGACCACATGCAGTGAACCTCTTTGGGATAAAATTAAACTGGGAGTTGTGATCTGTGAGCCCATATAATGCACTCCAGCTACAGCTAGGCATGCAATTCATTGCACCATGTCCAAGATAAAGCAGCTCTGGTGTGCAGAGTACAGACCTCAGCTCTTCAGCTCCATTTTTCTCTTCCTACTGGCCTATATTACCAACTAAGGTAGGCAGAGCTGCTGATCCTTTGGAAAGCAGGAGTACAAAGCTTATTTTAAAAAATTCACAAAGGAAACATTTTATAGGAGACTAAAACACTCAGCATTAGCCTCTTCTGTTCTTCCAGAACGCTAAGCTCTTTTCTAAGGAGCGCTACAGGGCTTTCAGAATCATTACTTTAATTCTGGTCTCATTGGAAAAAAACTGGAACTTTCTCTATTCGGTTGAACAAAAATATTGATAAGTGAAGCACTTAGTTGATATCTGTAGTATTTTCAATGTTAGATTTAATAGGCACCACTATTTAAGTTTATGTTCTTAAAGTAAAAATGCTTTTTCAAACTCTTCAGGTCAGAGAAAGTGTAGGAGTGAGTAGAAGAAGTGCAGGAAGGAAAATAAAATCTGTAAGTGACTTGTTATGTTTAAAACAATCCCTGCATTCTAAAATCTCTGCAGCAACATATTACTTTAAAAATGGAATCTATGAAACTTTTAATAATCAAATTAAATGAATTAATTAAATTGAATTGCATGGTAGTCTAATTATAAATGGATGCAGACTAGAACTACCACTTCTGAAAGGTATTTGAAGCCTGAATACAAATGTTTGTAGTTTTGTATTAACTGAAGTGTGAGATAAGTACAAAAAAAACAGTAAAAACATGATCAGGAACAGAAAGATTTTTTTTTTTGGTAAGATCTTTTTTTAGATTAGCAGCTTTATTCTTTTCCAAATGAAGGGCTGGCAGCTAGAGAATATTGCCTGAACTTGAGAGAGTGTACAGATTCTTTCATGGTCTGGGTAAAATCTTGATTATATTGCTATCTCATCCACCTTATTCACCTATGTCTGTATCAGTGGCATGTATGCTGTGAGAAAAAAAAATTCTCAGCAGATTAGAACTGCGACCTGTTGCAGGGAAGAGATTGCTTTCTGGATTTTTGAAATGTAATATTTTGGGGAAATTCTATAACGTTATTGACTGACCTTCTGTAGGACTACTGAGAAATGTACTGCAAGATCAAAGCAACTTAATTTTTATATTGCTTGAAGCTTTTAATTCTTCAGAATAATTTGTCCTTTGATTGGGAGTTGTGCTTTTCTTTCTGTCATGGGTTTCATAGGTTTACTAGTAAGGGTTGAAAAAAGTGTACAAAAAACTCCTCGTAAAGTTCCAGCGATTATTTACAACATAAAATCCTCAGTGATTATTTACAGTGTCTTCAATTGTTCAAATGTACACACAGTGTGTTATTTATCATTTCTGTTGCTCCTCCGAGTGATCAATGGTCTTCCTTACAGACCACCATTTATCACTGATCCTGCACTTTATTTTTACAAGCTTCTAGGTAATGAAAAGCAGTTTTTAATCTCCAGGATGAAACACAGCACAGTCAAGGCTTCCCACTGCTATTATGGGCAGAGGTGAGGTGGTCAGCCTGCCCATGGTGCTGCCCAGGCAGGGAGCAGCTGCCAGAGGACATGGGAATCCTCATGGGGATCTTTGTGGAGAGGAGAGGCCGACTGGCGTAGCTGGAGGGTCAGTGAGAGACTGGGGGCATGTGGAAGAAGGCTGGAGGCCTGCGACTCCTGATGGAACAGAGGCAGCTCCTTGTCTGCCCACAGACCTGAGGCTGCAGGCTGGGCTTGGTGAAAGCCGAGGTCCAGGGGTGCAGGAAAGGCAGGTCCAGGGCTGCAGACATGGGCTGCCCAGGTCAGAACCATGCACCAACACCAGGAACCCCCACTCCTGGTTATGGGGCTGGAACTTGGACATGCAGGGGACCTATGGTCCTCTGCAGACCTGATCATGTCATCCTCAGAGGTATTTTTCTGGCCAGAGGCTCAGACCCAGGACTCTGAAGAGAGACTGTAGAGGTTTTTGGGGCCCTTAGACTGCTCATTCTTCTCTGCGCCTGTGTGGGCACCAGTGATAATGCCTGGGGGGAGCTCAGGCTTACCAAGAATGGCCACAAAGGTCTGAGGAGTGCAGAGAGGTTGGGGGGAATCTCTTTTGTTCAGCCTGGAGAAGACTTTGGGGAGAGGAGTAACACCCAATAGCAACTGCCTGGTGCCCACAAGGAGATGGAGCCAGACCCTTCACAGCGGGGCAAGGTGGGAGGAAGTGAGACAAGGCTTTAAGTTGGAATTCAAGACTTGGGTGGAACAGATAGAAAACCTTTTCCCTCCTGGTGAAAAGTCAAACACTGGAATAGGTTGCCCACAGAGGTTGTGCGGTCTCTGCTCTCAAAAGCTTTCAAGTCCTGAATGTGCAAATAAAGCCCTGAGCAAAGCTGTCTGACCATGTAGTTCACCCTTTCTGTGCAGGAGGTTGGGCTACAGAGCTTCTGAGGTCCCTTCCAACCCGCAAGCCTAGGATTGAATCATGATCCTGTGCACTGCGTAGGAGTAAAAACTGAAATAAAATCTCTGAAAGGCAACAGGATAGAGATGATCTGGCATGCCAAGTGCTGTTAGCTTAATCTGTCGCGTGTTGTCATATCACAATGAGCCGTAACATAATATGACTAAAGCAATCCAAAGGTACCTACAATTCACCTCACAAGGTGATAGATTTGATGGAAAGTATGAAATTTGGCTGGTTTTCTGCAAAGTGAAAAGCATCTTTAAGACAGCTTCTATTCTAAATACTGTAAAAACAGATTTACTGTAACAAAGAGAAACCCCTGCAAGCCTTCATATTTGCTGCAGGATTTAAGTTGCAGCCCTCCCCAGTGTAACATGTTTTAAGTGCTGGTTTAGCTGCCATGGGCCTTCTGTCACCAAAATTTCTGCTCAGCTATTAAGGATGTTTTCAGCTGAACGTTTTGTTCTGGCAGGGGAAAAAAAGTCACTTCTCACAAAGTAAAAGATTTCTCTTAACTCTGTGAGCAAAGCATTACATAGGTTAAAATTTGGGCTCTCATTAAGAAAAAAACCCCCACCCAACTTCATTGGTTTCACAAGAGTAGCTTGCATTTCATGTTCCTGTTGAATCAGCATTGCTCTGTCACCAGACTGACAAAGAGCAGACCCAGTACACTACCTGAAAGTTACCATAAATGTGTGGTATTGAAAAAATTTCTTTTCTTGCACTAAATAAATGTCAAGAAGATGAGTTCCTGTTCCACATTAATCTTTAAATTTACTTTGTTTGGGAAACTGAAATCCTGAGCAACCTCGTAGAGATGGGTGTCATTGTTTGGATCTGTGAGGAGCAGTTGAAGACCAAGGCATGGAACCTTGGCATGTGGATGATTTCAGCTTACCTATAGATAGAGCAGAGTGCACATAACCTTCCTGCATGATAAACTCAACAGCTGCATGCCAGCTGGCCAGTTACACTCTATGCTCACAGCATGCCCACTCTCTTCTTTTCATTGAATGAATGGGAGAGACTCTGGCATTTAAAGGATGTAAAGATCTCATGTGCCCGTCCCTTACAGGCAGTGGGAACTGAATTTTTGTGCATTCTTGAATGAATAAAGGGCTAATCAAAATATTACATGGTCTTGCATGTTTCTAGATGGTAGAACAAACTAACTGAAGTTGCCATGAGTTATGGTAACATGGAACTTACCCCAGTAAGTTTTAATTCTTTTTGTGATGGTGGATGGATGATGGATGTATACATCATCTGCATGTTATTACTTAGATATAATAGAGAAACTACCCAGATGGGATCATGCATGCAGTAGTCAGACTAATCTGTTTCTTCAGGAAAGAGTTTTGATGATTCAGAGGATCAAAGGACCCTATATAGGCATGCTGTAACCCATGCACTCAGCAGTTTAGCCCACAGTGTTAGCTAAAACAATTAGTGTACGCATTAATTTTCTTGTACGTATGGGCAGAAGATAGTATAAGACTCCTGGAAGTTTTCAAAGCTACTCGTGCTCAGAATTTTATTCATTCTTTACTGATTCCAATATACATATTTTAAACACCCAAAACAGGAACTTGCAGTAATTTAACCCGCTATGATTTCTAAGTTTATAGGGAGCACCTTACTCAGAAATTCGGACTGGACTTACCAAGAACATGCCATACATTGTGTAGGTGTGATGGGTGTGTGGGATATGTGTGTTTTTCTTATTTGTGAGAATTCCAGCTGTCTCATGCAATTCTTTGACAATCTCAGAGCACCCACGCACCCTTTCACAAAGCCACATAGGTACAAAACATTATTAGTCAGTAGTTGCTCAGTGTAATCACCAGAAATGCTGATGTTTTCTTCTTTCCTAGATGCCTGTGACATGCTAGGAAGACCAGCTATTTTCATGACTTGAATGACTAAACTGACTGGATCACTAATAAAATACAAGGTGACTATAGACTCCACTTCTATCTTTCTCCTTCAGTTGGACATGCACTCGTTTTTCAAAGAGTGGTTAAGAAACAATACATGCTTATTGATTTAGCAGACTTTAATATTTATACACATACGCTGACAGGTTCACATAATATTATTAAGAGAAACAGATAGCTTGGCATTTGTTTTGCATTTTACTCAGTTGAAGAAGTTAGTTACAGAATTGCTTAAACCTTTTTTTGTTAGCCTCCACAGGACTTCAAGTGCTGGATTAAAAGTCTTTTCCTAATGCTGGGCATGTGCTAGAAAATTTCAGAGCTAGCATAGCTGATGACAAATGCATATGCACATTAATGTGGCAGATACAGGTTACTAAGGCATGGATTGTGATTGCTTTTGCCAGTACTTCACATAGCTACCAGAAGATCTGCTGGCAAAGGATTTGGCATCCAGTCTGTAAATGCCAGTGCTCCTTGGATTACTGTCTAGCACTTGGGGTTTTTGATGTTTTTACTGTGTGTTATGGGATGGCAGCAGAGTAGTCAGGGAAATAGGATGACCCAGTCACCATGCAGTAATTTTTAAAATCTATCTCATTTATTTATTTGTTTATTTTAAAATTCTCTCAAAAGTGAATCCCAAGAAAACACCTAAACCCTTGCCAGTGACTGGTTATGTTTTGGTTAAAATGAAATCAGGAATGCAGGATACTGTTAGGCCATCCAAGTGTTTTATTTAGTGAGCAGCTCCACCTGTGGTAAAATGGTGTTTCTAATGGACAGTCCTATGCTCCTGAACAGTTGGAAACTCAGAATGTGATTCGGTTTGTGGCTTAAGAGCCAGTCTGGCTAAAAGAATATGCCACATTTTGGGAATTTCTGCTGAAGTCCCTTGGCCATTTAGAGCAACAGCTCTGTCCTGTGACAGCTGGTGAGTGGGTCATGGCTATGCTCTGAAAACTCAAAACCATACTAGCTCTTAGTCAGTGGCCAACCTGTTCAGGCAGTCCAAGGCAAAAATGGTCGTCCTACAGTTGTGCCCTCCACTGTGATGCACAGAAATATGGATCTGAAAAATGTGCAAGGCTACAGGGATCTGAAGCAGCAAAACTCCCCCAGTGTGCAAAATCAATTTTTTCTCTCATCCCATTCTGTCTTTCAACAGTGACCAGAACAGAATGCTTTTAAATCACTCTGTCAGTCCTGGTAAATACTGGACTTGGTCTGTCGATGCCAACATTGACCGGGAAAGTGTTTGATGCTCGCAACGTCATGAATACTAGATTTTTGGAGAATATATAATTAGGAAAGCTTTTCCCAAAACAGTGTATTCACATTAGTGAACATAAAGTATTCTGATTTATGCCAGTTTAGAGCAACATTGAAGAAATACTTTCAATACTTTCAATACTGTCCAATGTTTCCCTAAAAACATTGGACATGCTGTTGTTGTGACACCGGAAGGGGAAATGTAAGTCTCCCAAATCCCTACATTTTTCCTCATAGAACTTTCTGAATACATGCAAAGCTCATACAGAGCTGCCTAATTATTAACAACTTGAAGAAAACTGAAGGCTATTGTTAAAGTTTGTATTTGGAAAGCATTAGGGGAGGAGAATTTTACATGTACTTGAGGCAGAGTATGGGGTTTGTCCAGTAAAAGTTGTATTTATAATGAAAGAGAGTGTGAGATTCTAATCACCAAAATTCCTGAACAATGCAGTTGAAAACTGTGAAGAGGAGGGTCATTCAGGAGGACAAGAATACTGTGGGACACTTGTAGGAGGTCATTGTTTGAAATATTTTCTGTAACACTAAAAACATAGTATTTCTCAACTGTTCCACTCCTAATGCCCATAGTTCACAAAAGCACCCTATTAACCTTGAGTTAATTAAATATTTTAATTTCTTGTTTATTTGTGATCCCTTGTAAGTCATTATAAGTTGTAAGATTTGCTCTACTGAAAAGTTACATTACTTCTTGAGGACTCCATGTGACAGAAAAAAACAAGGCTGAAGTCTCGATTTTACTGCAAAAAACAAAAGTCTTTGGAAAAGATACTGCTGGAACCTGTCAGAAAGACATCTTTGCATTTTCTTCCTGTTATAAAATACAAACAGAAAATATCTGTGGGTGTTTAATTGGAGGATTTCTCAGGATTTACTTTTTAGTTAAAAGCAGAACCAGGACCTCAAAGGGAAAAAATAACTGCTAGAATGCCTACACAGGGATTACCAGGATCAAGGTATTCTGAATAAACATCTTAAGAATAAATTTCCCATTTTTCAGATAAGTGTGGTTATCATATTGTCTAGTTGGCTTTTTTCCTAATGAAGGAGTCTTGGAAGGACACACTTATTTTGATGCGGAACAAATTGTAAATCAAATCAGCTGAACTTAAGAAAACAGTTCTGTACTTCCCCTGTAACTCCTCACTGAAAAATACCCAGTGCCTGAGCTGCCCCTGTGCACCCTGGCTGCCTTTCAGCACACCTTGACTCAGATGTTTCCAGCACTCTTCCCTTCAGCCCACACCTGCGATGCTGGGAGTCCCCTCCCTCCGTGTTCCCTGCGCTGTTACTGGGGAGAGCTGGGCTGATGAAACCTGTTCTCTGGCTAGTGGCAGTCAGCCCAGCTAGTGGCTGCAATCTCAGGGCTCATGCAGTGACTGCCCAGGAGGCTGTGCCATCCTCTGATGGCAAGGGACCAAATTTCGGTCTCCTGTAGTTGAAGCACCGAGAGTACTCAATTCAGCAACTGGACTTTATGAATTTGTGGGAAACCAGAGTTGGTGGTGAACCTGACGAAATTTGAATGTGAGTGGTCAGTGAATTTAACAGGTTTGTGAATTTCTATGAAAAACATTTCTGGGATGTTTCTAAGCAAAATGTCTGGGATCAAGTAAGATGTCTTTGCCAGTAAAGATGGTTAGAGGACTGGAGCATCTCTCTTACGAGGAAAGGTTGAGGGACCTGGGCCTGTTCAGACTCAAAGGGACAACTGAGAGGGGAACTCATCAATGCCTACCAGTGTCTGAAAAGAGGGTGCCAAGAGGATGGAGCCAGGCTCTGCTCAGTGGTGCTGAGCAATAGGACAAGAGGCAATGAGCAGAGACTGATGCACAGGAAGCTCCAGCCGAGGAAGAACTTCTTCACTCTGTAGGTGACCAAGCACTGGAACATATTGTCCAGGGAGGTGGTGGAGTCTCCCTCACTGGAGATATCAAGAACTGTCTGGACCCAATCCTGTGCCATAGGCTCTGGGATGACCCTGCTTGAGCAGGGAGGCTGGACCAGACCCACTGTGTTCCCTTCCAACCTTGCCCATTCTGTGATTCTGTGATCCTGCCTCCTGTGTCTCTAACAATAAATGTGAAATTGTCACAGCTGAAGAACTGATGAAAGAGCAGGCATGGTTCTTCACACACGTGTGCACTAACATTCAGTTTATGTGGGAAGCTTGCTGTGTTGGGAGGAGGAAAGAGGAAATAGTGTTTTCCAAAATGTAGGCTTGTAGCATCTGAAAAGCAACAGTTTATTGTAATGGGCGATTCAATGGACCTTCTCTGGAGCAGTAGCCATGGCAACCCCTTTGCACTGGACCGGTAGCTCTAAAAACCGTGAGAGCTGAATGATTTTATGCAGGACATTTGTATGCGTTTGCTAAATTCATGAAAATTTCATTTCGTGTTTCAAAATTAACTTTCTAGTAGTAGCATTTAAACACAGTCAATCGTATAAATATAAGGACATTATGTATTTTTAATCTGAGAAATCTAGCTCTAACACTATTTTCCCAGCCATGTATATTCTGGTATTTGTTAAGTCAGACTCTGTTATTAACTGAATCTGCATTCAATCTGTCAAGCAATTGAAAAAGGAATCCAACTTGTAATTTTCTCAACCCACTTCTCTGTATGTGACTCCTTGTGAAACTGTCTCAGGATGTCACTTACTGGCAGATACCATTCGGTATTGTCCACGACTTCTGTAATGTGAACCTTCTGTAATGTGAAGCCCTTGCTCATTCTTACGATCCCCTGCCATATGAAAAGAAAATTACATTAGTGTTGATGCATGCAACCAATCTGCAGAAAATCTGCCTTATTCCTGATTACTGGAGCTGTCATTAAAAAAAGAGCCCTGAAGTGAATGAACAGAAAGTAGTTTTATATTTCCTGGTGTTGCAAATGCAGTGTGAACAAGGGACCAGAAATATTCTGAATGTATTAGTTCTGATAATCCATTTATTTTATGTTATCTTTCTAGTGTTTTCTGTTTTGTGCAGGAGGTAATCAGCAAAAACACTTCTGTATTTTATTTAATACCGACAATTACCATTGAAAGAAAAAAAAATTGCAGTCTATTGAAAAATCCCCATTTAGCTCCAAAGACAATCCTTGAGGTAAGATTGTATTTTTATAAGACATTTTTCATATCTTTTATCCTCTCAGTGTCAAAGAATCTTCAACAATCATCTTTATCATCCAAAAGTAATTTACATTTAACAGGAATATTTAATTACTGTATTGCTTAAAAAAATAGAACCCCAAATCAAATACAGTGATTTATGTCTAATCTGCCTGAAAATTTTGCTTGTAGTTGTTCCCTATTATGAGCTAGAGAACAACCACTGTTTGAAACTCTTAGTTTCTGTTTTATTTTTTTATTTTCCTAATACTCTTTAAGGGTTTCTACTGTAATCAAGAAATGGAAAACAATTGAAAATATTTAGTGGTGGAAACCCCTTTAGTTACAGATTAAAAAATGGAACTTTCATAATTCTTCGTCTTGCATCTGAAGTAAATATACAACAAAGTTTTTAGCTTCAGATCTTTTTTCTATACCTACGCAATATCTCATCTATGTTTTTATTTTACTTCCATAGAAATGTAGAGGTTTTGCCTTCAGAAAGGTGCATTCCCCATTCGTGCATTCAAGTGATAGCTGCATGGAGTGGCCGATTTGGAAATGTAAGATCTCAGTTGTCAGCAGAAATAAATGGTCACCTTTAGTTTTATGAAGCAGGATTTTGAGGGCTAAAGATGTCTGTGGTGGATATTAGGCTGTGTTTCCTTGTTTGTTAGAGCTTATGTAACGTGAAATCACTTGCTTTGACTGTTCCTTACGTGTTCTGTGTGACAGTGGCGTTGAGCGTAAAACCTTCCCCAATGTATAGGAGAGGAAAATGGGCACAGAGGCACGCAGCAAGCTTCTGCTGATTGTGCTCCTTCACCAGTCAGCATCTGTTAAAAATAATCCAGCCCAAAACAAAGCAAACTTGAAACTGGATTCTAAGTTACAAACAAACTAATCTGTTTGTGTGTGCTCATGTGCATGCCAAGTAGGGATTCTTCAGGGTTCTCCTTGAATCTGAAAAACACCATGAATTGGCATGCAACTAATTCTGACAACTAATTCTTTTAGCTGATATTTGTCTTATAATAGCATAGAAGACTCCCACATAGGAGTTACTGACAGATAACAACAATGGAATTCCTATCCAAGTATTTTATGGACTAAGTACCAGCTTGTGGGACTGCTCCATACCACCTGAATTAGAAATTCAGCATAGAAGGGTTTGCGTTATTAAAAAAGCGTAGGCATGCAGGGTCCGTGGCTTTGCATGTGGTAAAAGTCAAATCCATCCTCCACGTGTCACACCTGGATATCAGGGCTTGACAGAAGGAACGTCCTACAGGACCAGCAACATGGCATGTTTTGGTATTTGCTTCAAATTTGGGACTGTAATAGCTCCTGTGACCACAGTAGCTACAATTACACTGCCTTTATTTTGAATCTTTGTTGCAGGAAGCTGCAATATACTTTAGTGTGTATCGTGGTAATGCAAGTCACATTTTCTTAGCATCAAAATTATTTATGGATTCTTTTTTGACCTAACCTGGTTTTGGTTTTTATTGCATGCGAATGAAACAGTTTGATTTGATGTAAAGCATGGTAATACATTGGAGGGGCTATGCTGAATAAACTATTTTACACAGAGTTAAACCCCAGCAGGTTTAGAACTTTTGTCGCTTTGGTTTTGATAAAAAATAATTATGTATGTCTTCCTTGATTTTTCTGTCACAATGAAGAACTTAGATCTTGAATTTGCTAGCTGGACCCTTTAGTCAGACTGTGTCAAGGATTTTATTTACCACTGTGATTGAAAACTCTTTCTTTTCTGCCTTAGGGCTTCTATGCATAATTTTGACAACTTGCTCTTTATCAAACAAATTGTGTCAATCTGTAAAACTGCTGCTTTCCTTATTTACTTGCAAGGTTTGAATATCCAGCTCCAAGAGGAAAGGAAAAACCACATGAAAGCAAAACGTCAAGGAATTTAAAACCAAAGGGAGAAGGTTTATATTTTTCAGGTCTTTACAAGCTTTGCTCTACACTCCTGTTTTGCCTTTCAGTTACAGCTCTTTGTGTTCCCTTTGGGCTGTGCTGGTGCAATATTCTCTGTGCTCTACCTCGTGTTTCACTTGTTTCCACCAAAGCAAGAGGAAATCATTATTGTGTTTCATATGCATATAATCTCAAATCCATCAGATAAACTCCTTTTTTAGTGGGTTTTCTCACTGGTCTCCTTGCTCAGGACTCCTTGACTGCCTCATTACGAAGTTTCCAGTGAAGCTAAGAGTAATATTTTTGATCCTAAAAAATCTCACTTGGTCTGGAACCCCATGCACAGCGGTACTGCCAGTTGTGTAATTAATGAGCAATTGGCTGGATGTTCTGTGGTCATAACTGAGGAAAATAAGTTTATAATGGTTCTTAAGTTGAGATCTTTGAGAAAGCACTGATTTCTGCACTGAGCTTTCATGGATTTTATTGGAGCATTTCCTTTTGAAGTAAGGACATGTTCCTGAATCAGGGTGGCTCCTGTCCCGAAATAGTTTGAGATCCGGCAGCCCACAGTGTTGATGATATGTTGATTTATCTGTAAGAAAGATAGCTTGGCTACCACAAATATTCTCAGTCACAAATTAACCATGGCTTGTGTGAGTTAATTTACTTTATATTTCAGAGCAAAAGCATTGCATAGTAAATTACCTTATCTGCCACAGACTAACTGCTTCTGATGCCCAAACTTGTGGTTTAGATATGCTCCTTACAAGTCCTTGACCTTCGAGCTGTGCTTCAGAAGCAACTTAATGGGGAGGCATTTGTGGGAGGCCAAAATGCAGAAGTGTTCTTTGAGGAAGCTGTTGGGTGCTTTTATTATCGCATCTCTTTGGTGGTGTTCCTGTCTTATGAAAGATCTGAAATAACATTGCATGGCGATTGGATTTGGTTTTGTAGCTAAGAATTGATTTCAACAGATGTCAGACCCCTCTCGGAATTTTAAAAAGTTGTATCAAAACATAAATAAAACTGAAATCAGTGTAAGGGAGGACTGACAGTTAAAGGGTAGTAACAACTTTTCTTCATTTATTGTAGTAATGTTAAAAAGTATGTAATGAATTTTATATACATCCAGAACTAGTAACATCAAAGATCATTCTGTGTATGAACCACATGTGTGATGATACAGTCTTTGTCTTAAAAATGGATTAAGAAAAGGAAGTAAGGGCAGAAGGTAGCTGTAGAAGTAGTGCAACTCTTTTTCCCTTTGCCAGACAACAATGTAGGGAAACTTAAGAGACTCACAGGAAAATACTTGAAGATAGTAATACTGATAATGAATCTTTTAAAAGTCTTTATTTAAAATTGCCACTTTCCCTTAGGCATGTACCCATCAAATTCTAAGCCTATTGAGGATTATATTATAAACCAATAAAAACCTGTAATTTTCTTTCTTTTTTGCAGTTTTTCCCTAAAATTGAATTTTTATAAAGACTAAATAAGTAACTAATATATTTAATTCATAAAGACTAAAACTAATATTATATCATATATATTACAACTAATAAAAATATTTTTCTGTTGAAGGAGAAGGGATGGGAAAGAAAAAGAAGGGATCAGTGGTACTAGGTGCAGTCTTAGAAGAACTTATTTTAGTTGTCTTTAAGTAGTATAGAATTACACCCATGTCCTGATGTTGATACCATGACACAAAACATCCTTGCATCACCAGAGCGATATCAGAAAACTCTAGAATTTACTGTAAACTGAGCCTGCTCATGCAGTTATGTGCAGATGTTTCCTTATTTCTCTGCATGTCTCTGTGTGTGTGTGTGCATGCTCATGAATGTTTCTCAGTTTTTCATACTGGTGTCAGCTCAAAGCAAATTTTAAGAGCTAATACCTGCTCTCCCAGAAAAAAAAAAGTTTCTTTTTTCACCTAATTCAACTGAAAAAGTCAAATCAATATTGGATGAAATTCTGAAACATTTTTACATGGTTTTATTTTGCTCTTTTCATAGTCGGTATTTGGTAACCCCCTGCGTTACCTAACTGCAGGCACTGAATCTTCTTCTCATTGTTATTTATCACCGTTGATTTGCTAGAAGGAGTTCAAGGTTAGTCATTAGCAAACACTAGCCATACTTCCTTGCTGATACAGTACGTAGTTTTCAGCAGTGGGAGGAAAATTCCCTGACAGAATTGTCTGCTCTTTGAAAGCCTCCCATAGAGAGGCAAGAGGGAGAGAGAGATTCTCGGAACAAAAGAAGCAAATCTGCTTTGACAGCTGCCAGTGTAGCAGTGTAGACCACACCACTTCAAAGCCGTGGCGTTCTCTCTCCCATCAGCATCACTATCAGCGCTGCTGGGCTTTCTCTGGTCACTCCGCAGGGAGAGGATAAGTACCTGAATTCTCAAGTATTTTCTATTATTCTCACTTCCTCCTGGCTCAGGTAAAGGTGTGGTGCAGAGCCGTTATCTGCAGTCCTCCCTCACTGACACGGGCAGGTGAATTTGTGAGGCTGGTCTGTTAGCTGGTGATAAAGACTGTCTCTGGGCAGGCAAATAAATGACAGGTCCAGGACATAAACTCTAATAATGAAAACATTTTTAACCAGTATAGCTGATGTCAATAATAATCTATATTCAGCTACCTAATAGAAAACATTATTTTTACTGTGAAATAGTTGTAATTTCTATTCTTCCCTTTTCTGTCTTGTGTGAGGAGAAGAAATGTTTATTGGCAATTAATTCTTTGAGTGACTCTCCCAGTCTTCGTAGGTGTGTAAGTTAAGAAACTGCAATGCAAGCTGCCGAAATTGTGCAGTGAGCCATGTCTACTGGCTCTTCAAGTCCTTGTAGTGAAGTTATCAAGGCAGGAGTGGAAAACAGCCTAATGTCTTCTGAACTGCAAACACTGCAATGGGTTCACATTACGTCACTGTCATGCTCTCCATCTACTTGCTTATGAAATATAAGAGAGACACAGAGCATTTGTCTCTTTCATCACCTAACTCAGCTCTCTCAACATTGCCAGTAGCATGAAAGCAGGTTTAAAAAGAAAAAGATAAAAAAAAAGAACAGAACTGTGACTAAATTTTAACAACCTGTGTGGCCGAATCTATTCCTGATCTTTGTCAGGCCTGGGTATTTTCCAGGAAACTTTTTCAGTATTTTCAACCCCATTGTGAATAGATTGGCTATCCCAGAAAAAGGAGATGCATATGGAGGGGCAAAGATAAGGGAGGGAAAGGCTCTGATTTAGAGTATGTTATTACTAAGTATACATATGTAAAAATAGGCTAAGTTTAACTGGCATATTACTCAGACTATGGAGGGTAAAAATGACACTCATTTCTTTAGTGGCAATAGCTGAGGAAATCCAAGGTGATCTGAATTATCTTCTGTAAGATATGCTAGTAAGTAGATTATATATTTTAAAAACCACACATTACTGCATGCAGTATAAACACAGAATCCTAGAATGTTTTGGGTTGGAAGGGACCTTTAAAGGCCATCTCTAGTCCAATGTCCCTTCAATGGGCAGGAACACCTTCAACTAGAACAGGTTGCACCGGCTCCATCCAGCCTCACCTTGAAGTACATATGAATAATGTGAACACCCTGAAATTGTCAGTTCCCGGCGTCTTTCACTGTAGTGAAAGGCTGCATAGCACGCCTCTTCTGCTTGGTGCTTGAGACTCTCATGCTGTCAGAGATTCAGGTTTGTAAGTCTCCATGTATTTGTTTGCACTGCATCCACCCTTGGGTGGAGCAGTGTATCCTGGTTTTGCATGTAGGCTTGAGTATTCTTGCACCATATTCCTCCCACCCTTTCAGTTCTAGTGTTAGTGGCAACACCTTCTGTCTCTGTACACACTAAATCAATATAAGTCTCTACAACCAAGAGGCTGACAGGAAAATGTAACTACACTTGACAGAGCCTTCCTGTGTTCCACTGCTCAGAGGTGTTACTTGGAACATGGATCACAGTTACTTTTTTGCTTGATGCTAATAATGACTTGGAAAGAGGTTGTCACGTGCAATGTATTATAAATAAAAATGTATTTTCCAGTACTCAGTATTATCCATGTTTTCTAGATCATTAACGTGGGAAAAAATATTTGTTAAAGGGAGTGATTCTCTGTAGAAAAAAGGAATATCTAAGGCAAAGCTTTTCCTTAGCTTGGTCTGTGGGGTACAGTGCTGTTTGTTTCTGTATAAAATGGTTATGTTTGTATTGTGCTGCAAATGTGTTTTGATTTGGGTTTAATACATCACATTCAGTTTGGAGTTGTGCTGTGTGTAATAGCAAAGTGACCTGTCTGTGCAGGAACACTGCCTGCTTATTGTAACACACCTGGGACTCTCTTAGGGCTCACAAAATATTTTGTGTTTCTGAATTTATTCTCTCCAGAAAGCTAGCATTTTTCTGCACTTTGCACGCTTAGAATGTGTAGAAAGGGTATTTAGCGTTTGACGTGTAACGTAAATAACACGTATTGTTAGTAGATGTCAGGATAGTGAGATACAGAGCACAATGGAAGCTGAAAAGCTATGGCTTGGTGCTTCTTTTTGCCTTGGGATTCAGGAGATGTAGGTGAGCTTGGGGGTTTTTTGTTTGGGTCCTTGTTTCTCTGTTTGTTTTCTATTTCATATATTATCTGTGTGCCTGAGCGCTGCTTTTGAATCCAGGACTTGTTTTAATACCACCAAGATAAATGCAAGTGTTCATGTTACCTTGGCAGGGCTTTGTGCTTAAGCTTTTTATCTGTGAAACAAAGATGTTGAATAATGGCTCACCTTGTAGGTATTATAAGGACAAATTCTCTAGCCTTTATGAGGTAGAGGTACATGGATAACTTCAGGTTTTGGTTGTAAAGTATTTTTTAATGTTATGTGTAAAGGAAAGCTGTTTGTCTTAAACGGTGTTCTTCGGGGAAAAAATTAGTGGTTAAGACCACAGAGAAAATCTTCATTTACATCACCTTTGTATTCAAATCCAAAGGAATCTGCAGCTACAAAGTGTAACATGATTATTCATCGTGCTGTGATCAGAACATAGGCTTGGGACAAGGCATACAAGATGAGCTGGCAGGGTGTATGACTGAACACAGGAACAGAGTGGGGAGAGGTCTGAATTGCCTCTGGTCAGCTGTAATCAGGAACGACTCTCAGTCCTTTACCAAACACAGTTATCTGTGCTACCTCTTTCTTGGGACTACAAAGGGACAATGGATCGTTTTAGCTTCAGCAAATACGCCATGCAAAACTCCCCACTGGGGAGGGTACTCAGTGTGTTTAGAGTCCCTTTCCAGCTGTGTGTTTTGATTACTATTGACTGAATCACAAACCTCACCTGGTTAGTGGCTGAGGCAGGTTTATCATGGAAAGTGGATAGCGCCGCACAGTACTGACATAAGCAAACCCTTCCCTTCACCCCATCACATGTGCAATTTCTATGAATATATCATTTGATCTTTCTAGACTTCTCAAATCTTGACATATGAACAGAGAACACCAACCTCATCTCTGAAAATTGTATGCCAAGAGAAACAGCAATACGTTCAACCTCCTGTTCCTAGCCCTAGTTTGCCATGATTATTTCAAAAGATCAAATTCATCCAGAAACCCAAATATAGGTCTGTTTTGTGAGGAAAAGAAAACATGATCCAGTTTTCTTTCAAAGTAAAGGACAGCATGAGACTCAAGTCACAATTGCATTTTCTTACTTGTTTAGAGCTTTCATTTTCACTATTTAGGTTCCTTTCTACGGTAGCAGAATGTTACTGTTCATTAATCCAAATTCTAGTTGTGGCCGTGGTACAGTTAATCAGTAGCTGGAGATTAAAGTAATTGCATTTTTCAGATTTTCCTAATTTGTTAGAGCCCTTTTGGCAGTTACTGTTAGCTGAGCAAGAGCTGTGTTCTCAGAAATTATTCGCTGGAGTATATTCCAGTTACAAAGATGCAGTTCTGGGTCATCTAAAGGGTGTGCTGAAATGAAGTGAGGGAAGCGTATAAAAGTTGCTGCTGAAAAATAAACTTACTGAACCAGAATTAATGTGGTGTTCAGAAGAAGGGGTTTTTTTAATGTCTAACTTCAAACATTACTTTCCCATGGATCAATGACTAACTGTTTTCATGATACAGCACATCAGCTATTTTCTGTTTATTATTTCATAAAAAGAATTATTTCACAGAAATACTGAAATTAATTTTATGAGGCACCCTATTTTTTGAATTTGCAAACCTTACTGAACAATATTGATATTAAAATTATATAAACCCAATTTTATTAATCTACTAATCTGTGGAGATCACCTCTCCTATTTGTGTAAAAAATTCTATTAATTAAGATTTTGCCATGAATCTGATGATTTATAATAGGTGTATATATCAAAATATGGAAAGGGACCCTCCAGAGAAAGAATCTATGAACTTTCCTCTCCAAAGTCTTAATAATGCTGGCAAAACAGGTTTTTGGTTCTTTTTGTTTTTTTCTTTCCTGGATCCTCATTTGAAATAGATTATTTCAGAGTCAGGATTATTTGATAACTTTTAGAGCTGGATTTTAAAGAGTAAAAGATTCTAGAAACCTTTCCTTTTAAGAATATGATGGCAGAAGGACTTAAATATTCCTGCAAAAGAAATTCTATACTTGTGTAAATAATTCTGACTGCTCGTTTACAAAAGGAGCAGACTCTTAGGAGAACCATGATAAACTTGCAATTCCTTCACTTCACAGTCTATTTTGACGGCTGTAACTTGTTGCTAACTGCCTTTGTGTGGCAACATCTTCACTTTGTGGTGCAGGAAGGAAATAATTTGCTACAATTGAAAGGCCCCTTAAAACACTGTACAAACTTTCGGCTTCACATGGAACTCTGTGCATTAAACAGTTACATCAGATTTTAATCTCTCTCCCTCGCCCGTGACTTCTGAAGAAATTATGATAATTCATGCCCAGTTTGCCGTGCCATTCAGGGGAGTTCAGAACATCTGATAAATTCTCTTTCTGCATCTTGCATGAATATATTCTGAATAGATGTTGCAATAAGATTAGTAGCGTAATCATTGCAATCCACACAGGATGATTGCTGTACTTCCTTTTTCTGTAGAACTGTCCGCAATTTTCACAAGTTCTTTGGAAGTGCCTGAATATAGTGCAATATTCATGAAGCAAGGCAATTTTAGTTACCACATCTGTAGTACGAAAGAGAAGTTCTTTATTTGGAACGCTGAAAAACTGGTGTTCATGTTGGGCAAGACGATGTTTTCTTCAAAGAAGTTTGATTTCAGTCTCGATATCCTAAAGCAAGTGTCTGGGATCTTGAGGTGTTTCACAAAGTCTCACTCAACCTCTTGTTGAGGAAACAAATACCAATTCCAAAGCAATGCATAAAAACTTGAAAGGAAAATGTTGAATGGGGTATTGGGCAGGTTGGAAAGCACTGAATGCAAGCACAGAGTTTGGAGGACTCTAAATTTGAGTACTCATGTGAATCCTTTTATTCAAAAATATGCAGTTCCTGGTGCAGTTTGTGGATCAGCATACCTTGCTGATCTGTGTCATCTTGCCCTGAACCACAGCAAAAGAAACAGATTCTAAAACTAGAATGTTTTGAAGTTATGCTCTAATGTGTAGAGGAATACCAGTTTTGCAGGCTGAAGCTACTAGGTCTTACTTGTGATATGAATACTTGAAAAAAATAAGATGCTTGTTGTAGTATCCTTCCTTGTTTCAGATCCTGAAGGTTTCTAGACAAATGATATTTCATCTATCAAAATTTTGTGTTTTCACATGTGCAAGCCCTCTATGCATTTGTTGCACTAAAAAGGCATGGACAATAGAAAGGTATCTGAAGATACTTCACATTAGGTTGATTTACAGCTTCTAATGCAATTGCTGCAGGTTTGTCTTTGAGAGAACTTTTGCTAATTCTTTGTGCTGTTTCGTTTTTGCCCCGTGTGGCTATCACATTCAGATTTACTCAAAGCAGTTTTTCCTCCCCTTCATTTACACTGAGTGAGTTTACAGGTTTTGTAACTTGACTTTCATGAAGGCAATAGCATCTGGCCATATTTATTGCCACTGTCGGCAGTGTCTAGGAATTGTGGAAACAAAACTTTGTGCGTGCATTTCTGTCTAACTTATACTTTTACATGGATTCCCTTTCAGTTTGGAGGGAGGAATATTCTTGTAAAGTCTCAGGGGATCCCTGGCTCTGCTATAATCTCTGCCTTTAAATTCTTTAAAGAAATGTTACTGAACAAACTGCAGTTAGTCTATATGGATGAAATACAAGTGACAGCTTCCAACAAAGATCTTGGATATATGATAATTATGCAATATATTTTAGCCAGTAATAATAAGGCTGTATAACTCAATAAGTATTGTAATAGGAATAGTAAGGTCAAGCCATTTCTTTATGGCCCAAAGCAGGGCAAAAATCAAAAAATACTTACATTCTCATGTTCTTTTTCTACAAGACAAATGCTCTTATTTTTCATAAATATGAACAAAAACGTACCTTTTTTGGCAAATATCTGGTGTCCTAAATGTAACTTTGAAAATAGCTGCCAGATTACCATATAACAGAAAAAGTCAAGTTTATTTCAACTAGCAAAGCAAGTCATCACAGTAAGAAAGAGTGCTTGTAGGGAACATTAAAAAAGAGAAAATTTTCAGAACAACCTTTAGGAAAAGTTTGTACTAAGGACATACTAAAACACACCTGGATTCCCTGGATCCTGTAGAACTGATCAAGACACCTCAGAGGGATCCTAAAAAGGAATGAGATTTTTTTTCCCCTGGTGTAATGGATGAGACAGAAACAAAGGAGGGAGAAGAAGCTTACAAGCCAGGAAGCATTCCTTCTTGACAGGAGCCAGGCTGTCTGGGAGGCAGCATTCAGGCTTCTATCTTAAATGCTCTGGTGTCTTGGGAATGCAAAACATGGCAAAACATGGCATTTCCTCTGTTTTTCTGTTCTCACAGATAAGATGCTCTTCTGTGAGGAATTCCATCTCCCGTGTATTTCCTGCTTGGGAGATGTGATCTGAATGTCTGTACAAAAAATAAGTACAGTAGACATCCACATGCGCTGAATGCACAAGATGACCTGGAATAATTTTTTAAACTAATCTAAGACAATGTCTGGACATTTTTGTACCTGGTCTGCTAACAAAGGCTTTTAGAGTTCAATGCAATGGTTTTGATTCTGTTCGCATTTGTCGTTTGTCACACTGGGCTCACGAGACCCCTGGCGTATACACGACAATCAGTTAAATAAATTTTTTTCTTACACAGATGTAACAGAGTTCAATCTTCATTTTCACTGTTTTGTGTTTAAGGGATGATCTATCCCTGTGCTGATTCAGTTGTCTGAAGACACCTGTGTGAGGTCATTATGAATAACAAGTTTGCTTTCATCTGTTGAATCAAGTCCTTCTCAACCCATATTTGGTAGGAAAATCACAGACAGAACTCAGAGCCACAAACTATAGCAAGTGTCATTTAGTAATAAAGCCTGAAAAAATTTTCAGCAATTAAAGCCAGATGTGTACAACACTAAAACCCTCTAGAAATTCACAGTAGAACCTCAGTAAACAACTTGGCTCTTCAATCTGCTGAAAAGCAGGCTTATATTTCACCTCAATGTCTTTGAGAAGAAATGAAAATATTTATCTTTATTTATGTTCATATTAATGGACCTAGGGCACTGACAAAAATACCTCTTTCTCTTAGATTCTCAAAATTCATACAGATTACAGATCAGGAAGTGCATTCCCTTGGTGCGTAGATTTATGGCGAGGAAAACACAAAAATGATACATTACATGGCTAGTGTTTTCTTTCTTTCTTTTTTGAAAGCACCTATTGTATTTAATGTCTTTTACTTTTCATCACTCTTTTAGGTTAACGTTTTTCAGAACAAGCACAGTTGGACTGTTGGCATCTACACTCTAAGTTCCATGTAGCATGGATGAACAATTTTCAGCTACTGCTTAGGTAATTTTTTTTTTACTTGCCAAATGGTCCTACTTTCATTTAGTTAGTTTTTTGGCAGACAGATTTGATCAGCTATCAACTTACCATCGTTACTTGTGTCAGTAATGAAAGGCTTGCCAGTGCTTTAATACCACCGATTCCTGTGTTTTAGAATTTACTGGATGGCAGCTGTCCTAAAGGATGTTCCAGAATCTTGCAAAGGAATTATTTTGATTTACCATCTTGGCTTAGTGTAGATGATGCTTACTATGTGGGAACTGGCAGATGTGTGTGAGAAGGCATAACTTGGCTTGCCAAACAGTTTAGAGCTCTTTACTGGGTAGAGATACAGTATGTCTGCGTTTGCCATCCAGACTCGAAACCAGATAATGCCCTTAGGAGCAGTCTCTGTATGACACAAGTGGGTCTCACTCAGATAAACCTGTTGTTCACTTCAAAAACAATAGTGAATTTTTAGTATCAGTTTTCATTCCTGGCTTAAATGGAATTACGAGAGACTTTGCAGTAGGATGGATTTATTATAAATGTTTTTGTTGTTAATTTAGGATGGGGAAAACTTTCCAATTCGAAGAGGAGATAAACATCTCTCAGTGAGAATGACAAGAAAAAAAATCACTATTTCCAGAATCTGAAGTTACCAAGTTAGTTTCCAGATCCTTGGGTACTCCTGGGCTATCAGTTTTCTCATATTATGGGCAATTTAACCTAGAAGTCCCTTTTGGCAAAGTGCTTACAAGCAGTTAATATTTAAATACACATTCTCCGGCATATATAACAACTTTGGAAGCCAGTGAGTTCCATCCAGGGGTCCCTTCCTTATGTGCAAATGTGTGGTAGTGCTGCAAACTGCATCACTATGAATCACTATTTTGGCTGCAATGAGCCAGTCTGTAACCATCTCATTAGACAGCATTTTTGCCTCAACTTCTGTGGTGGTTAATCCTACATATTGTATTGGGTGCCAAGATATTAGTCTACATGGCTTGGGCAGAGGTGAGGGAAGGGTGTTATTAGCAGTGCTGCTATCAACTACCACATTCTAGTGCTTAGATCTGCACTATTATTTGGGCTAAATCTCTCTGGAAATATGTTCAACTTCGGCAGATGGAAGCCAAAGCATTCTCAACTCTACTGCATGTACTCATTGTGGCAATTTCATCCTTGACCAAACATTCGTTGAAAACAATCTGGGAAAAATGGAAGAATTCTAGGCAAACAATAGGTGAAAGAGTTCCTATGATTTTGGGAATGGGGAGGTTTTCCTTTTTCTTTTTACTAGAAGACGTAAAATTTATAACCAAATGCACATTTGGTTTTGCAGTTTAGCAGCCATGCATGGTAGCACTGCAATTTAACATTGCAGTCACCGAAGATTAAGCTTGACGTTGATAACCAGAAATAAACACTCTTGGGTTATATGCAGACTCCTATAAAGCAAGCCATTTATGCAAATACACATTTTATTAATTCTTTAAGCGTGACCATAGGAGACAAGGTGTACCTTCCAACATCCTCTATTTCTTGAATTTTTCATACAGCTGAAGTAAAAAGCTTTTCCCTACTTCTCAAAAGAATACAAAACTCAATATTCTGAAATGTTCCAAGAGAAGTGGACCACAGAAACAATAGTTAGTTCATATAAATTTGTTATGATACTACTTTAAAATTAAGTGATATTCATGCAGGAGTGACTTACACTAAATCATTACATTACCCCAGCCTCATTACATTTGCTGCTGAATTCAGAGTGCAGGGATGGAGGGGAAGAGAGAGAGAGAGAGAGAGAGAAATCCTGATGAACTTCAGCACAAAATTTGTAAGCAAACATGTGAGTGTCCACATGCATATCCATCATCCATCCATCCATCCATCTATCTATCTATCTATCTATCTATCTATCTATCTATCTATCTATCTCCACAATTATTTTGAGATCAGATAGAATAGCTGCTGCATGAAAGTTTCATTTGGTTTTGCATGTAACATTTGGTTTTACATGTAGCAGAAATAATAGAAAGCAATTATAAAAGTGTTTGAAAATCAAAGTGATCACTGAGTTCATTTTAAACAGCTCTACTGTCAAAATGATTTGAAGATACCTCTCTTGATTTAACAATTCAACTCAAGGCTTAACTTACATTCTAGCCCATCATGGGCTCATGAGATATATAATAAAGTACAAGGGACAAAAGTTTTCTTTTAGAGATTTAACAGATATGTCAACTGCTGAAGGTCTGAAGTTATTGGAGGATGGAAATAATCTGTGTCCTTGGGTTAGAAAGTCATTATAGTACTCTTCTTTCTTGAGTGTATATTAATAATTTGACACTTAGTACTGCTGCTATCTGTGTTCTGGCCTGCAAATTTTCTGTCAACATGCATAATGAGAACCCATGGAAAAGTTCATAAACAGCTTCTCTTCCACCAGCTGCCATGTGCATGGGTTAGAGAATTTTTCTTCTCATAAAGATGCATGGTGGTGGCTATAAAAACCTGGCAACTTTATGTCAGTTAGACCACTATATTTAACAGATGCAGCATCTGCCTTCCTTTGCCTTGGATAAGACCTTTCAACAGCTGAGTTTTCTAGTTGTGTACGCCACGTGTTGCATTTTTGGGAGGGGTACTCAAAGATAGTTTGTGTTTCCAAAGGTGGTCTGTACTATCAGATTACAGAAAACCAACTGTCAGCATTGATCATAATTCTGGTGGGTTTTGTTGTGTTGTTTTTTTTTTTTTAACTCTGATAAAATGTCAGTGGTGATGCATATCCTGAGTAAGCCAGCTATATGAGTATATGCACCTATGCACCTATTTCTCTCAAGAATGTCTTGCAAGAAAAAGATTTTCTGTCATCTGTGGTTGCTCAGTAAAATTGTCAGAGGGTTGTGCAAAGTTGGTTACAAATTACTCCAAAGTAAATGATATAAAGGTTGCAGAATCCAATCAGTAAATGTCAAAACCTAAGGACCAGGTTTGAAATGAGATAAATAAAGTTAATTACCAACCTCATTAATTCAGGTGATTTTAGGAGGATTGTTTCCATGGCAATGCAGTTTGTGAATAATTACTATGATTAATAGATTTGATGAAAATACAATGTTTTGCCTACCTTTTATTGGCTACTGCAGTAGTGGCTGGCATCACTCCGTGGTTTTAAATTGATCTGTGGATTAACCGTCAAGCAATTAATAATTCTGTTAGGTATCTATCACTTTTATTAGATTCAAGACCATTAAATGAAAACAAATGATCATCAGTTTCAAGGGAAAAGGAGGTAGTACAAAACTTTTGCCATGGCATCCATTGAGTTTTCAAAGCACAGGCAACATTATGACAGGGAGAACGGAGATGCACATCGAGGAGTGGTGGGGTTGTGGTTGATATGAAATACTGCTAAATCACTGTCACATGGTTGATGAGTCTGATGGTTTAGGATTTTTCTAGTTACCTTGATACCCCCTTTATTCCTTTCATTACTGCCTGAAACCCTAGTTCTGGCTGTATCGGAAGCACAGGATGCTAACCTTGTATGCTTGTGCTTTGGGGATAAAGCTCGCTGTACTTCAGCAAGAAACCCAGTAACGATGGCCTCTCTGGGGAGACTGATGGATGTCTGTCTGTCATTCTGTGACCTTCTGCCTTCTCTTTGAATGACAGCCCTTTGTTCATCCTCTTCATTCCCAAGGGAAAAACCCGGCACACTCACACCCACACTACATGGAGCAAAAAAGAGGGGAAAATGGGGACAGAGCAGTAGCCTCAAGAGTCTTGTCCCATCATTTGATTATGTGATTATGCTAGAGGGAAAAAAAAAAGTATTAAATGTGATTCTGCGGCCAAAACAATCCTTCTCCTCCTCCATACCATCTGCGTCATCTGAGAGCCAGGCTGTTTTGAGTTACAGAAATTTGAATTAACTATCTCAGATAGTACTTGTTTTGAGCCTTCTAAATGGTGACAAAATTTCTCACTTTAGCGGGCAAAAATGACAAAAAGAAGCACAAAAATCTAGCTTCCAAAATGTCAGAGAAAAGGAGCAAATGCTCTGCTAGGATTTCAATTTGTTGAAGTAGAAATAGTAAACTCATTGGAGTAGTCAATATTTTTTTGTAGGAATTTTTTCTCACAGCCCATGTATTTAACTCACTCAGCTCTGGCGACTAAAAGTAAACAAGAGGATACCAAGTCATTTGCCCAGATGATGATAATATTTATTTAATGAAGAGTAATCTCTTGTGTGAACTACCAGTGGTAGGCACCTATATGTGTGTGTTTTCCTTGTTTTAAAAAAAGAGAAGATGGCTACACATTTTGACACATTTAATGTGTTTTTGGTGGGTTTTTGTTTTGTTTTGTTTTGTTTTGTTTTGTTTTGTTTGTTTGTTTTTGTATTGCCACATGTTTAAACTGGCTGGCCTGACTGTGGCTTCTTTTTGGGTGTTGGGACTGTTGTGGCTATTTACAGCCTTGGGGAATCCTGTCTTTCCCTCCACATTGCATTGTTCAACCCCCCACAAACACAGGCTCTATGACAGTCATTGCATTTTTAGGTATGTTTTATATATTTTTATATATATATATATATATATATATACATACACACACAAAAATGAAGCCATGGGTCTGTGAAATGGTACTGTGAAACTTCTTGATTTTTTTTTTTTCTGAAAAACGCCATTAAAATAAGTATTTTTTAAAGGTTTTATCCTGCCCAGTTCCAATCTCAGCAATTACCTTGTGGTGGAAAATATTTCGTGGCATTATCATAGGATGAGCCTTCAGACAAGAACTTTGTGCAGGTGTCCTCCTGTACTAGTGAAAGACCATGAAGTCATGACTAGTCCGAATCTAGAACACACATTTAGTTTGGGGTCATGTGCTGCAGAGATTTGAATGTAACAGGGAGTTGTGTTTTGAACAAAACATGAGTGCCCATGACAGTAGCCAGCACAAGCCAAGTGGAGCATTAAGGAACATAAGTGATGTCTATAATGGCAGTGGTACTGATCACGGATGAGAATTTGAAATTAATGGTTGTTTTTCACATTACGGAATGTAAAAGGTGCTCTTAAAGCTCTGCATAGGCAATGGTAGTCCTTAAAATACCTCTGTTTAAGATGTGTCCAGAAGCAGAGAAGCTTTCTATCCAAGCAGCAGTAACCATCAGGCCTAGACTTTATAGCCCAAGAAGGAAAAAAATCCTATGAAATTTTCCCTAGGAAACTCTGAGTTATAAAATCTTTATCTAAAGAGAATGACTAAGGAAAAGATACTAGTTTGCCGTAGGGCCTTCTATAATCCTCTATACAGTGGACTTCTATGTACTATTTACTACGTATGTAGTAAATAAAGGAAATGGAGCATGTAGAATATTTTTTCTTTTACTAAAGTAACATCTTGAAAAATCAAAGTTCCCTCTGTGACACTTGAAGTACTTTCATGAAAAGGTAACTAGCAAATAGGTAGGTAGAGGCAAACTCCAAATGTCATAGGCCACAGAATACACTAGAAGGGTGCTAAAGACTAGTCAGAAGTCCGATGTATTCTAAATTTTTTTATAACGTGGTAAATAGTTTCCCTGCTAGATGCAACAACATGCTACTTTCCTAATTAAGCAATTTAATAAAAGAGACTAAATTTATTCACATCTGGTTCAGCTGCTAAAAATGTAACTGGTAAATGCTGCAGATCTTTTGACAACTGGGAAAATATTCTGACTGTTAACAGGAGGATCTGATTCATTTCAGTCTCTGCAAAATATAAATACTTTCTGAATATAGGAAACATTGCAACCTCATTCTGTGTCTAGAAAACTTTAATCAATGGCTAAAAATCAGGTTAAGCAGTGTAACTAAAAATGTGCTAATTACCAAATGGATGCCACGTAAAAATATGAAGTGACTTTTTCTGAAGGAGAACTGTAGCTTCGGTTGAACACCTACAGGGTACTGAATGAAAGCTACAGCTGGAGATCTTGATAACATTTCTGCTGGTCTTTAATCCTTTTCTCCTGCCACCGTCTATGTTATGCTGTGATACAGATTAGCTAGAAATCAATGTTAAGGCTGAAAATTCATGTTTGTGTGTGCACACATGGTTTAGTCACCAAGTGGACTGCACTGTTGTGATGACAGTCATTGCACCACGGAACTGAAGCACAGTGTGGAAGACAGAGGCAAAGATGCTGTAACTCTCGACATATTTTCGTATGGGTAGAAGCAGCCAGGGGAAAAACTTGAAAGACTATTTGAACATTCATATCTCCCATCCCACACTCCTTCCAAATGTTGGGTAGAGAGCCACGGTGTTGGAAGAGTAATCTCTGCAATAGCTGAGGTACAAACCTTTGCATATAGCAAAACCTTGCAGTCCAACATTCTGATCTGTAGTGAAATAAAATATTATTTGCATTGGTACAAATATTTGTCAGTGTACAAGATGTCTATAACACTGAAAAAAGATAAAAATTCATCGCATTGAGTTCTTAAGGACAAGATGGTATGATGATATCAGCATTTGACATAGTAAGCAAAATGAAGTGCCCATAGCATTATAATCCAGATACTGTGTAATAGAAACCCCAGAAATATAACAGTATTTATAATTGAGTTTATTATATTAATTAGATAAAAATCTATTAATACATCTATATACTGATATTAATACATACTTAACAAGAATGTCTTTATATTCAAAATTAATTTTTGTATCTAGAGAAGAATACATTAATTACAATCTGTAACGCAGGAAAACACCTGAAAACGAAACATGTATAAAAAAGCTTTTGTTGAACCTGGAAACGGTAAAGAAAAGTGGAATTTAATAATCTCATGGTCAATTCTATTTTCCACCTATTATGTTCTCCATAACGACTGTGATGAGCACTTATAATGTTCCAGTGTCCAGAAGCCAGTCTGAGTAGACTGGATTTCTCCATCATCATTTTGTGGTTCATTAGATTTTTATATACTGTAGTAGCCAATAAGGAAGCATTGGGAACTCTTCCAGGAGTTATATCAGTGCTTTGTTAGTTTTAAGGCCATCTTTCAGCCTCATGCTTACTTGTAAAAAAAGAAAAAAAATCCTCATTCTCTCTCTATTTTCTTTCATTACTGTGGAGTAATGAAAGAAAACCCTCTTACCTTTACAAGGCCGTATTTTTTTTCCCAATAGTATGTTCTCTTCTGAGCTGAAAAGTACAGAAAATTGTGGCTAGCTGGAATTCTACACGTCCAGGTTGTGGCCTTAAATATAATGGGCATTCATGTAATTGAGCAGTTGATATGAAACTATCAAAGTCAAACTTACATCCAGAAACGTGAGTGGCATTATAAAAGTCTCTATTCTTGACACACAGTTAATGGTATTACAACTTACTGAGAAAACATTCACGACTGAGAAAATCATTGTCTGTGGGCACCATGCACACTTTCATTAGAAAGGAAATGAATGACTCTCCGTCAGCAAACTACCGTGGGGTGCATGATCCTCCCCCCTTCCCCCTTCTCTACCTCTGGCTAGCTCTGCGCCTCCTCTACAGTTTCAATAACCTGTTATCAGGCCTTGATCTTGGTGCAAGAGCTTGGTGGTGAAGCGTGTCTTGATCGTACTGGGAGCTCTTGCAAGGCTGAGGTGCCAGCAGCACTGACGGTACCAGGAACTCCTCCTGCATCTGGACAAAATGGGACATGAGAGCAGGAATGGTGAGAGTCATCCCCTGACAGCTTTAGAACATTCCTTTTCTTTATTGGAAGGGACCACAGCGGGGCATCTGGTCCAGCCTCCCTGCTCAAGCAGGGTCACCTCAGAGCACATGGCACAGGATTGTGTCCAGATGGTTCTTGAGTATCTCCAGAGAGGGAGACTCCACACCCTCTCTGGGCAATCTGTTCCAGTGCTCAGTCACCCACACAGTAAAGAAGTTCTTCCTCATGTTCAGATGGAACTTCCTGTGCATCAGTTTCTGCCCATTGCCTCTTGTCCTATTGCCTGGCACCACTGAGCAGAGCCTGGCTCCATCCTCTGACACTCTCCCTTCAGATACTGATGGACATTGATGGGGTCCCTTCTCAGCTGTCTGTTCTTGAGGCTGAACAGGCCCAGCTTCCTCAGCCTTTCCTCAAAAGAGAGATGCTCCAGTTCCTTAATCATCTTCATTGCCCTCTCTGGAGCTGCTCCAGGAGCTCCACGTGTCTTTTTTACCGAGGAGCCCAGAAGTGCACACAGCACTCCAGATGTGGTGTAGTTATGGGTGAGTAGAGTGGGATGCCTTGACTGATCAGTCACTTGAGAGTAGCTGGACAGGTCTTAGAATGAACTCTGGGTCAGAGTCTTTCAGACTCTGAATAGGCAGTTTCCCCCCGACTCCTAAGTATGTGACAGAGTCCCCTACCATTTGTTAAAAATAATTTTGAGCAGAAAATAACCACTCTGAGATCCCCTTTTCCTAGGTTTTTTTTCAATGCTTTGGCACTAGAAAACCTGCACTAACATTTCCCTTCATTCTAGGGAAAATTTTGGAAAAAACAGGCAACAAATGTAAAGGCTTTAGATATTGAGGTCTGCACTGAAATCCAAATACCAGAGTAAAAACTCTGAAGAAGAGTAGTTGCACCCAGTGCATCCCTAGCATTTTTTTTGCCCTTAAAATTCACCTTAATTTTGCAAACATAATTAAATGGTATTATCTCTCCGAAATATATAATCTTTATACTGTTGCTGAGGTTTACTTAAATTGTCAGTGACATAGTGCTGAAATATTTAAATAAGGGATTCAGGGTTTTGACACTTGCCTCGCAGTCTATTCTATCAAATAAGAGAAAGATAATCGTGATGATTAGGCATGTCTGAGTAGCGCACTTTTTTGATAGCTAATCATGTCAGAAATATTTCACCATGACTTGAGTATAACCGTCAACTATAATTTCCATTTTGTTTAATGTATTTGGCTCTGAAATATGTGATGTAACCATTTCAGAAAGATGCTCTCTTTATTTAGTCAACTATGTGAATAAGTAAGAACCCTCATGGATACCAAGAGGATGTGTATCACCCAGTGATGTAAATTCATCTTTGTATCCAGTGGAGATAATTCTGGTGGCAGATCAGAATAACGTTGTTCTGATCGTTTCTCTCACAAATGCATGAAAAGTTCTCCTCTTTACTTCATTCCAGTTCACCTCTTTGCCTGAGCTTCACTTGAAAAATTATGAAGAAAAACACTCCAACTCCCAAATTTTCACAGAAATAGTTATCATACAGTGTAATAGCCTTCTGCTTCTTTTGATAGGTATCGTGCACGTGGTTGGCAGAGCGAGCTGGCAGCAGCTTGTTCAAGGGGTCCCTCTCTCAGAGGAGCCCCTGCAGTGCTGATCAGCACCCGCTGGCTGACCGCTTCTCACCCCTGCGGTACAGCACGCAGCCAAACCCACGAAGGCTGATGGACTGAGGCGCCACTAGAGATGAGAGATGGCCCTCAGCCAGGGAATCCCAAAGGTGCTTCATTCGGAGGAGTCCCGGTGCCAAGAGAGTGAGGGCCTCTTGGGACCGGTTGGAAAAGGGGGTCTTGAGGGAGCATGGTTACACCAAAATCAGCCAACAAGGAGAGAGGGGAGCAGGGGGTTGGGTTACATCCCTACAAGGGTTTACAAGACTTGACAAAGAAAAGCCTTTTATACCTGAGAGCTGACCCACCACTGCAGTAACTCAGTCCGCACTTCTGTTTGGTCAGCTAACGCAACAGACACGGGTTCTGTCTCTCACTGCCAACACACAGGCTTACAAACCTTATTCATTCATACACATTTTGGCTAGTCTGTCAGGGAATTTTTTTCTGATGATGCTTATTTTAACCTCCCGAATTCATCTTACTAGCCAGCAAAGGTGTACATTATTCCAGATGAGGTTTCACCACATCTTTTAATTTTGCTGAAAGCACCTGTTAAGATTAAAACCAAGGGTACCATTTCATTTGCCTTTAAACAAACCAACATGTACACCCCAGGTTTTTGCTTCGTAGGAGAAGACTTCACTTCCCTTTGAC
Organism: Mohoua ochrocephala; assembly: GCA_013398855.1. NCBI lineage: Eukaryota > Metazoa > Chordata > Aves > Passeriformes > Acanthizidae > Mohoua > Mohoua ochrocephala. The sequence goes on along the minus strand of VZTA01008284.1, from coordinate 53,094 downwards.
AGGAAGTTTTCTTACTTATTTTCCTGTTTTCTATTCAGAAACTGACAGTTAATACTGATAGTTTAGATACTGTAATTCTGGCTAATGTCTGTTTTCTCAGTGAGATGGGTCATATTTGGCAGGCATGTGCACGGGCTGCTGTTGACTGTAGAATACGGTTGCTTACCTACCTATGCCTGTCAAACAATCAATGAACATTTAATAGTGTTTTAACAGACTGTTACAGGTGTGAAATGTTCTGTAAAACAATGCATTTTCCATTCTATATTATGGGAGTAATTCCAGCTACGTACTGTTTAAATATCCCCACCAGCATCACGCAAAGTAAATACATACCACACTTGGAACTGGTGTCAGAATTAGTTGTGTTAGACTGCTTGGTTCCTCAAACCTCAAGATGCTGCCCTTATTACTAAGCTTCCTACAGGGAGATTGATGCTCTGGAGCCTTTATACAACCAGGCACCTCCAGTTGTGTTCATGATGCCAGGCCAACTCGGAGCACAGGCAGAATTCAAGACAAAGTATCAACCTCTTCAATTCTCTGTGTGCAATGGCTTCAGACCATGCTGAAGATTTTCTTTGCCTTCTCCCAGCCCCTTTTTTGCCGCAGATTTTAGCCCTCCTTTTTGCCTTAGGTCCCGCTTCTCCTGTGTTTATCATTAATATAGCAGTATCTTACAAAAATAAGATTATAACTATAATTGAAATATTACGTATATATAATATATGTGGGGTAACTGACACTTCAGACTATTTCCCGTGCCAAGACAGTGCTGCTTTTCAGGAATTCAGCCTACTTTTTGAGATTATGCTGGAATATTCCTGGTTGTATTCTCATTCTCCGAGCAGTGTCTTCCCAATTTTCATAGATACCCTATTTTCTTCCTGTATGTATACAATCCTCTTTCGCAAATGACATTTATAGTATTATATGCACACCATTATATAGCCTTATAAACAAAAATTGGCAAATTTGTAACGATTAAAGGCATTTACGTTTAAATCATTGAAAACCAGGCTCCTACAAAGCTCACATACCAGCTCACTTATAGACTCAGCACCTAAGTAGAATAAATCATACAAATCTCCCCACTTTTAATCTTCAGAAAACAATTTAATGTAAAATGTAGTTCAAAAAGAATGTGAGGTGCCTCTGGTTTTCTCTCCAAATGTTTTATTTTCTTATTTTCGAAGATCGTGAGTATGCTTTTTATTCCAAACTTAAGAATGTAAATCTGACTATGTGCTGCATATCAAACACCAAAGTAACACTTGCTAATTTCTCACATGTTGAGAGATTTATACAGTTTTCCACTGCTCTTAAGTTGCAAGTATTTGCATTACAAATAATGGACTGAAAACACACTAAGCAAGAGTTTTGCAGAACAGAGGCTCTGCAAAATGCAGTTGTACAAAGGGAATTAATTATCTTTTGTCACTGACGTGCTCTACAATATGAAGACACATTGCTAGAGTGGATTGTAAGGGGCAAGGAAGTTTTTCTTCATAGGCAAAGTGTCATGCTCCTCTGACCACAGATGATGCTTTCCTTATTGATAAGATTTAATTCACATCTTCAGGAGGTGGCATTTTTGCTTTAATTTAACATGAGACATTTGAAATCACTTCCCAGAAAACAACCGTGGTATGGTAATTACATAGATGAGTGAAAAGACAGTTGCTGCCTCTGTAATTGAACCAATATAGTCTTTGTCAATTTTCATGCTTTTAACTGTTTTCTTTTTAGAGCTGCAAAAGGGAGGATTATGTTATTCAAAATGTGGCCTTAAGTTATGCACATTTTGATTCAGAAATATACTAACTTGAATTGTTCCCTGTGGTGTCATCTCTTTGTGTGATACACTGAAAGCAACAAGTAGTTTGTTTCTATAGGTTTTATTGCTCATATTCACAAGAAATAATGTGACAAAAGAAGCTTCAAACGGACAAAAGTGCAAATATTTTTAAGGAAGAATGTTATTCACATACAACTACATGCCAGTTCCTTTCGAAAAGATGTGTTTTATGACATTGTGTTACTTTTCAGCATCAATCATTTCTGAGCCCATTTAATAGATAATGTGTTCCACTTGAAAAATATAGAAAAGTGTCCTATTAGAGTAGAATATTACCAGATTTTTTCCTTAGGTTTCTTCACTAGAAGATAAATATCATCATATCCATATTTAATAAACAATTGACCTAAATGTTTACCAGATAGACATTTCATGCTGTGCATTCACTTATGTGTACAACCCCTGGTCCTTTTAGTCAATACATGGCATGGCCGTTTGGAATCCAAGGTGATTTCTTGATTTAGATTTGCAGCCCAGCTTTTTATATCTACCACTTGTGATAATTCTGGTTTATTCAGGCACATTTAGATAGCATTTGGCAAAGTGAGAAACGTGCGCAGCACATAAGGTGTCTCTCAGGCAGAGGAAGTACAACTGTTCTCTGGAGCTCCTGGGGTAAATTTTCAGACCTGCTACAGTGCTGCCTTAAGTTGGTGGTGAATTGGTCAGGCTGGTTGAAAAAGCCGTGAGCTGGACTGCTCATTTATCTTGCACCTGGCTCAAGCAAGGCTGGACAATGGAATGATGCCTAGAGGGAAGCAGAGGTCTCGCATCCCAATGTTGGTTCAGTGAGGCACAGAGGAGCACCCATGGTTCTGTACCAGCCATTGGCCTCATTCTTCCTTCACCCTGAAAAACAAGACTTGTTGCAAATCTGATCTTTTAAGGAGATAGAGATGTGCACAAAGGCTGTGGTGAGGCAACTTTTACTGCTACCTCGGTGGGTGGAGGAGGACCGAAGTGTTTATTTTACCTCTTATACTGACTATAAATTCAGACTGAAAGTAACCAAGACCCTCATTAAGCCCTATTTGCATATTAACTTTCAAACCCCTTACAATGCAAATGAGGAATAACATGAGACGTGTAAAACATGTTTGACCAAAGTCACCAAACCCCACCTGTAACATGTGATTGCTCCATCCAGCTGGGAGGGGCCAAAAAAATTTATAGTATAGAAAGAAGGGAGGTTGCAGGGCAAAAAGTGAGATGAGGAAACCTGTCTGCTTTCTTAGGATCAGTAGGTAGACAGTGTCTGTCCTCCTCCACTGAAGGAATGCCTTTAGGTGAGCTTTGCATATCCACTGGCGTTGGAGTAGACCTGGAAATATTCATTTATATATATATATAGCACTAATAGATGTCTGTTACCATACCTCCCATTGCAATACATGCTAACACTCTCTAGTTAGTGCATTTATCACTGGCAATCCTGAATCTGCTTTCCTGTTTCTTCAAGAAACCATCCTTTTTAGGACTCTGGAAGTGTGTAAGTTCTTAGTGAACTTAGCCAGACCAGTGTCAGATTGGTAAGAGGCATGTGCAGGTTTTGGCTGGGTAGAGTTAATTTTCTTCACAGTAGCTGGTTGGGGGCTGTGTTTTGGTTTTGTGCTGGAAACACTGTTGATGGTATACAGATGTTTTTGGTTTTGCTGAGCAGGGCTTGCACAGGTCCAAGGCCCTTTCTGCTTCTTGTACCGTCCACCAGCAGGGACTTGGGGTGCACAAGATGATTGGAGAGGACACATCCAGGACAGCTGACCCCATCTGACCAAAGGGATAATCCATGCCATATGGCCTCATGCTCAGGATATAAAGACAGGAAAAGAAGGAAGAAGAGGGAGGTGTTCAGAATGATGGTGTTTGCCCTCCCCAGTAATCGTTACACAATAGGAAGGGGAGAATGAATTGCTTGTTTTGTTTTGCTTGCAGGCCCAGCTTTTTGCTTTACCTATTAAATTAACTTTATCTCAGCCCATGGGTTTTCCTGCTTTCCAGGTCTCTCTCCCATGCCACTGGTGGGAGAGGGAGCGAGTGGCTGTGTGGTGCTTGTTTGCCTGCTGGGGTTAAGCCATGGCACTGCACTATCTGTGAATCTTGTGCAAGAAACTTGTGCAAGTTCTTATTGAACTCAACCAGGCCGATAATGTCAAATTGGCCATAATCAGAAATCAAGCCAAGCCACACACAGCCCTTCTCATGTCTGACTACAGCTGGAATGCTAGGGGGTTTATTTTCTGCCAAAATTCAACAGCCTTAATGCAACAGCTCCTCTGGGTGAACTTTAGGGGGTCTGCTGTAAGAGAGGAACTACTGGGCTACTGGAACTGCTGTGGCCCACCCTGCACAGTGGGGCTGCTGGCATTTCCCGTCACCCAAACCTCCTTTCTTCAAGGTTTATGGCTTCAGTTATTCAGAGATTTTGGTATGAAATGAGAAATGCAAAGCATTAGGAAAACTGCTTATGCCTAGTCTAAGGACTGTTTCATCAGCCCAACTAGTCAAAAAACCAGTCTTTGTTCAAAAAAAAAGGAAAAAAGAAAAATAAGGAACAATTCAGTATTTGGATAGGACAGGATCCAAAAGGATCCTTTCTTGTAAATGAAGGGATCTGATTGACAAATATGGGTAGTGTAACCAGAAATTAAATGAGTTTAAGATTCAGAAAACAGATTCAATCATCTCGGACAGTCCACAGTCTGAAAATACCCTTGATATTTTGTAATGAAGGGTTTGTTAAACATCTGCTATTTCTTTTTAATATTAGTGCTCATGTTGTTGTATTATGGTGTCTCAGTGCTGTTTCTGACAAAATGTAGGTGGTGCAAATGGACAATAACATTGTAAGTTAATAACAATTTAGTTGGAAGGTAGAGAAATAAATTGGCAAAGAAAAAAAGATAGCTAACATTAACTTTTCAAAATAAAATGTTCAGCTTGGGTTTGAATCAGGTTTGAACCTGTTCTTGTATTTTTAAAAAACAACTGTTTTCCATTCACCAGTTTTACACAAAAGGGAAAAAGCTTTTCTGTGATGAAATATAGAAAATCTTCCATATTATTAATTGAATTTATAGTACATTAAAGGGAGGATGTTCTAATGAAAATAATTTATTTGCTTTGAAGCTAATTTTCAAACTGATACTGGAAATAGATGGCAATAAACAGGGAAAACTTATCACTTTATTCATGAAAGAACTAATTTATCTTAGCAATTAGTAATTTCAGGGGGTGGCTGTAACTCATATATCTTAAAATAGTTTTATTTAAATATAAAGTGGTTGGAGGGAGATAAGAGATTTTTCTCCACACTATTATATCCCTTATTCATAGTCAATATACAAGGCAAACATAAGAATTTGGTTTTTTCTTACTTTCTTTCTGAACAGACTTTGGAATTGACCCAGGATTTTTGACATAAAAATGGCCATTTTCAGCTGCAAAAAAACTGTCGTGAGTTGATCCCAGCCAGCAGCTGGGCACTCACACAGCTGTTCACTCCTCCCACCACAGCAGAAGGTGGGGAGACAGTAGGAAGAGCAAACTCAAGAAAACTCCTGGGCCAAAATACAATCAGTTTAATAAGAGCTTTGCTAAGAGTTGTAATTTCTTCCTAACAAGAATGTGTGCTAGCTGAGTGTAAAAGGACTGCGCTCAGAAGTTTTGTGATAGCTGTACTATCATACCTGAATTTTTAAAACTTAAAAAGTATTATAAGTGAAAAAACACCTCTTGATTTTAGATGTATATTAATGACAGGTCGTTTATTTTGATATTGTATTCCATAAGGGGGCAAGAGAGAGTTTCTATTAGGCTTGCAAGGCAGCATATGATGAGGGCTGGATATGAAGTGCTGTATATTGCTTGTATGCTAAGAGATCAGCTATACATTTTTCAAATGAAACGTGAAGTTAACTGGCACTTCTGACATCAATTTTTTTCCTTATCATGTAACTCATAGAATAGAGCAGCATGAGTGTGCTTGAAGCAAAGTTCAGCATAAATAACAAAGACAAATACATGGAATGAAGCCTAGAACTGTAAATCAAAACTCTTCTCTCCTTCTCATGCCACATAAATTCTGATTATATAAATGCTTCCCTTTTTTTCTGCTTGTAAGATCATAGGCTAACAAGAATATCACCCCACTCAAAACGGTTTGTCTTACCTCCAGCAAAGACCATGACAGTAAGTGACCCTCTTGCTTGAGTGTTGATACAGGTCATCCTTTTCAGCATAAATGCTATGAGTGGGGAATATTTTTAAGTGGAAAGGAGGGCCTGGGGTTCAAGTCTTGCCCGCCAGATACAGCAATTCAAACTTGCTTTTCAACAGAGTCAGAGGCAACTTTGGGCTGAGACACTTCCTAGCTTTGAAGTACAGCAATTCTCTAGTCTCTTGTTGGGGGACGATGAAATCCCAGATTGTGACTTCTGCTTCTAGAGCTGTTTTATGTATCTGTGATGAAATACAGAAAATCTTCCATATTATTAATTGAATTTATAGTACATTAAAGGGAAGACGTTCATTAAAGGACATTAAAGGGAAGACACGTGAATAAAATGTGTGCTTGGGCCTGGCATTAGGATTGTGTGGTTTATAGCAATTTGGGAGTCAGATGACTCATGCCAGCGTTTGTTTTATTTCTAAATCTCTGTTGTTTCAGTTTAACTGTAGATCTGTTGAGTTTTGGTTTTAAGATTTTCATCCAAGACTCAGTTTCAGTAAAGGTCAGATTAAAATCAACAATAAAACTCCATCTGCTGACAGGAGATGCAGGAATTTCTTTTGAAGAAGCTATGTTCTGCCCAGGCTGCACAACAACCATCCTATCCATCTTATTCCTGTTTGGATTTAAACCATAGTTCTCATAGTGGAGCTCCTCATCAAGTGATTTTCAATGACAGATCTGAACTCTGTCCTCGGGAACTTATTTGGAGCATGCAAATGTACAGCAAAAAAAGGCACATGTTTCATCTTTGCCCGTGAAACTGAAGCTCTCCCTCTGCTCATTATCTGAATGAGAAGCTCTCATCTTCTTGGGCTATTATATACTACATGCTGTTAAGCAGGGAAATGCATTCTTATCAGCCTTTACTGGACACACGGAGAACAGTTTTACTTTTGCATCATGAGAGAAAGCAAATGAGATTGACTAAAAGTATACTGTACTGCATGAATAATTCTTGTTTACTTTTTTATCTGTGTGCATTGTTCGGATTTTGTTGAGTGTTTTCTGCAAAAGGATGGTGGTATGAAATGTTCCCCAAGGTAAATACAGATTTGAGAAAATGCTTTAACATTGGAATATATTTTATCTGAAAAGTTCCCACATACTTTAACATAGGGTTGGTTTTTTTTGGTTTTTTTTAATGACTGTAGAAGCCTCCCACTCCTTATAAAATGCTTGTTACATTAATTATGGGGTCTGTTAGACAACTGATTTCCCCCATATCAAAACAAAGGAAATACTTCTGAGAACATAAGACAGTTTCTGAAAAATCAGTGTCTGTGCATATCAGTTGCCATGCAAACTAGTACTATTGTACTCTGACAAAATCAACAAGCAATTAAATAATTAGTGTTTGTTTCTCAATATGTAGGAAGCACGTGGATAGGAAGAACACTGGCTACAAAACATTCAAAACAGCATGTGCTATGTAACACAAAACAAGCTTTGAAAGGTCTACCAGTCCAGAGAAAGAAAAATGCTTTAATTCATGCCATGACTGTAACTCTTTCAGGGTTGTTTCTACACAGCCCTTTTCTAGAGAAAAACTGACCTTGTTAATCCTTCTGTCATTAGCTCTTTATACCTTTTGTCATAATGTTATTAGGATATCAGTTGTTTTCTCCATATATTTTCAGTACTTCACTTTTAATTCTCCAAGATGGAGCTTCACTTTGTAGTATATGCTTAAGGCAATAATAAAATTAAATATACTTAAATTAGATTAAATATATTAATTGAACATTATATCAAATATAATTAAGTTAGATTTCTCAATCAGATGATGCACTTAGATCTTTTTGGTAAGAATGGTGTGTATTACCTACATGGAGATAACTTACTGTCAGAGAGCAGCTATATTTCTGTTCATCAGTAATTCATTTCCAGGAAAGAATATTCAAAATTCTCCCTACACACATAGGTGGTGGCTTGGCATGTCTTCTAAATTAAACTTCTGTTGGGCGTAGGCTTAGTTTTGCATGCCCAAGAGTAGTTATATGTAAACACACCACCACAGTGAAATTGGGAACAAAGAAATGCAATGAACATTAAGAAGTAAACACTCTATGCAGTTTTAAAAAGTTTTAACCTTGTAGTGAGCAACATGGAACCATGATGGATGAACTGGATCCGAGATGCTGCCGATATATTAAACCAGGAAAAAAAAAACCAAAAAAAACCAAAAAAGAAAATATTTATGGAAAAGTTTGCATGCAGTGATACATCTTTTAGTTGATACACATGAATTCTAATTCCCTATGAATCAACTGGAAAAAAAGAAAAGTTCTGGTTCCAAGGAGCATAAATAATGTATCTGCATCTTTTGGGTTGAGTCCGCTGTTACTTTATGAAATGTATCTTTTAATGACTTTTTGAATTATCATTAGTGCATTAAGAAAAACTGTAAAATTTAAAACCGAGTCTAACTTTGGATCTCATTAAAAACCATATCTTTCTGTCTGAGCCCTATTTCCTAGAAAATGTAAGAGGTAGTGCTCTTTCCCGTAATTCCGCAGGATGGGTAATAGCTCTGCTCTTACTTCACCTGTTCTGTAACCTGCTGTACACAATACCCGCCACATCATTAATCTCAACAACTTTTTGGGACCTAGATTCTGGAGCAGGTTCCCCTCTAAGGAACCTTCTGGTGGTGAGTAAATAAGTTAAAAGATCTCAGTGTATTCCAACAGGTTTTTGACTTGGGGAGGAGAGGAAATGTTGAAGCAAATGTTTCCCCAAAAGCAATAACACACATCCTTTAGTAATTTCTAATGATTGGAATGGGACATTGTATATAGTGAGGACATTTTTTGTGTTCTCTGCATGAATTATTAACTAAAGTGATATTTCTAAGAATACCAACAATGTTGCCACAATCGCAGTAAAAATGCCTTATCAAAGAAGCTACAAAATTGGACACTGAAATATTTATTTGAGGATAGTTGCTCTAGCTTTCAAAGACTTGAATGTAAACTAATTCAAGTACCTGAAAAATTCAACATCTTCCCAGTGTGGTAGGTGGTGTGGTAGACCAAGAAATTGAAGAATGAAGATGCTGCCCACATAATCTTTATTCCACTCTGTTTGAGCACTGCTTTCAGTGTCCAGAACTATGACAGCCTTCCAATCTTTAACCTACAGAGACAAAAAACGCCTTTGAAAGAGTAAAATACAATAGCCATCCCCCAAAATGGGTCTGTTCACCCTTTTCTACCACAAACTTTTGCTTACCCCTCAAGCCGTAAGGACTTTGACCAGCGCTGGAACACCATGTGCCATTGAACAACTTTTCTCTCAGCTGCAGAGGTTATCTGTTTCCATGTGGGCATGTCAAGAAAAAATGATGTGAGGACTGATGTGTTCTACTTGAGAAGTTGGTTTTGGTTGGTTTGTTTATTTGTAATGAGTTGCATAAGTCGGCAAAACTGGATACTACTGGGCAGTAATTTTTCTGAGGGTTTTGACTTCCTCTTTGATTGAACTGTCATTGCGTATTGAAATAATATGTATTTGTAGAGGGACTGTGAGAAAGAACACTCACACGGCTTCTTTTCTGAAATCTATATTCTCATTACGTCATATTTACATTACCCAGAAGATGCTGAGTGTCTGCATATAATTAGACCTGAAACCAGGAAGAGATTCTTTTTTTTGGTAAGCCATGTACCTAAATCTTAATAAGGCACTAGATCTCTTGGGGATTTAGTGAACAAAGTTTTCTCCTGGGTATAAACACCCTCAAAGCTTTAGCTTTGTTTTCAGGACTATGGGGAGATGGAAGGCTGCAAAAGATCAGGGATCTGTGTTAACTACTTTAAATGACAACAAGCAGTTGCTAACTTATTCCTGAAAACTCTAAGGTAATGATAATAGCAATTAGGGAGTCATTAAGAGTGTCAGAAGTGACAGCTACAGCAAAATTGTTTGGAAATCTAACCTGTTTTTAACTAGGCAATGTAGGTTGGTACATGTTTATCCCTATAAGCAAAGCATGATATAGGAATGTTGGTTTGTGGGTATCTGAAGCCACAGATGCTCTATTTAGACTTTGTGAAATAACTCCTCTGTTGGTTCACTCTGTGTAAAATAAAGATGCACTTCATCTGTCTTAATAACCAGCTCAACTCACTTAGGGCTTTTGTTTTGATTTATAGCGTGATACTATAGCATTTGTTCTTTAGCATGAGCATTTGTAGTTTCCTAGAGTTACTCGTGTGAGTGATATTACAGCAATCAAAGCAATGAATGTGTGGCAGGTTCACTCTTCAGATAAATTGTTATTATAGATTTTTTTTATAGGTTTTGTTGTGGTCTGAAAATTATTGTCTTCCACTGCCTAAACAGTGGATGAGTCTTGTCAAGTGTGGGAAGAAAACTGATCTTTACACATTAATGCTCACAACAGGCAGACCTAAAGGAAAATACACATCTGAGCATATTTAAATGAGTTATTGACTGACCTTTCCTTTCTTTTCTGTACCTTGCAAACTTTGGCAGGGAGTTCTTTTTCATGTAGTATTGTGTTACGTTTTCACCAACAGGTAAAGACGGATGCCATACTTTTTCAATTAAGAATTGAATCTCAATTATCTTTAATCAATTCAGAATAAAGTGACGAATTGATTTTCCAAGACCCACATTCATAGAATATCCTGAATCGGAAGGGATCCAAAAGGTCATTGAGTCCAGCTCCTGGTCCAGGACATGCAATATCTTAATAATTATACCTAAAATAGTCATAGTAACACGACTAACATAGAAAAAAAAAAGTGATTCCTGCTGTATCTTTCAATTCTGGAGTCGAGAGCAAGTCAGATCTATGAATTTTGGGTGATTAAGCTATTAGGCTTCAGTAAGTTATGTAAGTTATTAGGCTTCGATTACTACCTTTCTTAAAATGAAATGAGAACAAGGCATAAAGGAAAATATTACTTAAGTTATCTCATCAGGAAGACACATATACAAGAAAGACTGAAGGGGTTTCTGTTGCCAAAAAGACCCTTTTAATTCAGGAAAACAAATCTAATGAGAATCCAGCAATTTCAAGTACTGAATCATAATGAAATGCAGTAAAAGAGGCAAACTGGCTCATGTAGATCTAATAGTATTCAAGTCAAGAGAAAGGAAAACATCACAAACTGCGAATGCAGTAGTAGCATTCAACAGTTTAAATAAGGACGGCCCACTGCCAGAGTAGTTAAACTATCTACTTTATGGGATATTTATGCATCCTCAGCTCAAGTACAAATGGGAAAACCAGGAAGAAACCAAGTGAACTACACCAGAGTTGCGTAGCCCATCTGTACACAGGACAGTAATTCCAAATTAAATGAAGTTCAGTGGCCAGAGTTATACAGTGGAATTGGTCTTTCACGTCTGAATGAATGGGAAACTGGAGTATCCAAATAGAGACTTAATCCTGATAATGTAAGTGCCTGAGAGAACAAGGTAGATGTGACATTTGCAGATGAAATTTGGGAATGCAAGCGTTTAGCAGCTCCAGCATAATGACAGCCTATAAAGAGTTATGAAGGTCCTGTAGAGCATTAATTTATTGTTTCAACAAAAGAGCCGCTCTTGATGAATTCTTAAATGACATGTGGTTGTAAAATGCACTTTTTATAGTGACTGAAAATGCTTGCTTTGATTTAATCTGAAGAACGAAACCAGTAGACCTGCTGTGGTAGTCTACAGCTGTATTAGAGAATATATAAGGTGCCATATCTTTGATAGTTAGGGCACGAGGCAGTGCCTCCTCAGAGGAGACATCCTCCTTCTCTGTGCATGGATGGCAACACGGTGGCCAAAGGCTGTCTGGAATGATGACCCAGATGTCTTGCTGGAATGCGGATATGATTGTAAATCATTCTCTCTTACTCCGTGAATAGTGAAGTCCAGGGCCCGCTGATCTCTTCTGCACAGCAATGCGTTGCACAACAGGAACGCCCCTTGAGCAGGAACGCCTCTCAAGGTACTGCTTGAGGTTGAGGGATTCCTTGCTGCAACAGATTCTTGGTAAGTGATTAATAGCATGCTAAACTTTGAAATCTTAGCTAAGTCATACAAATGATTGATTGTGCATTATGTAATTCTTTAGACATAAACCACTGACCGAGCCTGGGACTGGCAGTGGATCCATCCGCACCTAGACTCATCCCTAAGAAGGAGTTTAGAACTCAAGGGGGTCCTTTCCGAACCTCATGACTCAACAGAAGGGTCTCAATTTTGTCTGACCCTGTCCTCTATGCTGTAAACAATCAAGCTTGCTGTTGAATCTTGTTAAACCATTGTCACATTTACCACTGAACTTTGTTAACTTTGTTTTACATCAATGCATTCAGAAATCTTGATAATTAAACTCTCTACTTACACAAAAAATAATACAACTGAATAGACAATACACTTCGACCCGTTGCATTAATTGAGGCCACTTTTCTGAATCATAGTTTAACTCTTCCCCTTAAGCTGCTAAATACACTGTAGGGGACAAACAACCCCATGGGCAAAAATCAGTACAGTGTACTCGATAGCTACCTTACCAAGAAACCAAGGCATGAAAACACTTACCAGTAGCTTTGGTAATCCCTAACTTACCCTTTCTATTAGATCATAAGTGTTGCTCAGGAACAGAACATTCGTTCTGGATTGTCATGATAACTAATTTTTTTTTCAGTTCTGTAAAATCTGTTCATTTTTATTCACTGTGAATTAGCATTTCTTTGTGAAAAAAATACACATTAGGAACTGTATCATGGAGTGAAAGTTCACAAGACAGAAAAGAGTACAAGTACCAAAGTGTCCTTACCTGAAAGCATTGTTTTGCTCAGTCTCTTATTTTATTTTTTATTTTATTGCTTGTTTTTGGTGGAGGGCAGGTTTTTTATTCCTTTTTGTCAAAATGTTTGGTGTTTTCATAGAATTGGTCATCTTGAGCAAGCTACCAAAACGCCATTATATTTGCAATCCAGAAGTAAAAGCTCAGAGAAGAAAACACTTGGAGTAATATATGCAATGTGAATTCTGATACGAGAGCAGAGAACAAACTGGCAGCAGGAACAGCCTGAGGGATAGGGAGGTCTCATGCCTTCTTAAATGTGAGTAACAGATATTCAACACACCTGCTAGTGGGGGAACATCTCATCATGCGTAGGACACGAAGATATGTAGCTCTGAGTTAAAATCGTATCAGAGGCAACTTGAAGTGCAGTGCTTGCAGGCACGGTATTGCAAGGAGAAAAGAAGAGGGCAGCTAGCAGGAGACGTGATACTTCACACCCATGATTCTAAATTACCAAGACCGTTTTCCTGTTAGAAAATCCTTACATATCTGGATTTACGTGTGCTGTGTTTCGGTAGTACATTAATATTCGTACTGTATCTTTTTATTGAAATGCTTTTCAAATTGCTAACAAGGACACTTCAGCAGGTAACACCTTCACCTATAGAGCTGCATCAGGTATAGATTTTATATTAGCACAACAAAGATGACTCAGTCCTCTTCAGAGCAGACCTTGCATTGCTACACACGGCAAGTATTTCCTTACAGCCAGATATCCTCTAGTCCTCAGTCTGAAGTGATTTATTTTACAACAAACCAATGTTTTTTGCATTTTGGCCCTTAGGCTCTCAACAGACATTTGTAGAATGAGGAAAAACAAATGTCTGGGTCATACAAAGTTAATAAAACCAGATGCTATTAAGAGCTCACTGTATCAGTATTCCATGCACCAACGTAAGCACTGGTTTATGCTGTTTCAAGAAGAAGGGAAAGGAAGGCGCTAGTGTCAGGATGAAATGGAAAAAAATCCATAACTGGGCATAAAATTTAGGAGGTTTATTTATGAAAAAGATGATAAATTAATTCTTTGCATTAAAAATACTTTGTGTCGAGATGTCTCTATTCCAAGAAGCATTGTGTAGAAACCCATCAATCCTTCACAGGCATAGGGCTATGCTGGTGGTCACATACACGAGGACATCACTTGCATAATTGGTCAAAGTAAAACCGGCTCATTAATGATCAGTAATCAAGGTCAAAGTGAGAAACCAGAGTTATGCCTTAATATTATTATCCAGGTAATTTGACATTCCCTGTTAACACGGTTAGTTCAGGCAATGGGCAATACGCTTTTTGTTGTTGAATGTATTGCAGGAAACATGACACAAATTTGGTAGAGTTTTCAATTTGGTAGTTTTTACTCAGAGGAGGGAAAAGCACAAGGAAAGCACCCTCTGTCTTTCCCCTGTTGAACCTCTATGGCCACTCTTTGTGATGTGCAATAGCTCCACCTTTCTGCCTTCTCTCTTACCTCCTTCTTCGTCTGAAGGCAACATATAAACCCATGACTTAAAGACCTAGCAGCATGGCAAAGAGCAGGCTATGGGAGCAATCCAGTAAAGCTGGAATAAGTGACTGGCTTCTAGGTTGAGGGTTTTTGGTTTAACAAACACCTTTTCTCTGGTCTTGGGGATATGTATTTCTAGCACTGTTTCACCGTGCTTAGCTTTTATCTGAAGGCCAGTGAGGCCTTCAACATGAATAAATTAAGCATTTTTTATTTCATCTTGAAGAAAATCCTCAATGCAAAAGTAATTACAATGGAAACAAGACTTTATTTTTCTAAAAGCACAAATTGAAAAGTAATGAAAATGATGATCTTGCGAAGTTGTTGTAGATTCACTAAATGTCAGGAAGACTTTCTCCTCTCTTTTTATCTGTTATCTCTGTGAGTAACATGCTTGTCCAATCTAAATGTGAAACTTCAATTCCTTTTTCTGCCTGAAGGGATGAAAAGCTGTGTTTCTCATTTTAGCCTAACTACCAGGGTGTGGTCAGCTCTGAGCACTAGTTTGGTCCTTCCCATTTTGAAACATTCTCCTGGAAAGTAGACTTGGTTACCAAGATAGCTATTTTCAACTTACTGAAACAAGGAAAAATGGAAATCAAGAGAACTCTAAATCTCTGCCTGTGGGGTAACTGCTTCACTCTCATGAGCTTTGTAGCTGGCTCGAGTTAGTGTTGCCCTATTTCCGCTGGAGGATTTTCTCTTCATTTTCTCTCCTCCAGACTGAGCTGAGCTCCTGCTACTCTTGAGGGCACCAGTGATCAGTGACAGCTGGAGAAGGGGGTATACGTATAAATAAACATCCAGATTTGTCGGCAGGCTGATAAGTAAACTGATCTTGCTCACCACATCAGTTATATCTTTATTAATGCTTATACTGGGAGGCTTGGGAATACCTGAAAGAAAAGAAGAGTCACTTTTGGTCAGCACATCTTACTGAGGTGTGAACTGGCAGTGTACCACATACTGTGAGTATGGCAACACCATGCACCATGGTGTTTGTTATTTTTGCACCACGATGTTTGCTATTTTTTAATAGAAGAATGGTATTGTTGCTGCCTTTCACTTCATGGATCAAGCCTGCAAAATCTGACTCAAATTTATTACTATCTTTGGGAAAGCTAATGTTATATAAATTTTAATTTTACTGCAAAAATTATAATTAAGTACTCATTGTAACTTTTCCTACTTCAATTCCCTTTCTAATTGTACATTTTGCCTTAAATAATGTGCATACCATGATTTATCCTTTCTTCTCTTTTGCTTGCCATGTTCTCCATGTTGAATGTGGTTTTATATATTTGTTTTTAAACTGAGAATTTGACAAAGAATTTTCATGACATGTAGCTGTAGATGTTTGTTGCTCACATAGAAAAAGTTTGTAAATACAATATTAATTTTTGACATTTGAAAGGATTAAACCAGAAAAGTTTACTCTTGTGTTTAAATTCGATGGTTCTGAACCCATAAAGCTGCTTTCAGGACCTTCTTCAGCACAAACTCTTCCTCAACTTTAATACCTCTTTAAATATATTGTCTGGAAATAGACTGCATATTGATTGCCAAAAGAAAAAATTCCAGGTATTGTAAGCAAAGGACTCAGACACGTTTGGTCATAATAAATTACTCCGGTGTGTGGTTCTTGGTTGTGCTAATCATATGGAATCACAGCAGCTGTAATTACAGAGTTGTTAATGTGCTTAAGGTGTGAAGGAATCTAAAAGTTATTTTTTGCTAGAGAAAACAGCAGCTCCCCGTGAACAAGTGTTTCCACTGGTGTTAACTGATACAGCCGCAGCAATTGTAACTCGCCTTTCCCGCTGACAGACTGATGCTCTGCCCTCCTGAGGCATTCACTCTGAAGAAATTGCTCTGCAATGGCAAACTGAGCTCATCTTTTTATATTAACTTCTCTGAATTAATTGCCTACTATGCATCTTCTCTTTAGTGCACATCTTTTTTCCAGTTAAACATTACTGTTCAAATGTCAGCCTGCCCCTTGGTTTTTGTTGGTAGCAGCCTCATTATTCACTCAGTATCAATCATCCATGTAAGTTTGAGGTGTTTTTTGTCTTTTCAATTTCGTGTTCCATAGCATTGGACTCACGAGATCAGTAGCCTTTACCAGGCCCTGGTGATTAGTCCGCTTACGCAGAGCAGTGAGCAAAGGTTTCATGCTACTGTCCCTGCCTGGGACTTCAGGATCCCCGGCGGGTGGAAGAATTTTGTGGAAGCGGAGTCTTCATTCCTGCACGTGTGTTCTTACTGATCCAGTTTTATGAATAATCATTCTGCAGATAACAAGAAACAACTTAACACCCAAATACTTTCTTTGGAAGGGAGGAAGGGATGTATTTCGATGCGGTGAGCAGTCATGAGTGTGTTAAAATCGTGAGGCAAAGCAGCAATAATTGAGGCTGCTGTAGCTCCATTTTCAATTTTATTTTCAGGGTAAAGAAATAGCTGTTAGAAGCCTGAATAGGTGAAATCTCAATAAGAAAAAAAAAAAAAAAGATGAATAAGGCAAGATAAAAATTGCAACAATGAGTGAATGTACCTGTGTATAGCTGAGAATTAAGAGAATTTTTAAACTAGTGCCAGAAGGTGAGAGAATTTTGAGCAGCTTTATTTCCTTTTAATTATTTATCAGAAAAGGAGAAGAAATACATAACAAGCAGGTATAACTTTAGAAAACCTCTCACGTTTTGATCTTCAGGTCATTCACCATGACCCAGAAAAAGAGAAAAAATAATTTAATCTGCTTGAGTGAGCTCCATAATACAGAGGTATCTGCTTAATGTTTGATCATGATGAAGGTGATGCTTGTTTAGACACCTGCCCTTACAGAAAGACTTGACGGTCTTCAATCTTCACAGTGGACCTGTTTGGAGAAGCCTGAGGCTTGTACTACCACTCCTTCCACACTGCAGCTCAGACTGATATTTTCTTTAATTTCTAGATATGTCAATTGAGCACAACTAGTGAAAAAAAAAAGGCTGTATGTCCTCTTTTTGCTCTTTCTGTCTCTTAAGACATAGAGGTATTATTTAAATCAACCTGGAATGGTTTATTCTGGAGATGAAGTTTGTATCAAGATAGGTAAATAGCAGATGTATTGTGGAAATTTGGTCAAAGCTGGGTGTTTCATTTTGTTGTATTTTGACAATCCCACTCTGGACCGTTGACTCAGAACCTTAGTTTGTTAAGCTGTCTAAGCCGTTCAAACTCAGACTTATTTTCAAACGTGAAATGAGAATCATGGCACAACGTGGATTCGAAGCAATGGAGATCCATGCTGTCCTGTGCCCCCTCCGGTCCCCCGCCCCATTCTCCGTGCTGAACTAAAGGCTGAGGGATGCCATTTCTGCACAGCCCTCCGAGGGGAAGGGGAGAATCCGGGAGACCACTCCGGTTTTTAATGCGGAGAGAAGTAAACACGCAAACAAGCCCCCTGCCTCCCCTCGCCCGGGGATTCCACGCACGATTTCTATACTTGCAACGCATTGATTTTTGAAGCTGTTTCCCGGGCAAAGCAGAAAGCGGGGGAGCGGAGCGGAGGGGAAGGGGCGACCCCTGCGGCGCGGCACGCTCTGACGGTGCGGGCGGAGCGGGGCCGGGGGCGCGGCGCAGCCGCCACTGCCCGCGCTGCCTGCG
>VZTA01008284.1:0-34769 GCA_013398855.1 Mohoua ochrocephala | reverse complement strand
CGGGTACGGGTGCTGCCTTTTTTTTATTTTTATTATTATTTTTATTTTTTGGGGTGGGGAGGAGCGCGGATGGGGTTTGGTTGTTCGGTTGGTTGGTTTGTTGGTATTTTTTGGGTTGTTGCTGTTTTGGGGTTTTTCGCGGGGAGAAGCGCATCAGGGCACCCGCGCGGGCTGATGCTGCTGCCGCCGTCCCCTCGGCCGGTGCCGGGTGCGGGCACAGGGCGAAGGTTCCCGTCAGCTCCGTGGGGCCGGCGCTTGGACAGCAGCGGCCCCAGCTACCCCCGTCCCCCAGGGGCGATTTCACACCCTCCTTCGCTTAACATCACCGTGAATGCCGCTTTAATGCTCAGGGATTTCCGAGTAAGCGCGGCATGTCGCGACAAGAGGGAACTCGGGTTAGAAAACCCTGGCGTGGGAACGCAGGCGAACTTGGCCTTTGTTTGTAATCATGTTTTAAGTAATTCCTTTTCTAGTTGATGCTCTGTGTGTGGGAAGGTGGATAGAAGTACCAGCCCTCACGAAACGAGACCCTAGAAGCTGTGGGAATGTGAACGAAGTTGTTCAGGTTCCTACTGCTGTCAGCATATCGTGCTGACATTATCTGGACAAGGTTCCTCTTAATCTGGCAGTTCTCACTTTTCCTCTATCCCATACGTTTTGTCCAGACTTCTTGGGAGCACAAGCGTCAAATGCCTTCTCTTCTTCCCCGTCTTCTTCTTTCTTGTGTTTGCAAGTTGTGGCCAGGAACGAATTGAAAAGAAGGAAACACAACCTTATACTTTAATGCAATTTAAATTGTCTTCATTGCCTAGCAGAAAGGTAATGAACTGCCTTGTATTTCTCCTTCTCAGTCTGAAATGCTGCAAAGTTCATTTATCTTAGTGTGTATGGAGATGTGTAAATCTGATGGTTATTGTTGTGTGTTTTCTTAAATCCCTCTGATAGTGCACGGATTGAAGTAAATAGACAAACTGCTGTAGTACCTGAGAGAATGAGCTTATCTTGCAGAGCATTTCCTTTTTAATACTGAACAGCTAATATGTACTCCACCACGGTACTTCATTAAAAAGTTGGGAGCTAATTAGCTGTTTCTTACAGCTAGAGTTCCCGATTTTAATTAGAGTTCCTGTCTTTAAGTTTAAACTGATTAAAGCAATGCCAAAGCCACTCTGGTTATTTTCAATGTTTGTTTTTAAAAAAAAGGAAAAAAAAGAGTAATTTTAAGCTCTTTGTACTTCATGTTGAAAAACAAACACTTCTGTTTGGGGTTCTGTCCCTGATTCTATTGGGTGTAGGGGGTGAGAAGATGCATGCTGTGTTTATCTTGTATTAGAGGGAGGAAGGAAACTAACTAATGGCAATGAAACTCACATGTTTGTTGCTCAAGGGTTATTGTTTTCAGTAGGAAAAATCACAATTTGAGAAGGAAAACTAGAGTGTGTTAACTAACAAAGGTGTGGATAAAGTGGATAACCCGTGAGCACTCAGGTGGATTTCGCAATATTCAAACGACGTACAAGAGTATTATTGGAGACACAGTGATGGTGATTCAAAGTAATGGTGAAAACTCTGCTGCTGTCTAATATTATTGACCAAAAGTCTCATCCAAACTTACATAAAGCTGTCATGGTGGTTAAATATTGCCCTCCATTATGTCCTCTATTAATCTCATGTGTATACTTCAGACTTCATTCTGCTGAAGAACAGTTACTTGCATTAGACTTAAAAAAAAAAAGGGGGCAATATATGGCTCATTCATGGGTACCCTGCTATATTTTTAACAACATTTTAAACCCTGTTAGGGGTTTGAGAGATTTGCAAATTGATAATTCCTGAGGGAGTTGTTATGCTGATAAGACTCAGTGTCTTTATTCTGAATATTTCACAGCACTCTTGACACTCTTTATGGGAAGAGTTTAATGTTTGTCGCACACTGCTAAGCACTTGTGACAAGATTTAGCAATGAGTGCTTTAAGATACAAAAAATGAAGTTCTGGAAAATGCACAGCTAAGTGAATGACAGCCTTTTAAGGCGCAGGGATGGGACTAACTAGCAGTGCTCGAAACTCTCCTGTAGAATGACAGCTGACCTTGACTTTAACTCTGTGAACTTGTTTGCTTTCAATATTTGACCCAGTCAGCACTGTGGTAATACTCATGTTATGACAGAAAGTTCTCTTGTCTTTCCTGACATTTAAAGGATATTGCTGTTATTATTGCTGTTATTTCACAGGGACTGAATTCTGTGCAAAAGAACTTCTTTGCAAAACCTGTGGTGTTAATTGGCCATCACTAGATATTTGCATTCAAGGTGCTTGAATGCCCTGGTGTCAGGTATGCTGCCAATGAAATATAGTCAAATCTCTAAGTAATTGTGACTGATTCTTCCATGCTATGATTTTCCATATGTTTATTAACTACAGAGCACATGAACTAGTATGATGTCAGCATGGATAATGAGGTAAACCATCATCTGTGTTTTTATATTTGATGTGGGATGTTGATATGTAGCTGCTGCAGTTTTTTAATATTCTCAAAATAACTGTCTGACTTAGACAGCTGGCTTTTCTTTTGTGGGGGAAACAAGTTCACGTGCTAGGAATACCTATGTGCAAAAATTAAAGCCCTTAGTAGATATTCAGGAGACTTCATTGGCTAGACAGTCCTCACATATGATCTAAGAAAAAAACCGCCCCAAATATATATTGCTACATGGAAACATGGAATGATTTGGATTGGAAGGGATCTTATGGATCATCTAGTTTCAAACCCCCTGCCATGGTCAGGGACATCATGGGAATTGGAAGTTTCTCTTTAGTCTGTGAAGTCTTACTGGAGTGGTCCAGCTAGGAGTAGATACATCTGCTGGTAGTCTTTCCCAAGCTATATGCATCTCCCTGTAATTTTGGTCCTCTTCTCCTTTTTCAGTTCTCTCTGGTTTCTGCTGCCACAGCCGTGCTGCTGCCAGATGCCCGTTTGCTGCTTTTGCTGCCTGTTTGCATTGCTGCCTTACCCCTTCTAGTTTTTCAGTTTTGATTTTGTTTGGGTTTTTTTTTTGTATGTATGTGATACATTTCTTAATCCAATAGATGTGCTAATTGTGTCCTCCCCATGGCATGGGGTTGGAACTAGAGGATCCATGTCCCTTCCAACCTAACTCATTCTATGATTCTATGTAGCATACGAAACAATGAAATTATATGTCTTGACTTGAAAAAAATTAGGATCTTTAAAGAGAAACATCTTGTTATGTGAAATTAAATCCAGAATAGTCTCATCATCTTAATAGCAGTGCAAATTCAAATAATGACTTAATAGAGGAACTTAAACCTTTAATGTGATGAGAATAACCTTGTTAATTATCAGGGTTAATGAGGTGCATTCCTTTAAAGTGAACAGAGTGATCATAGGCCAGAACAAAGGATCTCTCTTCTGCTGGGTAGTATTTTTCCAATTCATTGGTAATTGAAAAGGGGATTTTGTTCCAGGCAAGAGTGTGATAATACAGCAATTTATATCAGATTCTTCAGGAAAGAGGGATAAACACCTATTTAAAAAGTGGACTTAATGATACAGTTAAAGCAATAAGGAATGGTAAGCCAACTTTACCTTGTTTTCTGTGCTATTTTGATGGTTCAATGCCTTTTGTTTGGTTTTTTTTTTTCAAATTCATTGGCAACCAGGCATACAGTGAAACTTAAATCTCATTAATTAGAGTTTCATGATTTGGAAGTAGTAGGGAGTTTGATAATATTGCATTATTCAGTGTAGTTTCACTGCTCCTTTGGGTATTTCCATACTGCTTATAACTTTTCTTCTGTGGAATGATTTTTGGGATGCAGAGGCATTAAAGGTGCTTTGGGTGGTTGTACTGCCACAGTGCTGTCCTGTTGGTTTTAGGAGAGGTGTACAAGATAGGTCTTGTACTGTGTTGTGAGAGGCTTTGGCAGTGCTGAGCTGTGGATGGGTGTAAAGTTAATTTCAGATTAGGTGACTATTGAAAAACAAAGTTTCTAATTTTACAGTGAATATGATACTGTATTTATGGCTCTTTTATAATCTTACAAAATGAATGTTTTTTCATGAGGAATGTGGCTTTCAAGGTGTTGAAAACATTTCTAGTACCTCGTGTGGAGGAAGAGTTCTAATGTTCCTGCCTGGATTTTGTCCCATTAACTTTGCTTGTCTGTTGCCAGATTTCTTCACAAGAATGACTTCCAGACATCTCTACCTCTGGCATGTGAGCATGCCTGCTTTGGGACAGTGGTGGGAAATACAGCACACTGGGAAGCCCCAGCTTGTTAGCTGCTGCTCTGTGCTGGCTTGGCTGAACTCTTTATGCTTTGGGGTGAGGTAGAACTTCATCTTGGTCACAATTGAGTGCATTTTTGCAAAGGCAAACTGCATGATACCAAGCTGACTTTGTTTCATTGGTGGCAGCGTGGTTGTGTTTTGTAGACGAAGAATGGTAGTCCAAACCCTCAGATTTCAGTAGAATAAAATATATAATTTAAGTCTGAGAGGTCAAGAAGGGTACTGGGAATGTTTCTACAGTCGCCCACCAGCAACTGAAATCCAAGTTTGGTCTCTTTGTACCTCCAAATTGACTGTCAGGTAGACAAAATTAAATGTCAAACGTGGTTTCTGCAAAAATGTTATGTTCAATTTGACTGTATTAAAATAGTGGACAATGTGGGGTACAAAGTACTTTAGAACACTGAAAAGTTTAATTGCTTCTAATCTATTCAGCAGGTGAGTTTCACAGTCTAAAAACCAGAGGCTTGTTTCATTTGAGATTTGGAACAACATTCTGCCTTGCCTGTTTATCTCCATTGCAAAATTAAGTTTTTTAAATGAGGTAGTGGTCACCTACTGATTTCTATTTTTCTTATAGGAACAGTTTCTCTATTTTTTTTACTTCTTTAGAAGTATTACAATTAACTGCTCCCTTGTAATGTGTTGTATTTTTTACTTCACGTTGTGTTACACAGCTGTAGCGGGGACACGCTGCAGAAGGGAAATGCACCGTGGTTCTGCAGAAACTTGTGGAAATGTCATCATTGTGGTGTTGTGTGGTTAGGTCTGCCAGTGAGGAAATGCAGGGGGCAGCTTCTGGGCATGTCAGATTTTTGTTGGTTGTGCTGGGTCATTGAGTGAAAATGTCTGGGAGGTCAGTAGCTTACTAATCCCAGTTTTCCAGTTTCTGCCTGTTAGCTCTCTAAAGCAGGGAAGACATTCCAAAGGAAAGCACAGTGAGGGAAAGCCAGGCCATCTTTGCTGTCACAGGAGCAGCTTCCTTGGCCTCTATGGAGTGTAGTCTACGTTGTGATGGCTTGATGACTCCTATCTCATAGGAGATGGGTTTCTCTCTCCCTTCCCTAAGGCCATCTTCTCTGAAGTCTTTTCCAGAAGGAAAAAAAAGTATCAATGATGCTAAGGAACAAAGGGACTCGTTTAGCATGGAGGAAAAGTTCAAAGAGGAAGCCAATTATTAATACATAGCTGGTGTAACATGAGCCCAGTTAAATACATACCTAACCTAAGGGACAAAATTTTGGCATGAGATAAAGTAGTAATAAAGTGGGGACTATGATAAGATTTATAGCCCCTGGGGAAGTGAACTTTTTGAGCTATCTTCTGCCAGGACAGGGGTGTGCGTGTGCTGTCTAAAACTTCCTCATTATAGGAAGCAGAAGGAGGGTCAGGCATTGATCTCTTCTCTTTGGTGACCAGTGACAGGACCTGAAGGAATGGCATACAGCTGTGTCAGAGGAGGTTTAGGTAGGACATTAGGAGAAGATTTTTTCACCCAGAAGGTGATTGGACACTAGAACAGGCTTCTAGGAAAGCAGTCACAGGACCAAGCCTGCCAGTGCTCTCAGGCACATGGTGTGACTCTTGGGGTGTCCTGTGCAGAGAGAAGAGTTGGACTTGATGATCCCTGTGGGTCCCTTCCAATTCAGGATATTCCACGACTCCACATGGTCAAAGTTTTGTTCTATGTATGATGTTGTAGGACTTAATAAGCGTGATGAAAGGAGACTGGGAGAATAACATGGAGTGCATCATGAATCCTGGTGTATTGCTGGAAGCCATCAGTTGGTACCCTTTTCTGTAGCAGAAGGACATGGGGTGAACTCCAGATCTCTGATTTTCGGGGTTGGCTGAGTGCAGAGGCAGCCATCAACTGGAGTAAGGAAATAAGGAAAAGCCCTTGCTCAGAAGTAGGCTGCAGAGTGAAAGTCCTGCATGCTAGCACAAAGCAGTGTGTAATAGGATGAAATCTAATCATGCTTCCCTGGTCTTGGGTCATCATAAGAAAGAGATGATTATGGTTCCCAGGGGGAAGACCTTGTGCTTCAACATTTCTAATGTGTGAAACCAGTCTTTGCCGTGCAATCTATGAATGCAGGCACATTGCCTTCCTGGCTTGTGGTGAATAGTGTGTTACTTTACCTCGTTGCTGCTTTAGGCTCAGAGAGTCTGTGCTGCTTCTTCGGAGAGAAACCTAAAGCATGGCTTCTGAGTGCTAACTTCAAAAGATGTCCACTGTCCCCTCACAGTGGTGTGACCTATTTAAGGTCTGGCTGCCAAGTGCAGCCAGGCACAGGTCAGCTAATGTGACTGAGTTGTTTCTCTGGTGAGTACTAATAATTTCAGTGCCACGTAGAAAATTTCTTTATGTAATGTCAGTATCAAATTGTCCTTGTCTGTGCTTGCTCTCTGTGTGGGTAAATGGCCATTAAAGAGCCAGCTGATGGGTATGAGTTTTTGTGGAGAGAGATGCTTTTCCATAAAGTTGATAAACATAACTCTACAGGATTGAAAGTCTGAAAGTTCCTTGTTTGTATGGTACCTCCTTAAAAATCAAACAGTAACATCAGTACCTTAGGTTAGAGGAAGTCCTAACAGATGATGTGAGGTATTGGCTGGAAGGTGACATACCTACAAAAAGGCCAAATTAATCCCACCTCCACATGCCTCTCAAATGCTGGTCTTCACAGACAGGGGGAGGCAGTATTCTGAGGAGTTGGGAGGAAGGGACCGACTGTCCATTGGAGGCAAAATGCTTCAAAAAGATAAAAGCTCTTTGATAAACTCTTGCTGGAGTGAAGAACTGAATACAGCTCTGCAATTTTATATGGATATGCTGAAATTGGCAAGGTGGGCGACTTACGGTAGAGCAAAGCCCGAGAAATTAAATTCTATCAAATTCTGTTCTGCAACCACACACAGCAGAGGAGGAGACAGGATGTAGATACCCCTGAGTGTT
Organism: Mohoua ochrocephala; assembly: GCA_013398855.1. Taxonomy (NCBI): domain Eukaryota; kingdom Metazoa; phylum Chordata; class Aves; order Passeriformes; family Acanthizidae; genus Mohoua; species Mohoua ochrocephala. The sequence goes on along the minus strand of VZTA01008284.1, from coordinate 27,496 downwards.
TTCTTGGTAAGTTTGTTACATGAACAGTCCCTTGCACTTTGTGAGTAACTTTTTCCCATTTTTTGGGTATCTTTTGAGCAGCGTTCATAGTAATAGTCTGCTGATTCTATTCTGTCCTCCTGTGAAAAAACCTTAATGCAAACCCTATTCAGTCCACAAGTGTTTGAAAATAGCTGTGTTTTATTTAACTATGAACAAGAGGACTTCAAATGTGTGTGTTTGCTTTGAAAGAGAGTGGAAGGCAATGTTACAAAGAAGGAATTTTGGCAAGCGGAAAGAATGCTGAAGAGAAGTGACAGAATGTATAAGGGGCAGTTTTTATCCCTACTGAAAGGGTGGTTGAGGAATTTAAAGAGGAAAGGATAAAAAGAATTTTGTGGAGGGGAAGACAAAGGTAAGATTTTTGGAAAGGCCTAAGCAAGCTAAAGGAAAACAAACTGATAAAATCTGTGATGGTATCGGGTAGAAGCAAAAAGGAGGAGAGAAAATATTTATAATAAGATTGATAGAAGTGGATGAAATGACCAGAGTGGAAAAATAGTGGAAAAAGGAACGAAATCGAGATACCAAATGAAGGATGATGATCACTACTATGTGTGGAACATGAAAAGAAAATCTTGTTTTAAACGCGTGCTGTGTCTAAATTTTCGAAACTCTTTTCTTCCCTTGTGCTAGAGGAAAATATTGGGCCAGTTCCGCAGCCTGAGAGGGGTGAGACTGCCACGGGTCCATGCCCCAGTTCCAGCCAGCAGCCAGGCAGAACCCATCCTCCCAGTACACTCACACAGTGAATGTGCTCCCACACCTGCTCCAGGTGCTGCACTGCAGACAGGTGTTCCCATGGCCCAGCTCAGACTGACACTTTCAGTCACTCGCCCCAGTCTCTCTGGTGGCTGGCAGTCATCAGGCCCCTGTGCACGCATGCAGAATGAGCAGAGCCACTCATCCAGAAAAGAGCTGGAAAGGATTTAATAAGCAGAGAGGACCGACTATGCTGATCAGGGCAGTGCACAACCAGGCAAGTGAACCAACCACCAAAATATTTGGCCCTTTTTATCCACTTACTCCTCTGTTACCTCATGCTTGTTCTTCCTCAAATCCTGTAAATCCATCTCTGTTCCTGTCTTTGGTTTCCCCTGTAAACATCCCATAGCAAGTCCTGTGCAATCCCCAAATGCCCCTCCCTTACATCCCATAATATATCCTGCACTCGTGATGGGTTTCAAAACTGGACAGGGTGACTGAGGTCCTCCTCGGGACTGCCCTGGGAAGAGTCTGGATTTGGCCTCCCTGCCTTCAAGTCGCTAATTTGTGTCCCTGCCTGTCCTTCTGCAGCCCTGTGGTCCTCTGGCCTTGTGGAGAGAATCCCTGAGGGGGCTGATTGCTCTTGCAGTGCGCCTGGAAGAAGATGGGCAAGGCATAATTTGTACTTCCCCACTTGCCACTGTATCTCTGTGCTCCGTTACTGGGATGCAGATGAGATGTTATCATATAGTCTTAACTATATGAAACCATCTTCATTTACTATGGGAATTTTAAAGACTAAAATTGTGGTGAAAATACTTTGTTAAATAATATGTAGGAATGAAAAAGATGTAATTGTTATAGAGCATGTGCTTCTTGCCTCCTTGTTTGGCTTTATGCTGTGGAATACTAAATGTAATGTATGACCTATGATATCTAGTCAAGTTAGGTTTTTATTTTAAAACTTGAAAGGGATTTTTGTTCAGCTAAAGGACTAGTCAGTAGCAATAAGCTACAGCACAGGTTACAGCACTACTTAAACATCTGTGAGGAATCCAAGCAATGGTAATTGTTACAAAACAAAAACTGAGGGAGTGCTTTTGATTGCCTGTGGTGATGTTGTACCTAATGGAATAGAACTAATTTTTTTTCCCAGAATTGCTGCCAGCATTTCTGTGTATGCCTTTCAGAACTTAGACTACTTCTAAAAGCTGTAACCATTACAATTACTTCTTTTTAAACCACGATTAAACATATGTGTGTTCTGAAAAGCTGTCATTAAGATACACTTGAATTCATGAAAGAATGATTGTGTTCATCATTGCAACCGGATTTTTCAGTGCCTTGGGACTGAAGACAGGATCCTGCGCGGAGAAACTGTCAAGCTGAGTTAGACCCTGCAAAGGGTGTTGGGGACAGGAGCACAAAGTTCATCAGAGATGTTTCCAGGAGTGGGAATGGGAAACACTAAAAGTCTAGGTTTGTCTAAAAACTTCATTGAGTGCCATGTGTTACACCAAGTGGTTCCAGTTGCCTACAGGAAAAGGAGTAGAAGTATGGAAATGGAAATTAAGGTGGAATGTGAATGCAGATTGGCTGTGAAGTGAGGTGGCTAGCTAATTAGGCATTAACAGTGTACTTCTTTTTTTTTAAAGGGGGGAAAAACTAATCCAAGGAACTGCAGGATTATGGTTTTGACGTCAGTGTTAATCAAGTTCTTAAACTGCTTTTGTAGGAAGGGATATTTCTGTGCATAATGGTAAAAGAAAATAAGAAAAAGGTGTTAGGAATTTACCAAGGAGAGTGGTACTATGAGGAAGTGTGACAGATCAAAGGCCCCTTTGCCTCAGCTGTGCTTGAATAGCTGTTTTAATCGCTAAACTCTAAATAAGATAAATTTTGTTTTTAATAAACAAAATGTACTGTCAACCTTTTTTGGCTTGTATCATGTCATTATTTGGAAGCTTGACTTCTTTGGCAAGATGAATTTTACAGAGTAAGTACTCTAAATGTGTGGATGATCACAAGGAAAGAGTTACCTGGAATAAGACCATGCTGATAGCCGAGCAAATAACCTTGTTGGCTGTGTATAAATTTATTCTAGAAATTAAAGTAGGGTTTCTAATCAATAGAATAGCCTCCCAATTGAAGGAATTTTATATCAAGCCATATCTTGCTGCATTAAAATAGCGTCTAAGAGATTGCTGAAGAAGGTTCCATAAAGATCGTGAGACGCCTGTCAGAGCAAGAAACTAAATTCATGGAGCATGGGAACTCTTTTCTGTAGTATTTTCCTAAAACAATGTTCAGAAAAAGTGAATGCACCAACATGATAAAAGTATATTTGACAGGAGATGCGTGTCTCTGTCCATGGTGGTATGGAGAGAGGTTTTTCCAACAGAAGCAACCAGTTTCAACATCTACAACAAAGTGAAAGCAATTTGGAGATAACAGCATTTTCCCTAGAGAGGAGATTTCAACATGTAGAAATATTAAATTACTAAAAAATCTAGAAAGGAGTTTTCTTGGGTAAAAATTCTGAAATAGATAGCTGAAATGATAGTTCAAGAATGTGATGTGGTGAATTATGAATACCCTTCTTTTACCCTAATCATCTATTTAAAGTCAGCTCTTCTTGATGTATGACATTGGTCATTGTTACTTATGTCTTTTGCTGGGCTTTAAACTCCCTGTGTGATGTCTGCCAGTCTTTTGAGTAGAAAATTTTGAAGGTTTTAGCAAGGTTAGAGAGCTGAGCTGGCAGGCAGAAGATAACTGTCAAATGCTTTTGGAAACTCACAGGCTCTGATGCTTCAGTATAGGGGCCTTGAAATAAAATAGATAGATTGATTCTTGTCCAAGAAACGAGTTTCTCCCCTTCCTCAGATTTATTTGCTTGTGGAAAGTAGTAGACCTCAAAAACATCTGTTTTTACGCTGGGAAGACTTAGACTTTATTGGCTAAAGCCTCTGTAACATTTAATGGCTGGGCCAAAAGAGGATTACTCTGAAATCACAAATGTGAGTCATTCGGGCTGTGGGAGATGAGGGTGTGAGCAGCCGAACTGACACTGCCTGCTGCCCAGGAGCTCTGGGAGAGAAAGCTGCTTGGAAGTAAAAGTCCTGAGGAAGCAAAACAAGGAGGAGAAAATGATAGGAATGGGAGCTAACTCAAGGAAATGAATGTTTGAAACCTGAGGAGTCAGACTGGACAATGGGGAGGTGATACTCAGAGTCTAGGCTAGAAAAGTGACGTGCTAAAAAATAAAATAAGAATTAATCCGGTGGGACATGATTCAGATGAGGATACTAGTGAGAGAGGACGACAAGGAGCTAGTTAAGAAGAACAACACTGCTTGTGTGATTTGAGATGTGAAGGCAGACAGGTGGGTGTGCCCAACCGAAGCCAGGTCGAGGTGCTAGTGTGACAGCAGTGTAGGCAAAATGTCCCATCCATTTGAGTTCCTGATCACAGGGGTGGTAACACCTTGGCACTGTTGCTTACTTTGGCTGTTAGAGGAGACCCCAGTTACTCTGCAGGTTTCTTTGGTGTATGTGAGTATGTATTACAGTTGCATGTAATGCCTTTTTCCATACTTTTCTGTCCTCTTTCTGTAGAACCATTGCTCAAAATTCTGATGTGCTGGGGATAAATCAGAGCTGTATGACATTTTTTATCTGTGGACCTCTAACCTCATTTTATGGTGCATGCTGAATACACAATGGGGGAAAAGTGTTTTTTGTAGTTAGGCAGCTAAACTTTGCCCTGGAGTTATGGCTTATATGGCTTATGGCTTCTTTACCCACATAGGTCCTGTTTGAAGCTGGAGCTATTCTTTCTTTCTTTCTTTCTTTCTTTCTTTCTTTCTTTCTTTCTTTCTTTATTTATTTTATTTGCAGCTGTGCATTTTCATTGTGTCATTCTCTCATTTTCTGGGTGCCCAATCTGAAAATCAGGAGCTAATCCGTAGAAGAATTAGATGTTTGTTTCTGAAGCCAAAGGAGTTTTAGTGCTTGCTTGCTGAGACTGTATCAGCTCTACCTGTTAGTGTCTGGAGATATTTCTGAGCCAGGGATTCTGTCTATATTTAGCAACGTTCAGTATTATTCAGGAAAAGATGTTGTATTATAGTAAGTACCTTTTGGTTTAGCAGGTTCATGAAAGAGAATTCTGCTCTCACTTGTAATAACTTAGCCTCAGACCTATCTTCCTACTTAAATATTAGTGGGGAATAGTGCAAAGCTTACTCCAGTTCCCTTTCTGCTTTACTCTGTGGTGTTGTGGTCTGCATCGGACTGCAGTTGTGTGAGTTTTGCTTTTATTCCCTTGAAACAGTCATTGCAGAGCTGGAAAGTTGTCCATGCTCTCCTGCTGTATTGGTTGTGCAGGTCCATAATGGTGCTGCACGCCTTACGGTGGCTGTAATTCCCTGTGTGAGCATCACAGTTCTTGCTGCATTGCTTTAAATGCACAGAGAGAATGCAGATGCTTTACTGGAAATGGAAAAAATAATCTCGTTTTCTTTTCTCCAGATATTACTTTTCCATTTCACCTTTAGTTAAATAAGAATTTAAGCCTATTTTGGATCTCTAAATTACGACTTTATGCCTCACCATCGCTACAGTAATGCTGTTGAAGTGTAGAAAACTTTGTTACTGCAAGACCAGTGAATTACACTCTTCTGTGCTGAAAAACTAGTAAGAATTGTGACAGGCAGTGTTGCTTTTTAGGCTAATAATAGGATAGTTTCTTTATTTCATGAAGGAACAAATAAAATAACAGACCAAGATCGTGTTCTCATCTGAGAACACGATCATTAAAATTCTCTGAGGGAAAGGTTTCCTTTCTCAATGTTATGAACAAAAAATAAAAATGGGAATAAAAATGCTGTTCAAAGTATAATTAATATCCTGTGTGTTATTTGCATCTTAGGATGATTTAAATCACTTGCCAAGGGGGAAATGCCAGGAAATAAAACAGATGATGGCTTTCAAAATTGACAGAGAAAGTAGGCAACTTCTGGTAGTGTTTAAGTGGTAGTATTCTGGGAGAGCAACAGTCGACCTGACTGGATCCCTCAGCTTTACAGGAATTCAAATGGAGTGACTGTTAACATCTCAACAGCTAAGAGCTGCTCATGGTGAAGACCTTTTATCTTTATTGCTTTGCAACACAAAGAGATTAATTATCTTTTGTGATGACAAAATATGTTATAGAAATAAATTCATTTATGGTAAGGTGTTGTGGGAAAGCATATCCTATACTTTTTTAAGCTACTTATAAAGTAATTTTTGAAGGAAAAAATTTTGAAAACAATTGAATAAGATTATAAGAAAGAGAATATAGAGATAATGTGAGCTTATTTGCCTAGGCTATAAGATGATGAGATGAAACAAGATGTATCTTCCCTAATCAGGCACATTTAACTTAGAATTTTTCCCTTTGATATTAAACCCCCCCCACAACTGCAGTTATTCACGTCTCGCGCATCTTTTTTCCCCCCTTGGTAGAGCGATTTCTGCAGCGTGTGGTGCATAAAATAGTGTTAAGCAATGCTTATTATAAGCCAGGAAGCTTAATGAAATATTTACATGAACATTTAACTAACAGACATAACTTTTAAGATTTAACAGACCACCTGCTCAGCAACTGAAATAGAGCAATGCTGTTTTCAAAACTAGTTAGTTATTCATGGCCAAGGAAACATCCTGGGTAGAGCTCCCAGAAAGCTGTTTTCTCATCCCATTAATTCTTTTAAGACTTTAAAAAAAAATCCAACAAACAAACCCTGGGAAAAAGTTGACAAATGATAAGGCTTCCAGAGAAAAAAAGAAGAATGGAGGTAGGGAGGAGAAGAAAGAGGAACAGAAACTGGTGAAGAAATGCAGTTTAGAGTAGCATACAAGCGTGCATTCTCTTAACAGGGTCAAATCTTTCAGCTCTCTACCTTATTTTAATAATTGGCTAGTTTTATGCATTGTTCTTCTCCCCATATTCAGAGCTGTCTGTGCTCTGCCTTCAGTCCAGCAGCTCCATAATGCTCCGTTACTGTAACCATTACTTAATTTGTTACTTCTTTTTCACAAGCCTGATAAAACACAGCTAGTGCTGGTTCTGGAGCAGTTTGTGTGCACTTATCCATGTAGAAGTCTTTTGTGTGCTGGAGAGGCACATGCTAAACTGAAGTAAACCTCAGCCATTGCTGTGATCAGAAATATCACTGGTTTAACTGCTGAAATTTTTCTCCCAGCTGTAAAAATCTAGGACTAGACAGGCATATCAAAATATTTGTGACTATATCTGTTCCAGCAAGGACTTTATCTGAGTGAAATAGATGCATCTTTCAAGTATAAAATCAGATACCAATTAAATGCAACATTTTGCCTCGCAGGGGTGAGGCTTCCTTGTCAAACACAGTTGCTACACTTCCATTTTTGCATTTTAAATGGTTATCAAGTTTGTTCAGTCTGTGACAGTGGCATGGCCTATCCTCTATGCCTGTGTCTAGAATAAGATGAGGTACATGAAGTTAGAAGTCAGTGCTGTTTCCACAGCTTCCCCACAACACATACCTATTTCTTTATAAGTTCACCTGCTCAGATAGGCAATGAGGAGAAGACTGCAGAGGAGCTTCGAAATCTGAATAGGAGTATGAGTTGAAAGAATCCAAAGAATTAAATATCCAGATATACATCCTTAATAAATTTACTGTTAAGCAGTAGGTGTGGGATTACAAACACACATACAAGTTCTTATCTTCACTTGTACTAATCACTTCGGTTGTGAACATGAAAATATTTTTTTTTTTTTCTGGCAAAATGAAAGTAGTTATTCTCAACTAGACCTGAGAGGGTTGGTCTTTCTCATAGGCAAGAAATGTAAAATAGCTTCATGGTAGATAATTTTTTTTTTTATGCTGAAGCAACAAAGAATGTTTTCCATTTTTTTCAATTAAGTGAGAGGTATCCCTTCTGTCATATAGGTACTATGTCAGTACCACATATAACAGAAATTATGTGATAGCAGTAACAACTGGGGCAAGGGCGTCATAGTCCACAGGAGTGTACAAGTCTCAGTCAGTGTTTTGAGTGGTTACTCTTTCTATTGGTGGACAAATGTAGCATCCTCACCAGACAAGCATCTCAGCTTTGAGTCTGGAATAAACAGGCACAAGCACCACGCTTCTTAGAGGACGTGATCTGAATGTTTCCTGTCTTGAACGTCATCATGTTAGAAAGGGAATATTCTGCCACAGCTCTCATTATTACAATGTTAAACGGGATCTGGTTTTCACAGTGTTCAATTTGAACTAAGTTACTGCTTATTTTTGGCATAATATTCAAACTCTTAGAAATCAAGCCGTTTTCTCTGGCTTTCAGTCCACATTTTAAGCTTAGGCTTTGTGTTTTGTCTTGTGACAAATGTTGTAAGGATTGCAGAACTGCCAGGGTACTGCAAGCACTTGGAAATAACAGAGGCCCTTCCAGGTAGTGAAACATTTGACAATTGTGAACATTTCTGCCAGGCAATATTGCTTTCATCCCATTAGGGAATGTTCTGTAACAAGAAGAATGCCTTGAATAGTTTTATGTTTAGGTTGGAAATTGTTTGATTGACACTATACCTTGTAAAGAAAGTAATAACAAATGGTTAACTTGGAGCTTTTTTGAAAGGCCTAACTAGAGCTAGTGGTCTAATCCCCTTTCTGCACATCAGCATTTATTTACTTACAAGAGGATTTTAGAATCAATTTGATGTTCATTGAGACTTACCTACTTTTGCCTTCATTCTCTATTTTGTCTTTCTCCAGTTACTTTGGTTTAGAAGACTTTCCTTCATAGTAAGTCCTCTTTCCTAATTTTGTTAGTTTATGTACTGTATATATAGAATAGAATCGTATTTGTTGAGCACTTGAGTTCTCAGTGAAAGCATTGCATGTGAAGCTTCTTAGCTGTTGGAAGAATGTGCAGTTGATAAACAGTTGTTGCACAGATGCCAAAAACATTTTCTTTATGGAAAAGAATTCCCTACCTGCATATCTGTATTGGTATTGTGGAGAGTTCTGAGCACCCAGCGTGCTCTCTGGTTCATGGTCAAAATCAAGACAGAGGAGACAAATGCTGTAAAAGCAGGAAGTAAAAGTATTCTTTATGAAGAAAAATGTAAACTGTTATCCATAAAGATACCGTTTGTTGGAATTTAATTATCCCTTGGAAACCTTCCCATATGGTATATTGTCATAATGAAAGACTAAAACCTATGATTTATGGGATAATGGGGAATGGTCTTCGCAGATGGACATCTAGAAAACAGAATTTAAGCAAAGCCAACTCCTGGCCCTGCACAGGACAACACCAAGAATCGCACCATGTGCCTGAGAGCGTTGTCCAGATGCTTTTGATAGTCATCAGCTTTTGGCTTCCTTGCTGTGATTTCCAGGAATGACAGCTGGGGCTGTTTGTGATGACTTGGCTTACCTTTGTTAACCTTTTCTAGAGACCTGTAATAGGGTTGGTATGAATGGGGTAGCAATGGTGTGTTTAACCACCAGAAACAGCAGAAGAGTTAAAGGAAAGGCCTCTGATAATGAAGAACAGCTGTTCAAGAACACAGCTCCCAGGACACCATTGTCAGGGGTAAGACTGAGGAATGCTTATGTCAAGACCAGGATGCCTTCTCTCTGAAAGAGCAGATGATTTGTCAGTGAAAGCTTATTGTGTGTACTATTACTTTTCCTACTTGCCCGACAAATGAAGAAAAACAGCCTGGCTTAAGAGATTTATGGAGACTGAGGTAAGTAAGGTTCTGGTGTGGAGGACCACCCCACCCCTGGCTCTTAGAAGCTATGAAGGTCTGTCCAAGAAGTAGTTTTATTGTTGCCAGTTGAGAAGAAACCCAGGAGCATAGTGAAGACTTGGTAGCTGGTGCCTCTTGTCCTTTTTGTCATCTAGAGGTGATCCTGGCAAGACCACTTGGACAGATGTGTCACTTGTGTGTAGGTGAGTCTGAGACAGGGAGTGAATGAAATCTCTGGAAGGATGAGCATGAGCGGGATATTTTCAAATTAATGTCTTCCCCTTTTACAAGATCTGATGTAGAATTTTGCTGCAGTAACTTTCCCTATTACCCGTTTCATGCTGAAATGAAATCACTGTCCAGTCATAGACTGGAACAGCCTTCAATTTCCTTGTCAACGTGAGAGCTGTTGGAAGCATTAGAAGGTGTCAAAGGAAGAAACATCTTGAACTAATTTACAATTTAGAAAAATCTTCTGTATCACCAGAAAATTTAAACCATAAATGAAGAACGGGTCAGAGGGGAAGGAAAAAGACTGGACAGTGCTTATTACTGAGTATCATGTATTAATTAGACAATTTCTTTTAAATATAAGTGTTTTAATTTTTATCATATATATATGTATAAACATTATAAATAATACTAAATTAATAAAAACTGTTTTTAATACAAGCATTTTTGAATGGGTATCCAGGATCCCTAAAGGTACCAGCATCTTTTGATGTCATTAAGAAACCTTGGGAGTGCAGGAGGCAGTTTGACCTTTTTTCTCCTTGGCTATTTCAGCACCGATGTGTGGCATTATCACTGTCGGGTTCCCTTTTTTCTCAAAAGGTGTGTTATCACTGCTGTTACCTTCAGGGGAGATAATAAGTAGAAAATACAGAGAACAAATGGGAGGCAGCAAGAGGAAACTATTTTTATAGAGTTCAGGCAGTTACGTCAGGTACAAGCTTGGTAAGCAAGAGGTATTTTGCAAGCCAGAAGAATACCCGTGTGGTACGTGCTATAATTCTGAGAACTGCCTTTTGAGATTGAGAAATGTAGGCATCAAGACAAACATTTGTGGTTCCGTGCTTGAACAGGCGTTATATTTGGTGTATGTTGGAGCGTGTGCAGCAAACCAGTGGGGAAGACTGCGTAGGGGACAGACAGGCTCAGCTGTCTAGCAGTTTGTTTAGGTTATTTGTAGGATGTATGGCTATTTACGTGTTGTTCGGTTGGTGTCTCTTTTTAATGTTTAGTAGACTGTAGTACTTTACACAGTACTTTTTGTGCCTGGAACCATGTTGTTTTCCAGGTCTTTCTATGTAGTGTAATTAACTCCCTGGAGTGAAAGGGGGAAGTTCTTGGATGTGCTACTTGATAAGAGCTATGCAGACCTGTAGGGAGAGTAGAAGGAGAAACAGCAAAGTACCTGATTGCTTCCATGTGTCCCTACAGCTTTGCTAGGGAAGAACAATGCTTTTAAAATAAACCTCTAAACTTTCCTTATCTTGTTCTCTAATCTTCATTGAAAGCCTCAAAAGTAATGATGACTTTTTGTTTTGGCTTTTTGGAAAAAAAAAATCATAATTCATTAAACTTCATGGATAATGATACTGGGTTGTAGACATACATGTAGACATGTTTTTTAAGATGTCTTTTCCTAAATGTTTATGTGGCAAACCTGTGGCTTGTTCTGTGTGCTGTTTTTGAAGTGACACAACTGGAAGCTGTGCAGTAATTTCGCTATATTAATACTTTATTCGGATTTTATTTTGTGTAGAGGTGGTTTGGATTTCTTAATTTCTAAGGGGGAGTGCAGCTGAATCAATGAGCTTGGGAGTAGCAAGAGAATAATGCCTTATTTTATGCTTGTAGAAGTGGTGCCTCAGGTGAAACCATTGTCTTTAATTTGCCCGCTGAAAGAAGTGGCGTGTTAGAAGCCTTGACCTTTGACTTAAACCTAGAACTAAAGTCTGTATAATGAAAAAGCTGCCAGAAATGAAAGGTTATACAAAATGTGATGAATTTTTGAACTCCTCAAGAACGATTTCTCGAAGTTCTCTAATTCCCTGTTGATTTGCCTAACCAAAGCAACACTTCTGTCACTGTTCACTGAACACCATTTTACTTTTACTCATCGTCTCCATGCAAATATAAAAATTCTAAACAGAATACGGCTTATGGAAACAGTCCAGCCTAAACAAACGGTATATTTGATTCCTTAGGAAATATGTCAAATTGGGTCAAAAATTTTATCAGCCTGAATCAATTCAGTAACAGCTGACCTTGGATATTTTACTTCCTGTTTCTTAGCAACGGGAAACTTTTCTGCAGGATGGCTGTTTAATATCCTAATCTGTTTTGGAAGCTTTTATACCTAAAGAGGAACAGATGGTCTAAGGAAATGTTATTTGTAGAAATCGAGATAGGGAATATCTATAGATTATTTATTTTCCTCATTTTATTGTCTTGCACTTACAATTATATAGAATTTCTTTGATGGTTGCAAAAAACTTCTTTCAGGAACAAAGAATAAAAGTAAGTCTTCAGATCCTACAGGTTTCTTTTTTTTTTGTGCATGATGCAGGAAAGCATCATGCATAAAAATATGTGTGCTCTTACATCTGTGATTGCATTTCTAATACAAAGTGAGAGAATTTCTATAATTATATTCTGTAAGTATTGAATTGTACCTGAATGAATGAAGAAAGCACTATCTATAATGTGATTTTGTTCATTGGCATTTGCTTACTCTCTTACTCTTAAAATCTATCATGTGAAATGGTTTCCTTTCTCCTTTTTGATAGATTCCTAAGGCTCTTTATATTTCAGTGTGAAGAATCTTTTTCGAAAGGTTACTTCTACATGACTTAGTGTTCACATAAATATAATGAATCTGTAGCTTTCAAACACTGTGTTGGGACTATTAAGGGCCCAACGAAGAAATAATCAGGTTTGTTTTTCCAGTGGCGTCAAATTCCTTACTTCCAAAGACGCAGGTTAAATGCCTGTAGGAGATTGGACAATCTTGATTTTTTTCTACATTAATTTAAAATTAGTGCAGAAGCCTTGATTATGGCTTTATTACCGTCTCTTGTAAAGGACAGAATAACAAGACCTGTCCTCTTCTAGTTCTTTCTCAAAGTGCTGTGTAGTACCTTTCCTTCCTTGTTCCTGAAGGATCTCATGCAAATAGAAGGACCTTCCCTCCATTACTTAGTTGCTATCTTAAGAATCATCCTGTAATGATGCTCCTTAAATGCCTGACAATGAAGAAGTCTGCTTTTCTGTGATTTTTGGTTTGTCACAAAGACAGTTCTTGACATGCAAATTCCAGTTAGAATGGAGAGCGCCTTTAGCTGCATAGTGGGATATGAGATTCTCCCATCGTGAAACCCCTTGACGTCTTGCGTCCCTGTTGTCATATTTGTATGTTTTTGTCCTAGTTCTCATCCAGATCAGCGGGAGGGGGCGTGGCCAAGACATTTTGTTATTGGATACCATCTTACATCATGGTTGGGGGTGGGGAAAGGGAAGAAAGGGCGTGGTTTCGGTTGGGAGCCAGCGTGGTGGATGGAGTGGTTGGGGTGGGATGCTGCCAGCTGTGGTTGCGTCGGGTCATTTGGTGAACATTTTTGCATGTCACCAAGGGGCTCACCTGACTGACAGCTGAAAGCTTTTTGGCCATCTTGCAGCTCTGGGGTTGGAGTTGAGAATTGAAGACACAAAACCGTAAAAATTATGGGTTGAGAACAATGTACTGAAAACAACGAGAGAGGAAAACACACAGCAGCAGCAAGAGTACAATTAACAAAAGTGTACAAAGAGAGGGAGATTTACATGCAAAAATGCTCACCAAAGTGTGACCTGACGTGACGTGACCGCAGTCAGCGGCACCCCACCCTGTGCTTACTCCTGACTGGAAACCATGCCCCTTCTTCCCTTTCCCTGGCCATGATGTAAGATGGCATCAAATAACACAGTGTCTTGGCCATGTCCCCTCCCACTGATCTGGGCCTGCATTTAGGACAGTGGTGTGCTTCCTTATTTTAAGAGTTAGCCTGGAAATATTTCTCCTTGCAACTTTCCCTTGTTGCAAGAGAAGACAATGTCATCTTTGTTTAGTTCCACTTAAGTAAAGTTTTTCTGACTTCACACATTTTCACATGAAGTATTTTGAAATGAAACCGAAGTGTGGAACTTTACTGTCTCTTTTTCACCTTCTGAGAGGAGCTCTTCCATTTTTTGTGCCTCTTTTACTGCTATTTTAATTAATTGGTTGGGCTGAATGAAATCTGAAGGTTTATGTTTTGACACATTCACTCCCATCCACTCCCTTATTCCCAGATTTGACATAAAAACTAATTTGAAGGCTAAAACAGGCTCACTCTAAAAACATCAAAACTCTTTGCTTAGGAATGTTTTGTGTCTCCCAGTGAATCCTTCCAAGTAGTGAGTCTGTTCTAAGTCGTACATCTGGTGATGGCATGCTCAGTCTAGGGAAGAAAGAGGTATGTTTTGAAAAATCTTTATGATGGCTGCAGGGAATCTCCTAAGAGAAGCAGGAAAGAAGGCGAGACAAGGTGAAAGTTGGAAATACTTTGTTTTCATTTTTTTCTTCTTTCTGTCATCTTTCCCATTATCTTTTAAAAGGAATGATAGAAAAAGAGAAGAGAGCATGACTTTTAATACGTACTTAATCTGATGTTAAAAATAAATTTTGATTCCTGAAATCTTTAATGGAAAATGACCCTTTGTAGCTGCCTGAATAAGTGAAATGTCTATTACATTATCTTGCTTTTCTGTGGTTTTGTCTTTCTGAGAGTTTGCTCATTAATGAGAGAAAAGGTAGTGAATCTCTAGACTCTGTTATTATATGAGTCTTTTATGCAGAAATTATAGCCCTTCATCAACAAATGGTTGGTATATTTTGGTCTTTGTATAACTAGGAAGGTCAGTCTAGGAAGGAAGAACTCTTCCATTTTAATGGAGTATTGTCACAAAGCACATGTGAAATTGGAAGGGTTGAAGAAATAAAAATTAAAGGGTTTTTTTCAGGAAAAAAGCAAGAAAAGTATTTCTTTGACTTAGTTAAAGCTCTTCACGAATGTTTTATTGTGTAGTACTCAAGCACATCTGGATAGTGCAAATGGCAGAGCATGTCTGCTCACCTGTGATGTTCATTAATAGACCTATGTGTTGTTTAGCTGAATCTCAATAGTTGCTGGAGGAGTTTAGGATTTTGAGTGTCTCAGGTCACATATTAGTTGAGAATTTAATTTGATCTCTGTGAGCATTGCTAGAACTAACTAGTAGTGAAACTAAGTGCATAATTGTGTTTTTCAAAAAACAATTTGTTGCTGGGACAGGTGTAGTGGTTTTGTTGTGTGTCGGTTGGTTTTTGGTTTTTTTAAAATTTTTTAAAAATTATTTTTAAGTAAATTTGAGCCATTTTGAAAGACTTGACAAAAGGTGTGAGTGAACTCAAGTTCTGAACTAGGTAGGAGAACAAAGTCACATCACTAAAACTGTCCAACATAGACTACTGCTTACTCTTGCATCCATCTCCAATTGTGTGTCTGAGGCACAAGACTTTTATAGGCATGGGGTCATCATTTCACTGTGACAAGTGATGTACAAGTTCTCACCTGCTGGTTCACTGAATTTCAGTTCTTCCTTTTCCTTTCCTGTTCCTCCTTTTCCCGGTCTCGCTGAGTCAATAAAAAACAACCAGAAAAACCCAAACAACCCAAAAAACCCCACAACCCCCACCCCTCAAACAGAACACAACCAACCAAGTAAAACTCCTTATAACGAAAGAAATAAAAGCTTAAGAGCTTGTTAGTATTATGACAAATTCAAAACCAAGAGATAGCTGTTGCATTACATTTACAGTTTAATCTATATCAATGCATAAACGAAAAAAAAACCAGATCAAAATGCTAAAGTAAGGGAGAACATGGATTGATATCACAATCTACAATACAGTAGTATCTAGTAGTAGTATCTGGAGTACAGTGATTTGCTTTTCATGCATTATATTTCTCTTTAAACATGTTAATTCCCAAGGTGACCCTTTTTTACTTTGCTTATTTTAGATTTCTTAATCAGGAATATAACCTACTCCCACTGTCCTCTATAAAAATAACCTGATGGTGTCACAGTTCACTTTTTAATTTGAAAAGCTGAATACCATGTGTAATCCATTGTAATGTTACTCATCTGTCACGTTCACTCTGACTAACATACCTTGGCATCTGTTAACTGGGTCCTGGTAGATGTCATCATTAATGGAATTTAGGATTCTTAATTCATGTTTCCTTTTTCTGTATCAAACAGACAAAACTTTAGGTTGGTTTTGTTGAGTGTTTTGTCCGGAAGAGCAAATATAATAGTAGTAGTATCAACAACAATAATGAAAAAAGGACCCACTTTATTGATGCAGGTAAACTTCTTTTTCTGAATTTGTATTTGTGATTTGTCTTAAAAGCCAGATGTGGCAACGTAAATCTGCAAGCATTTGATTTTCTGCAGATGTCTATGAGCAAGGCTGTCAGGTATTGATAAGCGTTTTCCTGCTATAAAATTAGATCATAATGCTGAAAGCATGTGGTGATCTGTTGGAAAGAAGTTTTATAATCCAAGAGCCCCCAAAAGCCTGTCTGGAGAACGTTTCCAATTAAATAAGCATACCTGTGTTGTCCATTCGTGCCTGTACTTCCAAACCTTCTGCATCTCACAAATGTGAACGCAGCATGTCTGTCAAACCTTGTAAAATAAACATGCTTGTTAAAGGTTTTTTTTTAGTTTTCACACATCCTATTCTAGGTCTGAGAAAACCGTCTGAGGCATTTGTAGCAGCTCATTAGACTTTTCAGAACCAATGAGACACTGTACACCCTTGTTTTCGCCCCTGCATGAGATAAAATAGGTGGTTGGCTATAAATAAGTAACAGGGAAAAAAAATCACCACAATTCTCCCAACTTAAACCAAAAAAAAAAAATCCCCAAATCTTAACCATCAAACCTTGTGATTTATCTTACTGGCTTATTCTTCATTTTCTTGCCTTGAGGTTTTTTTCTTCCTTGGGAGGAGAGCAAACCCAGTGCATCTGGCAACTTTTTTATTTCAGTTTTTATATTACAACAGTTGCTCAGCTATCTTCTGTGAACTCCCACAACAGTAAAAATGCTTTAAATTTTTAAAATATGTCAGAATTCACACATACCCACATAGAAACTTGGAGTGTGGCGTGTCATCTAATCATTCTTCTCAGTTTTGCTGCATCTTCCTTAAGACTGTTTCTCTCTCCTTTCACTTTTGAGTGAATATTGATGGGAGGGATAGGAAGATAAATGTATAGATTGTTGACTGGTAGCAGTTGATCTGCGGCTCTCCTGGGATATTGGCCAGTATTGAATTTGTCATACTTTTCACATAAAAAAACCCCAAAAAACCCAAACAAAACTTGAGAAAATTTGGGACAGTCCAAAATTCTAACAAGAAACTTCTTCCTCACAGCATTATGAAGTGCTTTTTGACACCTATAGTATATATGAGAAACACATAAGAAGAAATATCATAGAATCATTCAACTTGAAGGGCATCCAACAGCCAAACTCCATCCCAGCATCTTGCTCACTCCCATCTCCTGTGGGAGAAAATAGAAGGATGGATTGAGATGATGACAGTTTAACAGGAAAAGCAAAAGCATGATGCTTAAGCAAAGCAAAAAAAAAAAAAAAATTGACTAATTTGTTTAATCAGGCAGGTGTCCAACTGCTTCCTGGGAAGTAGGGTTTCTGCCTGCATCGTGAGTGCCATAACCATGATTGTTCCCCATTTTCCTCCTTCCCCTGAGCTTTTATGTCTGAGCATGACTTCATGTGGTATGATCTGTATGTGACAGCTGTCCTGCTTGTGTTCTCTCTCAGCCTCTGGCTTACCCTTAGCTGACTGACTGTTCTGGCACAGCTCAGCCATGGGTACAGCGCTGGCGTGTTACCAGCACCATTTTAGCCACAAATGAAAACCAGAACACCATAAGGGCTGCCCTGAAAAAAATTAATTCCATCCCAGCCAGACCCAATACCATCCCTCATTCCATACTATTTCTGTATCATCTGGAATTGATCTTACTGCCTGCTTGGAATAGGGATGACTTATCTTTTTGCTGTGCATTTTCCAGCAAGTTTGGCTCTGTTTTTAAATAGTTGAGTGTAGCGCTATGATCTCCCCTTAGCATTCTCCTGTAGAGGTTGAACAGGCACAGTTCTCTCAGCTGCTCCTTGTACAGCCCATACTCCAGCCCCAAACCATCTTGTTGGCCTTCCGTGTGTACCAATATGTCATATACCAGGGAGCATGAAATGAAATACAGTACTCAAGATGTAGTCTGGCAGATGTGAATTAGAATAATAATTTCCCTTTGCTTGCTGGTTCTGCTGTAGCTAGTGCAGTCTAGTGTGCCCTTATCATTCACTTTCTGCAAGGGTGCATTTGAATAAATCGTCCATCAGACCCTGCAGGTCTTCTTGTGCAGAGCTGATTTCTGCTCTGTTAGCACTCACTCTGGACTGTTGCGTGGGGCTTCTCTGTCGCAGTTACAGTATTTTGCCTTGTCTTTTGCTGTTTTTTCTGGAGATCTGGCAGCCCTTTTCTCCAGTCAGTTGCCATCTCTCTGAAGCACAGCCATTCACCCTAGTGTGTGAACCCTTCCCCTCAATCACCAGTGAACATGATGAGGTGCCTTCGTCCCATCATCCAGGCCGTTATGAAGGTGTTAAATATTGAGAATAATGGAATCACAGGATATCTCAGATTGGAAGGGACTAATAAGGATCATTATGTTCAACTCCCAGCTCCTCACAGGAGTATCTAAAACTAAACTATATGACTATGACATTGTTCATATGCTTCTTGAACTCTGGCAGGTTTGGTTCCCTGAAGAGCCTGTTCCGGTGACTGATCACCCTCTCAGTGAAGAACCTTTTCCTAATGTCCAGTCTGAAGTTACCCTGATGTTGCTTCATTCCATTTCTTCCTGTCCTATCACTGCTCACCGGAGAGGAGAGTGTTTTAAGGATACTGCCCATCCTTTGCTCATAGGGTCAACAAGTCCAAGGGACCATGGGGAAGTTGATGGTTGAAGCCTGCAGACTGTAATTTGTGTTGCTGCTAGAATGCAGTCTCTTACAAAGCAAATGGTGACTTAAAGTTTTAAATGTCACTTGGGTTTCATTCGTAATCATACGGTTAGAATTTCTAAGTTGTCAGTACTTACTCTTTTGGTAGCTATTGAATGGTGGGGAAAGGGCTGAATAACAGTAATATGGACACTAGTAGGAGGAAAAATGGGACTGTGAAAACCTGACAGCAATGTAATGTTTCCCTGGGACAATGGAATATTTTACATTTTTGGATCTATTTCTCGTTCGTTACCTGAGCATTGGCAAATCTCTGTGTTTTGAATAATTCTGTTGCATTTCTTTTATTTATTTTGTCCAACTTCCACAGAGGTACAAGCATTTCTGCAAAATACCTAGGCTTTACCTGAAGAGATTCAGTTTATACCTGGATAAGATAACCAGAGAGAGCACTTGTTTTGCCGGTTCCAGATAGGATAAAACAACAGAATAAGATAAGACAATTACAGTAAAATACTTGCAAGATTTCGTTTCCTAAATGTTACATCAAATTTGATCTAATCACTGGCAAAATCAGCTAAGCTTTGAGTATGCTCTTTTAAGTGCTACTTTTTTTGTTTTGCATGCTGTTTTTTTTTTCTTTTCTTACCTTTACACACCAGTACAGAGAAAATATTGTTTGAAATTTCTTCAGTGATTTTATTAAGCTGTATATAAGTATTTTTCCTTCTGTAAGTTCTGTGTCACTTATGGATCATTTTGCAGTAGTATTGGATGTATTTAATGACTTAGATGGTCTTTGAAATAACAAATATAACAAAAAATTTGATCAGTAGAGAGGTGGTATTTCTTTATTCGGAGAATTGGTTATTGTATATTTCAACACTTTGTCATTTATAGTTTGTGTTTGTTCACCTCATTCCTTTTTTGTCATTATGGTTCCTAAAGCAGAGACTAGTTCTTTTTCTTAGTAGTTCAAACAGAGTTTTTCAGTGTGTTTTCTCTTCTCTCAGCCCCTTGGAGATCCTTACTCAAGGCACCAAGAGAGAGATTTTTTCAGAAGTACCAAAGCTGAGTAAAAGCACAGAGGCGGTTTCAAGTTGATGGGCATTTTCCTAAATCAAGATAATTTTGATGTTCATTTGACTCCTGTGGCTAATATAGAGCTGAAAATTCTGCAAAGACTTGGTTAGCATAAGTGCTACATAATGAGTGGAATTCATGAGCAGAATTAATACTGGTAGATATTTAATAGAGCCTACAAGATTTTTGTAGGAGAAGCTTAACTAAGTGGGAAGTGATGGAAAGATTTTCAGCCACAATGTTATCCATAAATGTCTCAATCTTTCATTACTTGCTGTTATCTATTTTAATGGGAATCCGTTGAATACAGTGTTGCTATTTTTAGTTAACTTGAGGGTATTTTGCACTCTGAGATAAAATGCTCGTTTTAATTTTGAGTTACATAGCTGTACTATGTAAGGTTTACTGTCCCTGGGGATATTTTGCTTTCCTTACAAATGGTTTAGACTCTCAACATTAAGTCATAATTGGCCTGATGAGTTCTTTCATTGCTGTCACAGAACAAATGGGTGGGAAGAGCACATGTGGGCTTTGACGTCACCCCGCTTGGGCACAGGCTCGAGGAACTTCTGCTGTTAAGGCTGTTGATTGCTATGACACTTCATTGAAAGATTGAGAACTTTTTTGTCTCCACCTTATTTTTAAACTAGAAGTGTCTTCCTGAAGCTACAAATTATCACGTTGTAGCAATAATATTAAGTTGCTGTATACGTATGCAATTTATTTTAGATATCATTTGATTTTTTGAATGGTTGGTCAGTGAATACTGTAATCATATTTCAAGTGCTTGGTAAGTGATCAGAAACTTTCGTGCCTCCCTTGCATATGCTTCCTAAATTTTTGAGTAAATCTCTTTTTGGTCCATCTGTTTGCTAAATGACTGTAGAATCCGAGAATTCTGAATTTGGCAGAAATGCACATAACAAATAATGACCGTGTATTTTTGTTTGTGTATGTACAAAACTATACTTAATTTTTGACTCAAAGAACTAGCAGCTTTTCCAAAGTCTTGTAAATCAGGTTAAAACCTTGATTTCTGGAAGCTTGTCACAATCTTTAGTTGTTTCCCAGTATCACCACTATCTTTTCTTTATACACCTAAATTGGGAGGGGAAGGAAAAGACCCCCACCACCTCATGACAAAGAAAACCTGCAAAGAAGCTTGCCAAGTCTAGTTAGTTTTTTTTCTTTTCTTTGTTCTCTACTTATTTCTTTTCTTCCATGCTTTCAGAAGTGAAAACTTGCACTTAAATATTTTTCCTTTCTTTCTGTCTTGTCTTTACCTTACAGTCTGTAAAGTGACAGAGTCCAAGCTCGTTTCCTCACACTGTTATTTCCTTTCCCTGACATTTTATTGGCTTTTCACTGATAGTATTAGGCATTATTCCACTTTCTTCTGTGTTTGTTCCTCAGAACTGAGTTATTTTATTTTATTTATTAAAAGTTATTTGGTGCCTTTAGTTATGAAACCATACATCTTTTGTTCAGTAAACCTACCAAAATGTTTTTCCTGTATGGATATTATTTTTTTTCTTTATGCTTGATATATTGCAGGATTTTCTGCAAAGAAAATTTTTTCTTATTTGTTCTTTGTCTGTTGGGAAACATTTCAATGACTCCCTTCGCACTTCGTAGCTTTCCGAGCACTTGTGCCAAGGCCTGCTGTAATTTTCTGTGAAGAGCACTATTTGAATATAGAGAGTTGTCAAACATATGACTAATCTTTGCTTGCAACATTTCTGTTGTGTCTTGGCATTCAGACAGACTTCATTTTCACATGCATCTAATGCTATATATCCAAGTCTGCAGTATTGTTAAAATTTGCAGCAACCTTGGGTTTGGAATAGTTTGGATTTCCTGTTTGTAAAACTCATAACACAGTTGTCTGACTTCTATTGTTTTATGTTTTTTGCCTCTGCCTCCCAGGTAACTTTATCAAAGTACAGTTTCTCAAAATCTTGATGAGAGTTACACAGAAAAGGGGATATGACCCTTAATTTGGGTAATGGGAGGATATGAAGGTGTAATTTGTAAACATGAGTAGGACTTTAGCAGAGAAGATGCTCTGCTACTGTAGGCACTGACTTTTCTACAGTTCAACTTTGTGTGTGCTTGAGATTTTCAGTACATAAATAAATTCAAGTAAGAATTTGAGGAAAAGGATTGCACTTTTTGTTAAGTTACAGTTGAAGCTGTGTGAAATGGAAAAAAAATCTAATCTGGTATTTATGGAACTAGTTTATTTACTTCAAAGGAGGAAAAAGGAAGAACAAAAATTGGTCCATCCATGTCTCCTTTTTTTAAAAAATTGTCTATGTCTTTATTTCAAGCATGCATTATTTTTTTTTTCCCACTGTAGATTTGTTTTTTCTTTGTTCTATGAGTGACTTGTATTTTTTAATGTTATAATGTAGTTTCTGGTTAGATAACAGGCTGCTTTTTGGCTGTGGTTAAAAGTTGCTTAAAATTCCAGTGTGGAATGAACACTTGTAAAGTATGTAACAGGCAAACTACACTGTATCCATTTCCCATCCTTACTGAATGACTTCTTTAGGGTTTCTTTTTAGTCACAATATTCATGACGTTTGACTTGTTCAGTTGATTCCAAAATAGCATTGGAAAACTGATCTTTGATGATACTCTAAGGCATTCAAATTTGTTGGCAGTGCTAATACAGTGAGAATCAAATGGAAGTCCTCTGCCTTCCTGCACTTAATGGTGTTTTCTAAGCAGAGTTGCAAAAAAAAAAAAGGAAAGCTGCATTCTGGGGAAGAAAAAGCTTATATTTGACACTATACCATGCTGCATGACAGTCCCTCTTTTACCCCTATTTCTGTAAGGCTTTCTGGTAAATAGTATATTGATTTTACCTTTTGGGCACAAAGTGCCTCTGCATGAATGGCTGTAGAGTGCTTCAGCCCTGCCCCATATGAGCATCTCTTCTGAAACACAATCTGTTGTAAAATATTGCAATTGTAGTTGATTCTCCATATGCTGTCCAAGGAAGAGGTCAAAACCTCTTATCTTTCTTTTTATCCTGCAATAAATCAATTTATTAATTTCATAAACATTTGACATTTTTTTTATTTGCCTTTTTCCTTTCTTTTCCCTCTTTTCCCTCCCCCTCACATCTTCTCTGCCAAATGCTTAAAGATGAAGAACATAAAGATAGTAACATTTGGATGGGTGGTGGAGTGGAGAGTAAGATCACGCAGAAGGGTGCATCAATAGTAGCAAGTCGTCTGTCCTTTCCCATAGTTTGCTAAAAACTTGGCCTGAGGTGGGTTTGTCTCTTTCAACTGGCTTGAAAAACACCCTTTCGTGTTCTCAAGGCTCCAGTTCTATCTGGGAATAGGCCTGTACGTTATGTGCATGGAGGTACCTTGCCTGAATCTTGGTCACGTTTAACCAAAGAACCCCACTAATCTCTTTGCTTTGTTATTGAAAGGAGACTCATAGCTGAGGAAGATGGCAGTGCTTTCTGCCAAAGAGTGATTTCATGTTTTCTGTTACAGACAATGATTCCCTTAGAGTTTAGAGAGACTCTGTAAAACTGTTCTGTGGATAGAGCAAACCAAGGAGATGAAAGAATGCATTTTTGCCCTTTAATATAATCTAACAAGAAGCTATCTGCTGGCAATATATTTCATTCATATAATCAGTGCACGGAGCTGTGGAAGAATAAATTGATGTCTGATTACCTAATGCTACAGAAGGAGAACAGAGAGACACGAAGAGCTTATTGTTCTAATTCCTTTTCTGTTTTTGTATGGGAAACCTGCTGTACTTGTTACCAGTATGTGATAGTTCAGAACAGAGGAAAATTCTCTTGGTATGATGACTATTGTCAACCATTAGTTAATTCAAAATGGGAAATTTTTAGAGGTCGATGAAATGTCAGGGAAAATACGGTTTTTAAGGGTGTAATTGTGTTGACTAGTTGTTGTTTGCCACCAAATCTGTGTTCAGCATTTTTTCAATCTATTCAATCCTGTTCCAATTTATTTTGTTTGGCCACACTGCTTTCCACACAGAAGCTGTTTCCCTGTTGAAGGAAGGAATAATTTATAGAGAACATCTGAAGCTCCAGAAGCTGCTGAAAAGACCCACTGCACTGCATAAGTGGAAAAAAATCCCCACACCCTATGTAGCCAAGCAGCTTTTCCACTATCCAAGTGTTCGATATATCTCAAAGTTTGATTAGTTTTTTCTTGTAATGTCTGTGGCTTTGTATTTTTGAAATCCTGTTGTAGGGGAAAGAAATTCTTAGCAATTGATTTCTAAACATTTTTTTAAAAACTAAAATTAGAGGCCTTCTGGTATATTTGTAAGTTAGATTTCAAGTTGGTTTCAGGCTGGTGTATAGTTTTCAAGAAATAAAGCAGTAATATTTTTCAAAACTTTTAAGTATTAGGGGGTTAGGAGAATTCAGATATCTAGCTTTGGTATTTAATTTAGATTTTGTCTTTCTGCAGACTTTTTATGTTAATGGGCAGTCTCATTCAAAAGTTAATTCAGAACAGGCTCTTGGGTCTAAACCTAAGGTCTGCGAAGAGCCTGTCTTTCAACTCTTTAGATGTAGATGAGTTATTTCTGACTTGTTTCTGCATCACTGTGAGGAAAACCTAGAATCTGATTCACTCAAATGGAGGGAAGGGGAAGAGGAAAAAGCACTACGAATGCTGTGGGTACTGGTAGTGAGGTGGGGAGCAGAAACTGCTCGGGGTAACCCTCACAGCTGGTGAATCACAGACACAGGTAGATTGGCAGGTCCTTCCAGAGGGCCCAAGTCCAGCCTCACATTCAACACGGTATAGGCCAGAGAAGGTGCTCTTCCAGGCAAGTTTTGAGTGTCCTTTTTGGATAGAGTTATGCAGCCTCCCTGCAAAAATTCGATGAACTCTCAGCTGCCTGGCAGGAGGAGGTTGACTACTACTAGTGGTCAGATTTGCAACAAAAACAAAGAACAGCGTGATTTGCTCCACGGTATTTAGCCTTGAAGGGCTGCTTAGAAGGAGAAGTTGTATTTTCATTCTGTTAACTGTTGCATTTTCTAGAACGAGACCAAGTAATTACATGGAAGAGTAATTTTATCGTAGAGGTTCCTCTGGACACAATAAAATAGCTGTTCTGCTGCTTTGCTTTTGTTATGTTTGTAGTCTTCTGTGCTTTTTGGTCAGCATTCTTAGCCTAGACTGATGGTGCTTGTCCTATTCAAAGTTATTTCCAGTAGTTAGTGCTGACTGGTAAGATTCCAATCTCCATAGAGTTGCCTTATTCGGCCTTAATCAATTCACATACACTCAGGTATTAAATTCAGTCACAGCTAGTGCATGGATTACTCCTGATTTCTTGTCATGATAAATAACACGGGTTAGAACTTGCTGTCAGGAGCCTCTGTTACGTGACTAGCGTGAAATGTTTGTCTAAATAAAGTTATAGAGCACTTCACAGCTGTTGTGTGTACTGGTAGAGTGGTGTTCTTGCTGTGCTCAGTAATAAAGCAGCAAAAGTCAGGCGCATGCGACTGCACAAATCAACTGCAGCCCAGTTGTGTACACAGATAAAACTTCGTACAGCGACGTGTCAACCCATAATGGAGCACTTCGAGGGCTCCATAAATCTGAGTGGGTTAGTGACTTTGATAAACCAACAGGATGGTTGTTTCAATTCAGATCTTTTAGGCTGAGTTGCCCAGTATTTTTGCCCATTTGAGAGACATCAGTGTCTGCCTCCTGTTGAAGCTCTACTTGAAGGGCAGTAAATTCTCTGGAACAGTAAATGCCAAGTGTTTCAGGTTGCTGCTTCATGGTAACAGCGGCAAAAAGTTTTTCTTATTGTGCATGAAGAACTGTTAGAATTGTTGATTTCTATATCTATATTATCTACATATATAAATACCTATATTGCCTACATACCTATATCTATCTACATACTACAAGGTTTTTTTGGTTTGGGTTTTTTTTTCTGGTTTCTTGGAATCTGTCGTGTGTGTGAGAGTCAGCTCTCAATGGAATTCTTGCATCCTGTTTGTGGAGTGGTTTGTATTAATCAAGTGGTCTATTAGAGCACTGTATTCAGCTTCTCTGTTCAACTGGCTGAAGTGTTCAAAGGAATTGGTGTGTTTTAATTTGCTTACTGGTAGGAATTGCCTGGTTTTCCTATTAGACAAAAATTTGCAGACTTAAAAGTTGCAGCTCTCTAGGTACCCAGTAGGTATCCCTTTATAGGTAAGTAAATGTTGTCTTAAAAATAAAAATACTTGGGGAAGGATTGAGAAGACACTTTTGAATTTTGCTTTCTGGATGGCTATGTGTAAGATACTGGTGAAAAAAGAAAAAAGCTTTAGTTCAGCACTCCATCTTCCTATTTGGACAGCCATTAACAATGGGAAGTGTGACTTTTTTTTTAATAGAAAAAACAAATGCTAGAGGTTTGTTTCTCTTTTCCATAGTATCTAACATGTCTTAGGTTTCAATTTCCTTTCTTCTCCACTGATAAACTTTGTTCAAAGAATTGGTTCTTTCTGAGCCAACAAAGGTCCTGTGAAAGAGGTGCTTGTAGCCTTGATTACTCCATCAGNACTCCATCAGCCCTGTTATTCAACTCTGAAACATGTTGAAAATGAGATGGATTCTGTAGCTGGCTCCATAATCAGCTGCTGAAACTCTTTCCTGTCCTGTCTCCCGCTGTTCTTCATGGGCATTGTTGCCTCAAAATGTCACAAATCCCCTATCACGGTCACTAGGGAAAAATAACGTATTTATGGAAAATTCCAGTGGCTTTTCAGAGGCTTCAGATTTATAGTCAGTTTTAGACAATATTCCTAGGAACTGTAAATGGCATCCTTTCTGTTTGTTTGTTTGTTCTTGGCAGGCAGGGGCAGGTAGCCCCAGTATTAATCTAGCAGCATTTCAGCTGTAGGTACTGCAATTTGTGAATACCACAGAACAGTGTTACGACATGCATAGACTCATTGAGAAGACCTACAGCTGTAAGCCACAAATTCTTTAGCATAATGACATTTTGTTACTTGGAAACAGCCCAAAGTAATGGTAATGTATTGTTCTTCGTAAAGTTCATTGTAATAATCCAGTTTGCCATTAAAACTGGAGTGTTAAAAAGGTGTTAAAAAATAACCCCAGTATCTAAAATGAATTGAAAATTAGAGGGACTATTTTTGGACTGAAAATGGTCCAGTAATTTAGTAGAGTTTTATTCCAAATTAATTTTTTTTTTTTTTTAAATCACGGGAGAAGAAGATTCTGAGGAATATGGCTTTAGAGACATTGATTTTGACAGATCCAAATCAAATCAGTAAGTTGGCTGACACCCTGGTGTTTCCCCATGGAGGTAGAAGCCACTAGAAGCCTTTGGAGGCTCATTTTAAAGTACACTTTAGGGATGTTGTGCAGAGAGAAAAACGTAATAGGATTATACCACAGCAATGCATTTGTTATCTCCTTGGACTGAATGTGGAAAGTGGATGGCAGACAAGGCAAGCAAATGAAAAACTTCTAAAATATATAGCTGGGGAAGCAGCTGAAGGAAGGAGTTTTGGATGAAGCAGAGAAAGCAACCCAGGTGGAAAATGTCTTTTTCAAGACAGGCTGACAGAGGGGTGAGTATTTTAGCAGAAAGAATGACAAAGGAGGATAGGCTTAAAAGACAGAAGCAGTAGAGTTTAGTGAGAGTGTTTGCAGAGGAAGAAAGAAAGGTGATGAAAGATGAGACAGCC
>VZTA01008282.1:274731-335546 GCA_013398855.1 Mohoua ochrocephala | reverse complement strand
TCAAGCTTCAATTTCTTAATTTCTTTCCCACTATATGGGCACCTTCTTCTGTTCAGAACCTCTTTACCCACTTCTTAACCCTTGCTTCTGCCCTGGCTCTGTGAGCGCACTGTTTCAAGCACGAGCCAAAGGCCACAGGAATGACAGCAGAGCCAGGAGCTTTATTACCAGATTCCCTCAAATTCACAACACCTTTCCACCGAGAGGCAAGCCAGCACTGACATCTCTGTGTTTCCAAACTGAGGGTGTATTCTTCACAGGGTTTGGGCTATTAAGAATTGTTCAGAGATAAGAGAAAAAAAAATGTTCTGGGCTGTAGTATTGAATTCTATCCATCCATCCTAATAGTTTCAGAGCAAATCCCTCCGTGCCATGTAAGCAGAGCATTAAAGGAAACAGCACTCAAGATGATGCTGTAAAATGTGCTTTAATACCACAATCATTTATTATGCTCATGTTGTATCTTTCGTAATAATAATAAATTTGAAAGCAAGTGTTTATGCAACATAAGCCTAGCTTAAGGCAGACTTCAGAGTTTAGAAAGCTCCAAAAGCTGTTCAAAATCTCTCACAGGCTCTGAAAAAAACTTAAATTCTCAGTGTAGGATTTTTTCAGTGAAAGCTCTTCCTTTTCCTCCTGGTGGACAGTCTTTCCCTGAGGTGGATGAGAGAGGGATATTTTGTCTTGAAGCTTTGCTCGCTGATCTGTGTGAAAGCCTTAGGTTCCACCCAAAACTCCCAGAGTACCCACAGCCTTCAGTCCAATGTGTCAGACCCTCCGAGTGTTTTGCTGGCTTGGCTTTCCCCGGCTGTGTCTGCTGAAGGCTTTAATTGTGCTGTGTGTGCTCAGCAGTGCCTGCATTGCCACCAGATGGACGTTCCCAGGGCCTCAGATGGTGGGAGCCTCTTATAATCCAGATTGCATTTGGCCAGAAGGAGAAAAATAGATGAGGAGCCTCTTGATTTCACTGCAGGGATGTGTCCTTCTCATTTTGGTTCCCCTTTCTCATGCATGCTGGAGCCGTTTGTGTTTCTCTGCTTCCACAGCTTCAGACAGTGCCTTGCTCTGTCCAAAGCCATCGTCTGTACCCTCGACACCGAGGGGTCTCTGCTGTTTAATTCTGAGGGCAGACTCTGGGAGAGCAGCTGGGTACACAGAGACACCGCTCTGGCCGTGAGGGAAGCTGAGATGCTGGTGTGAATTTGACTGTCTGGGGTGGGATTCCAGCTCCTGTGGAATTTAAAGAGCTTCCCCTCTGCAGGCCCAGGGAAGGAGACCTCATTGTCCCTTGCCATCCCTGCAGGAGAGCCAAGGCCTCTGCCCAGCCGTGCAGTGTCCTGGGGAGTGGTCAGGGAACGTGTCCTGGGCTGGCCTGTGGGTGATGGAAGGCTGTGGGTGCCGGGTTAGAGGACGTGGATGTGGTTTCTGGTAGGACATTCTGTAGGGTGGCAGCAGCTCTTTGTCATTACAGGGACCCTCACACACGTTCCTCTGCCAGTTTAGGAAATAACTGAGAGCAAAGTTTATCCCAGGACACATCACAATTGGAGAAGGTGGAAAAATTCTGTGTCCGGCCAATCCATTTGTTGTCTTCATAATCCTCTGGTCCTTATTCTGGCAAGGCAGCCCTCCCAGGAGCACCAGGCTGGTGGAATCTTCCCTGAAAATGCCCTCTGAGATCGGGACTGCAATCTACAGAACGCTTTGGGTTACAAAGGAGCTGTGTACATTTAAAAATTCATGTGCTGCTTCCAACTCCCACTTGCCTTGCTGGTGCTTGAGCAGGATTCCTCTGATGTTGGGGAGAAGTGAGGACAGAGAAATTCCCCGTGTCACACCTCGCAGCCCTGGCGCTGGAAGTACCTGTCACCACAAAGCTGTATTGACACTCAGCAAACCCCCTGCCTCTCCCAGATCAAGTCTTATTCAGCTGACTGGCAATGGATTATATTTTGTATAATGAGGCATGATCTAGCCCAAATATTTTGCATAATGGAAGAACAATAAATCATTCTGGAGCTGTCAGCATAAGATTTGGATGCTTTTCGTTACGTAAATAAACAGTGCCTCATTATACCCAGGAGTTTGTGTGGAAGCAGGAGGCAGCAATTGTATTCCTTTGTTTCCAATGGGTGATAATTATTTTAAGCCATTGGAGTGAATAGGCTGTAATTCATTTGTACCTCCCTTTTGTCTGCTGTTGAAGAAGACTTGAGAAATTGCCGTGCTTGTAAGCAGTGCAGTGTGTCTGGCACTGATAAATGTATCAAACTCCAGCATGACTTTATCTAGGAAACAGATTTTGATAGCTTGCTAGGATTTAGGTCATTGGATAATTCAGTGCAAACTGCAAATCTTAATGCTATTGACAGAAGACAGAGCACAAATAGGCAGCACTTTCTATAAATCCCAGACCTGTAAGTAGCTCTCCTTTCACAGATTTATAATAAATGTCCTTGAAAGCTATTCAGGAAAATGAACACACTGGCTCTGGATTGACAGGTTGGCTTTTCAGATTCATGGCACCCACGTTTGCCCCGCAAGACGTGTTGTAAAAGATCTGCTTTGTAATGGAACGTGGATCTGTGCAGAATGCAAACTTCTTAGGGCAGACAAACTTTGCAGGATGCAGATCTGACATCCTGCAGCGCACGAGGAGAACTCCTCTGAAATTACTGGGGTCACACAGCTGCCAGGCTGATTGGTCTGGGACTGGAGTAAGTTCCTCCTATTCAGATTTTTGAATGTTAGAGTTCCAAACCGAGAGACCGAGATACACCCAGACACCCAGGAGTGTGGTTTGTGTGGAGGAAAGAAGGAAGACAAGGAAATTTTGCACATCAAAAGGAAGGGTAACATTAGGTGAAAAGATTCATGATTTTCTAATACATTATTTGGTTTTGTGTAGCTTTAATTAAAACAAACCCCAAAACAACAATAAACTATCCTTCAAGCACAGAATAAGCCAGGTGTGTCCATCTTCTGAATAAGGACTTTTTGGGCCTTCCTTTCTCTCAGAGGCTGGTCATCTTCTCCATGCTGGCAATAAATCTGAAATGGCGTGTATGATTTCAAAGTTTCTTTTCTTTTTCAAACATTCACGTCTAGCCTAGCATGAAACACTCTGTGACAACAGTGAAGTAACGTGTGTCCCACCTAAAAGAGAGGGGAGGCTGAGTGACAGACACTGGCTGGGCTCAGGCTGATCTGAATCCTGATTTCTGACTGCTTTAGTTGACACTCCTTTCCTTCAGCCGTGGAACACCGAGGGGAGAAAAGCCTTTGCCAACCTCAGCACCTTCTGCAGCAGCTGTAAAAATTCCCAACACAGATGTCGCGTGTTTTGTCACTAAAACACATCCCTTGGGCTTTAGTGTCATTTTAATGAAAATCAAGGAAATGAATACCACTGTTTGTCTCGCTCAAGACCCGTGGGTTGGTAAATGAAGCTGCACTCGTTCGTCCCTTACCTCAGCAGAGGAGGAAGTTTGGACACGTGAATTAAAGCACCCTTGATGTGCATTAGCACAGCACAGCTCTCTGAAGTGTCCCTGTAACTCCGTGTTCAGGCCCAGCAGGTTCCCATCTGTAACTGCTGGAATTGCTGTAGCATTTTGACAGATGGAGGAATCTGGGGGTGTAAGTATTGGTATTAATGATTTTGTCAGGTTTAAAATCGATTAATGCCTGTTTTCTGCTTATTCTATGCTAGTGGAAGTTTCCTGATCTGAGATGTGTGTTTCAGAACTGCTCATTTCCCAGGAAAAGTCGGAATGAGATTAGTAGGCGTGCAGTGTGCACATTATCTGTAATGGCTGTGCTCCCTGTGATCAAAGGCAGAACTTTTCAATATGCAATTGCACAGTATCATGATCAAGAGCTGGCAAGAATAATCTCATCAGATCTGTGTAGGCAGGGTGATAACAAGTTGTTTATAGAAATTAATAGTGTGAGCTTAAAAATTTAAGATTTTCCCATGAGTGTGCTTGACCTTTTCTTCTTCAAATGCTGTCATTTCATTTTCTGAGATTCTTTAGTTCTTCGTCACTTGCTTGGAGTCTGAAGGCAGAGTTCAGGTGTCACCTCTTGGTCAGGTGTAACTATGGTAACAAGGCAAGAACCAAGGTTTGTGGTCTTCCAATGCACATTTTGCCTGGGGTTAATGATGACCCCAATATTGGCAGCACTTAATATCCCCGAGCAATTACGGAAGGAATTGAAGGAAAATGGATGAGGATATTGATATTGATAATTCTGGACATTAGAGACCAGCTGGGAAGGAAATTAAGTTCTGTGATACATGGGGAAAGCAGAAGTTCAAACTCCACTCTCTGCTTTTCTGAAGAGCAGAGACGGACAGGACATGGCCTGGCCCCTTTTTTCCTGCAGGGATCCTGTTTCAGCCTCCTTAGGCCCTTCAGCTGGAACCTGCTGTGGAGATGGGCGTGTGCTGGGCTGGTGGGGAGCACTTGAGAGATCTCAGGAGTCTTTTCCAGTTTTTATTTTAAAGGTTTAGTGCATCTGTGGCCATCCTGGTCAGGAACAGCACTGCCTGAGAGGACCTGAAACGTGCTGCCCCTCAGCTGACACAGAGTTCTACCAGGATCTTACCAGTGTTAGGAGACTCTGAATGTTTTTTCCCTGTTATTTAATTAGAAATAGATCGTATCAGTTTATTGCAGATGAGCCTCTGACACTGCTCTTTGCATTTTCTGTGGTCGGGGGGGGCTGAGCAAACCCCCTTTGGCTGAAGCCGTGGGGTATCTCCCTGCAGCCTGCAGCAGCCATAAATACCTGTTCCTGTTAAAGTCTCTGCACTCCACCCACGTGAATATGGATTAAATTGTGTTTTAAGTATTACTTCTCTGATTGCAGTCCGGGTCCTCCTCGTGAAATGGTCTGTCTGCTCTGTTTGTGTTATCAATGGGAATGCTTTGAAAATTGCTTTGGTGCTAAGGAGAGCAGGAGGAAAACATTGCTTCACAGTGAGCATTCTGAAAGAGTGTTTATACCCAGAGCATCCAATTAATTTCCCCAAAGAACAGGTTGAGCTGATCAAAACCAAAAATGATCATTGGTTTTGCACATATTTGAATACAAATAATTTAATTTCAGAAAGTCTGTTAAATGCAGCAGCTCACGGTCATTTCCATATTTCCTCAAGCACAACATAATTATTTTCTTTGACTCCATTTTCTTGGTTTCAAGCGTGGGATAAGCTGTAGGATCCTTTTCTCTGGGATGCAGGCAGGTGCAACTCAGTGGCTGGGCAGAATCAGGGCACAGCTTGAGCCCTGATGTTCCTGATCCCAGTTCCTTGAGGTGCCAGCCAGGGGAGGTGGAGCAGCAGCACATCATTCCCGTGTTTGCATTTTTTATGTTTCTCTGCAAAGCTTTTGATTCTCAGTTGAACTCCTCTGAGAATCCTAATGGAAAATAGTTGAAAGCTTTAAAATATCTAGAAATTCTGCCAGATC
Source organism: Mohoua ochrocephala (assembly GCA_013398855.1). NCBI lineage: Eukaryota > Metazoa > Chordata > Aves > Passeriformes > Acanthizidae > Mohoua > Mohoua ochrocephala. The sequence goes on along the minus strand of VZTA01008282.1, from coordinate 330,069 downwards.
TTTGTAGGTTCTCAGAAATCCTTTAGCATTTTTACAATTAACAATCAGCAGCACTCACAGACTTAGTTTTCCATACATATATCTTTTTTTTTCATTTTTTTTCTTTAATATGTGCCTCGTCACAGCAGTGAGTGAATTGCATTGCCATTGCCTAATACCCCGCAGGCTGCAGGATTATGATCCTTTTGCTAAACACAGAGAAGCTTAGTTAGACTCCAGAACTGTTCTCCATCCCCTTCAGGGTGTTTGTGGCTGAAGCAGGAGTCCGTGCCCGGGTCAGCTCTCCTTCCTTTGCCAGCCCTTCGGTTCCACGCTCGGTAATTGCTGCCCTGTTCCTTAAACTTGTTCTGAACCTCATGTCTCAGAGGGCAGGGGTCATAAACAGCAAAATAGACTGAAAAATGCCAGGACGTGACATGGATTACAAAAGTCTGAATCTGTCCTCCCTAAAGTCAGAGGTATTTAATGTGAGAAGGGCGAGAAGCCCTTCAGTATCAGCCTGCTCCTCTGAAGGGCTTGACAGTCAGGATGGAAAAAGCTCCCAGATGAAGTAGAGCTGATGTAACCAACACAAGAGATGAGGCTGCAGTTGGGTGATTTGCTCTGCACAGCTGCATTCAGCTAGCAGGTCAAACAGGAGAATGCCCAATGTTCTAAGAATAACCTTTGTGAAAATGTTAGACAGTGAAAAAATAAACCTTTTAATTTGATTGTAGGGAGCTTTACCAGTCATTTCCATTAAGCCATGCACTGCTAGGAGGCTGTGTCTCTTTTTGAGTCCAAACAGGTACGTGGACCTGCCAAAACCTTGGGAGACTGTCACAAACCTCTGTCCATGGATGGATGTGAATCTAATTACACGGAAGTTAAAATAGAAATCCTGACATTGCCAAAGCAAGGACCAGATTCTGATGTGAATGGTTCAAGTGTGACACCCAGGTTCATACCCAGACTCTGAGTTACAGGCAGCCTGATCACCGAAACTGCTCAGCAGGCAATTCCCAGGCAGCTCCCTTCTATTGAGTTTTAATGGAGTAAATTCACTTAATTACATCTGTAAAGAAGAACTTGGATGAGTAAAGGTACACAGGTTTGAAAATGTTGTGCTTTGACTTTTTGGGCAGCCTGGGGTAGTGGAAGGTGTCCCTGCAGGAGCTTTGAGGTCCCTTCCAACCCAGCCCATTCTGTGGTGGGGCTCTGTGTGAGCTGGGACGAGGGGAGGAGAGAGCAGTGCTGTGAAGAGAAGGGGGGTTGCTTGGCACTCAGCAGGGCTCAGGATACCAGAGACAATATTTTTGTAGATAATTATGTAGAATAAATAAGCCTCGTATGGAATCTGTTCACACAGTTGTGGAAAAGCAGATTTTAATTTCTGAGCTTACGGTTTAATGTGAGCAGAATCTCTAAACAGAGAGTTGACACTGTTAACAAAGGTAATATTAGATTTGAATGAGAAACTTTGTGTGGTTAATTAAAAATCAAAGGCACAGTTACAACAGAAGTAATTATCCAGGAGTATTAAATCAGTTGCAAGTCCGAGCCCATAAAAGAATTAATCAGGAATAATTTAATATTTGATATTGAAGGCTTATATTTTCCACTAATGCCAAAATCCATTCCATTAACCAGTACAATTCTTCAAGTCTATCTGCAAACTGAGTCCCTAAATGCAGGACAGCAGAGGAACAATTCAATGGGAAGAAGCTTTAATTCTTCTTTTCTAGTGCAGTTCCAGTAAACAGAGGGGTGTTTCTGCTGAGAGGATCCCTCTGGCCAAGGCCAAGGACTGTTCTGATCCCTTTCTCCAGCAGTGGTGAGAGCAGGTGCCAGGGGGAAGAGAAGAGAGCAAAGGAAGCAGCTCAGCATGTTTGTGATCCAGAGGTGTGATCCAGTTCTTTCTTCCATTCATTAATTTGATTTCTCTTTAAATTGCAGTGGAGGTCAATCCATATAAACATTCCCGTTGTCTGTAGCCATGGATTTCCTGATGCAGCTACATTATATGGGAAAGCATCATCTTCCCTTTGTTTTGAGCCCTTCCATCTGATGATTTCCCTTGTCACTTGTGATGGAAGACCACGAGTCTCTGGTCTTGGTTCTGTTCACCAGACCACTGATCCTTTTGTGAATTCCTTTTGTAGCCTCTCTCACTCATCTTTTTTTTCCTTGCATCACCTTCTTGGCCCCTGTGGGGCCCTTCTCAGCTGTCCTGGACATGCACAGGGAATAATTCAAGCAGGTTAGAAAAGGAAATCAGAAGGGATGATTTGCTTTTTGTGACGAGGGAGTTGAAGCACCAGGGGCAGTGGGGGAAATTCCTGAAGCAGAAAGCAGAAAGACATAAAAAAATGATGGGGAGATTGTGATCACCATCTAACCCCTCCTGAGTTACCAACTCAGCTCAGACTGGGTCTCGCTGCAGTCAGAGCGAGCCACCACAGTAACTGAGCCTGGAGAAGAGGCTTTTGTTGACAGAGCTGTCCTTTGCCGAGGTAGGTCAGGAGCTTTGTGCGGATTTTGGCTGCAGGGCCTCGAGCTCGCAGTAAATGTTGAACAAACAGGAAAACCTGACCAAATAAAAGCAAAAGTCAGATGATGTCGGTCCAATGCGTCTGGCAGTATCTCGAAGAAGAAGAATTTATTCTTGTCATTTAAAGGGTTTTGTCTTCCTTTTTAACCCAATAAATAAGCTTGTCACAAAGCAGCCCCGAGCCCCCTGCAGCCATTTATCAGCTGGGCTCCTGCCAGAGCTGATGTCTGGGGAGGGCTGTGAACAGGGTGATAAATGGGCACACACGGTCTCAGGCACTTATTTATCAGATCAAGTGCTTTATCAACCATCAGTAAAAGGCTCCTTACCTTCCCCCTCCTTCCGAACTGTAAACTTACCCCTGAATAACTTAGCTGGAGAAAACTCATTCCCCAAGCAGGTATTTCTTAACTTTCAGAATTTTCAAAAAAAAAACCCCCAAAAGACCTTGAGGTCCTTGCAGTTGGCTTTGTTTCAGCTCGTGGACTCTCACATGACAGGGAGGCAGGTGAGCTCTTGGCCATCAGGTTTGCTCTCATTAGAAGCAGTGACTGCAGTTGAAGTCAGCAGATCCAGGATGAGCCCCAGTCCTTGCTGGGTGCCTGACCTTGGGAGCAGCCTCCCGTGCAGTCATCCAACACCACAAAGTATTTATTTATCAGGGTGAGGGGTGCAGCCTGGAGCTGCTCAGGTGCACAACTTCATAACCATTGTGGAGCGAACAGTTCTGAACACGGGGCTTCGTTCATAGGGGGTTTTTTGCCCTTCATTTAAATGGAGAAGAAGCTGGAAGAAGCAAATGAGACTGTTACCCTTGCACTGACATCAAAAGAATTATTGGGTGCAGATCTCTGTATTCACCAGATTAGGAAAATACTTCAAATGTCCTGGGTACAAAATATGTAATTTGATGTCAAGTCCAGATTTATTTCCTTGAGGACATCGGGCTGATACCAACACAAGTTCTCTGCCAATCGTTCCTGAAGGATTAGACATTAAACAACAGTCACAGAACACACAATATGGTCTTAAAGGCGTTGGGTCTGAAGCAAGCATGTTCCCCAGGATATTATTACAAGATTCTTCATGTCTTTTTTCTAATGGCTTTTTGGATTCCCTGCTTTCAGCCTGCCACCACCAGCTTTACAAGTGTCCAGCCACTCTTTTCTCTGGTATTAATATTTTTTCCCTGTTGTAAAGCATTTGTGATCATTCTTCTGTCTGTCTAACCGCTTCTTAAGTTTATTGCTTTTCTGTGGTGCTGTTAGGGATTTTATTTCCCAATTGGTATTACTTTTTAACTACTCATGTAAATCTGTATCAGTTCAGATTCATGCAGAAAAAACAATTTGTCACAAATCTGTAAAGGCTAAATGATCAAAGCAGAGCTCGCGGGCTCACTACTTTCTTTCTCAGCCTACTTGCAGACCTAAAAACATTTTATCTTCGTTCAGATTCTGATACTGCCCTTTACCATAGCCTTTATCTGTGGCAGGGGAGCCAAATGCACGGGTCACTTCCTTGGCACATCTGCGAGATCAGCAGAGTTGCACCCGTTTATATCCCGGCAGTTGTTGTCACTGGCTGGTCACAGAGGGAAAGTTCTCAGTAAGCAGTGCCACTGAAGTCCAGGCACAAAAACACCTCGATGGGCATGGAGTTTGTAACCAGGGAGATTGTTGGAAATAAAACTTCGGTTGCTGTGTTCTATTAAAAAAAAATTAAAATCGTAATTTTCTTCCCAAGCCCAAATGTGAAGAGCTGAAGTTTTTGGCTGCACAGCTGCAGGGATGGCAGCGTCATAACCACAGTACACGGGGAGAAACGGCCTAAAATAGGGTGTGAATGCCCCTCTGAGCAGGAGGGGTGATGAGTTCAGCCCCAGGGGCAGGAGGGTGCAGCCTCTGCAGGTAGGGACCGGCGTCCTTGTCCACTCCCTGCCACGGATTTTTTCTAAGAACATGCTGTGACCCAAATTCTGTCCTGGCCATCACGGTGTCCTCACGAAGGTCACGGTCACATGTCTCAGAGCAGACTTTGGCCCCATTTGCCATATGGGAGCTGGAACATCATATTTTTCCTGCATGTCCCCTTTGTTTATTTTTGTGTGTCTGTTTAAAGCTCAGCTGAAGAGCTAATTACGAAGCCAGCAGAGCCCGCTGGCTGCAGGCTGCCCCGCTGCTCTGCCCTTAGTCTGCTCATGAATGAATGCTTGGGTTGGAGGCAGCTTTCCAGGGCCCCTGTGATGGTCCCAATTTAGCTCAGGCTGCTTGCTGCCTGACATTCCTAAATATGAACGTGCTACGCAAACTGCCGGTCTGGAAGGGAATTTTGGAACAGGCGATTGAGTCACTTCTCCTTTGCACAGTGACCTGGGGAACACGAGTTCTCTCTTCCTTATAAACCTCTTTCTTCTCTTTCGGAACGTGAAAAACTCGTTTGGTCCTTGCTCTCTGGCTCTGCCACGGGAGTTTACATTGACTGCCACATTTGGGCAGATTCCATCCCTGCAAATCTGCCGTTTTCTCGTCACTGCACCATTTTCTCCTTGTCTTGCCACCATGTTTGGTACTTCATCGATTGCTATCTCCTTTAGGTCCAGCTCTTCTGCATTTCTCAGAGGGCTCTGATGGGGCCTGATTCCCACAGTCCCAGGCTGGGGAAGGCTTTTAGGGAACTCTGTTCCCTGGTGACACAAACGCCCATCGTTTGCACCCCTGTCATTCTGTGATTTGTAGCGATGCTTTTATGAGGAAGTTGCTGCAGCTCTGTGATCACTGACCCGTCCTTGTGCTCCTGGGCTGCAGCACCCACAGCTCTGGTCTGTGCACAAACGGGCTCCGTCCCACGTGTGGTTCCCTGCGAGGGCGAGGGTGGAAAATGGATGGGCAATGGATGGATAATGGATAATGGATAATGGATAACGGAGTGTGGGAGCAGGGAGGGTTCTGCTACCACAGCAGCCCCTGTTCCCGGCCGTGCCCAGCATTTGCTGCGTGTCCCACATTGCCCAAACATTGCCCAGGTCCTGCATCCTTTAGCAAAGGGAAGTGGGACCTGTGGATTCTCTCATCAGCATCCGCCCTTCCCTGGAGAAACTGTGGGTCCCCGTCCTTCCCTGTCCCCTTCCCCTGTTCTCTGCCTCGGATTCCTTCCCGCTCCACCTCTCCCATCCTTCCCAGCCTCAGCTCCCTCCCAGCTGGTCCCTTGCTGGCTGTGACAGCACAGAAATGCGCTGGTGGCCAGAGCAGGGCAGGCGGGGGTGCCTGGTGGCAGGAGGACACGAGAGCAGCGAGTGTGCAGCCAGGGAATTATGCAGATTTCGGTGCTGTCTGGCTCTGGAAAGCAGAGAATGACAAAATAAAACCTGTCAAATTTCTCTGCTGGATGTGTCTGTGTCCCAGGGGTTGCTCTGAGGTGCTCCTTGTTGGCCGGGCCCCAAGGAGCCGATGGCAGATGGGGAAATCCGTGGGATTCCCTTTGGACCACGGGGCACAGGGGTTAGCACGGAGAGGAAGATGGGAGGGATTCGTGTGCAGCTGGGAATACAGCCTGGGAATGACAGCACTGAGCTGTGAAAGAAACAGAATTTTTAAAAAAAACATATTAAACAAGGCTGGTGATTTGTTTGGGGATTTTTAACACTTCCCTCCATGAAAGCAGAGTTGTTCCAGTCAGACCCCCATCACGCTACACATCCCACCAAATATTTACTCTGCTAAACTGCATTGCCAGAGTCTCGTTGGCATCTTTTCTCTGAAGTGATATCCCAGAGCCTTCATTTTGTTGCTGGAAATCCCTCCATCATATCCCATAGTCTGCCCCTCGCAGGGCTGCAAAACCCCCTGCAGGCACCAAACCTCTGCATTCGGCTTCCCGACCGCAGGCCTGAGAACCAAGAGAGCCTTCCTGCTGGCACAGCAGCACGGCCCCGAGACACTGACCCCATGTGTGAAACTCTGACTGGCTTCGGCTAATTCCGCCTGACACGTCCCTGCCAGCCTCCCGAGTGGCACCAGACACAGCCTTTGCCTCCACCCTAGGCCACATTCCCGGCTCTGCCCCTCTGAAAGGTCTCCTGTGAGGGCCAGACGTGCCTTTCCCTCCCGTGATGGTGTCTGACAGCGCTGGCAGCCTGCTTGGGGAGAGCCAAGAAGAAATCCTCCCCGAATATGTTTGTTTGTTTGTTTGCTTCTAAGAGCAAACCTTGTTGATTATCAGCTAAAGCAGGCTGTCTAGAGACCAAAATCAAGTATGCACACGCAGCTTCATGGAGTTACAGTTTGGGGCCTGTGAATTAATTAGCAATTTCTCTGAAGAACCACAGGCTGCCGGCTCTCGGGCTTCCTGGGTGTGACTTTGATAAGCAGTGAAGGTACATGACAGCTCCCTGGGATGGTGGTAGCCTACTTAGCACTGCAAACCACCCAAGCACCGAAGGACGGCTCCCCAGGAGGATGCTAACACAATTCCTAAATGTTGCACATCAAAGGGACTCTGTCATCTTAAACCTGAGACAAATTAAATTTACATCGCCTCTACAGCTGGGAAGGAAGCGAACTCCCATGGGAGGGTTTGCCTCCCCAGCTGCCAGGGTGTGAAGGAGACCAGTGCAGCCCAGTGGCTCTGCTGGCACAGCCTGTCCCAGTGCTGAACAGCTCACTGCCCTCCCCAGACAGTTCACCTGTGTGCTGTTTGCTCCCACAAATACAGAAACCATAGGTTGGAAATGACACATTTCTGCTCTGTGAAGTCTCTGTTGGAGACCTTAAGCCCTTGGGTGCCTTTATGCCAGCAGCAGGGCTGTAAATAACAGTGAGCCCCGAGAAAGGAGGCGGCAGCCCTCACCACGACTTTGTTCTTGCATCTGTTGTGTTTGCCATGTTTCACCTGCGAGGAAAGTGCTCCCTGTTGTTAGCTGGGTCAGCAGCCTGACCTCGGCTCTGAGCTGTGGGCTGGACACGGCACAGACACAAACCAAAACAGAGATCCCCGTGTTGAGCCATTCCAGCTGAGCCACGAGAGACACACAGAGGTGAGGAACAGGGACACGACAGGCAGATGTGTTTTTCTCTCCCTGGGAGGGAGATGATTTATTTCCTGGCTATTTCCATCACTTAAAGATGTGGAATTGCATCCTGCAATCACAGTCCAGAGTCGGGATTGCCTGTCTTTACCACACACCCCAGTGAAAGAAGGGAGTCACCAGCCTGGGCAGCAGCCCGGCTCCGCCGGGGCAGGGACAGCAGCACCTGCGTTTGGCTGCTGAGATGCATTTCTCTCCTCCTTGAGCTTTTTACCGAACATCACAGGCTGTGTAACGAGAAACCTCTCGCTGCTGGTCATCTTCTAATGATCCCCCTTTTCCTTTGTACCACCTGCCTCTCATTTTGCTCCTTCTCTCCCTATTTACTACGCACACCACTGTCTTACACATTTAGCTTTCCTTCCCCACCCCCTCCTCCAGCCTCAGTGATAGATTCTATCTATATTGAGATGAAAGTTCGTTAGCGAGAGCATAAAATAGCTTAAAGGCTTTGCAAAAGTCAAGTCTGAGATTAAATAATTAGGTATTTTTCCTGAATGCCTCGTGTGTGACAGTAGGAGGGGCAGACAGTCTCTCTGATTATCCCGTGTTGCTTTTTCCCTTCAGCACAATCCAGCCATTGGCTGTTCTGTGTTTTTTAACTGGAAAATCGTGATTGCTGGGCTTTATCTGTGTATGGGGCTTTGTTTCACCGCTCATCCTTGCCACATCTGCTCCCTGCATTGATTCTGCCCCAGAGAGGAGGAGTGAGAGCGTGGCTGGAGGTGCCACCCCCCCATCCCACGGAGTCTAAATTATTCAAGGAATCACAGGCTGAGGAGGAAAGGATGAAAAATATATTCAAGCATTGATTCTGCCACCCACTCCTTTCCAAACAACGGTTTTGCAATCGCATTTTACCATTAAAAAAATCCATTTTCCCCCTCTCCAGCAGCCGTGTGGAAGAGTGGGAGTCAGCAGGTAGATCTGTCCAGAGAAACGAGCACTGGGGTTTCTGTGGATGCTCCTTTTTAACCCTGTGTCAGCACATCCGACCGCGCAGCTCTCCCGCCTCTACTGAGGGAAAAAGGAAACCGGTTAAGCAGCAAGTGCTTGAATTAAATGTGATTAATTTGCTTAAATCCCCCCTCCTCTCTCCCATTCCCCGAGACTTCAGGTTTCATTCTGCATGATGAAAGGTGCCCACGTTAAACCAAACATTTAACCTTGAAGTTCATGTCAGTCTTTCCACATTTCCACATTCAGGTTTCACCATCGCTTCTCAGACTTGCAGTGTTTTCAACTTGTACTTTCAACTCTTCTGCTGATAGGAAAGGTCTCACAAATTAATTTGTATTCTTTCTGGCCACTGTTCCTTTATTCTTTTGGACACAGAAGAATTGCAGCTAATTTTTCAATATTTTTTCCAATTCATCCTAAAGAATCTGGGAACAACATTGAAAATAAGGAAATCGGAATTATATTTTATATATTTCAAGCTGTTTGCAAGCTCAGAGCTGACAATAATGTGCTACAGGCCAGGAAATCTGCTTTGGAGCAATTTCGGTTTCTCTGCACCACCTTGTATCTAGCCCCACCAGCTGCTCCTAAAACTTGTACTTCAGCTGCCATAATCTTATCATTAAAGGTGGATTTAGGTTTTAAGAAGCGATGAACAAACCCTTTTTTTTCCTTGCAGCCACAGGCTGGGAGATGACTCTGCATTTCAGGTGCAAGCTCAGCTTTCCTCCAGCGCTCAGCACTAATCCCGAATAATCGAGGGGTGGTGCCCGCACCCGCAGCAGTTCCAGCGGGGAGAGGCAGCTCCGGGCTTTGCTGTTCAGCTGCTGCTTCCTGACTTTTCAAACCCCTCCTCTGTCGCTGGTTTTGTTCCCTGCCCTTGCGGTGGTAACAGGAGGGAAAAAAGCAGAGTTTGACCACATCCATGAGAATGTCAAGCGTTTAGACTTTATTGGTTTAGAAGCTTACTAAATTTAAACAGAAGCATTAACATGGCCTTAGGCTCTCTTGACAGTTATAAACTCTTCCTTGGGGGGATTTCTGTAATGCTTTCTAATCAGCTTAAGGAGTTAATTAAACAGCTGTCACTTAGCTTCTTAATTCTGAGACTTGATGCTAAATAAGATTTGAAATTAGTTATGCATGACTGAAGCATGGATCCTCTGATATGAGCAAGATGGCTGCTGGCTGAAGAAGAGGACAGTCTGGGTCTTTTTGTAACTAAATCCTGAAAAGATTCAAGGTGCTACCCTGGATTAGTGCTCCACATGCTGATTAATAGAAAATACATAGGAAAGAAGAAAAGAGGGAACGTTAAGGAATGTCAGATGGGAGGGATTCCCGGGCAGCTGTTTGTTCTCACTCGTGGCGTGCTCTGGGCTTCAGGAGATTTCGGGGATCAGTTTATTCTCCTCCTGAGCGCAGTCTATACATAACCCAAAAGCCAAAATACCTATTGAAAGCAGAGAGGAACATGCTTGGTGTCTGCAATTAGATCTGTAGCCTGCAAAGATATATTGCACTGCTGGAATGAAGGATGCCACTGGAGATCTGCTGCGCTTCTGGAACAGGAATTACAGTGTCGGGGGGAATTGTTAATCCTTTTTTTCCCTGTGCACTGTAGCAGGACAAGCGCTTCTCCTCCTGAGTGTGGAGGGTGGAATGATGCACTTCACGTGCAAGAGAAAAGCAACAATGGATTTGATTGATAATTAAGGCAATGAGTTAACAAAGTCCAATGGTAAATGTGGTTTGGCAGCTTTGTAGTTCCTTAAGATTTATAAAGATATTGTTAAAGTCCTTTTTTCTCACCCTAGGAAATACAAGGCAAAAGATGTCTGAAGGGAAATTAAATTTCAGGGAAGCCACCTATTAAAATTGAAAAAACTAAGAGGTATTCACTTCTGCGTTTCAACTTAAATAGATGCTTACTGTGTACATCTTCTGAATATGTTTCTGCTGGAGGGCTTAATATGCTCAGTTATTTAATATGAATCTCTCCAGTAAGCAAAGAACACTCACTCCAGCATCTTCTTTAAAGTATTGCTATTTATTTACCATGGTAGCAATTTCAGAATAAAGATTACCTGGTCTTCCATTTCTAGTACAAGAAGAGACATGTTTTTCTCTGATTATGATTTCATTTTGTTATTGGAGGGGCTCAGTGTCAGTGAATTATAGAGATATGCTGTGTTAATAGTTAGAGAAAGTTCAGCATCTTTTTAATAGCTGCTGAGGGAATCAAATTTAAACAGTGAGACTTTTTGGCTGTAGCTTTGCAAAATCATAACTATTCCCACCCTGAAGTGCCCTGACACCTTATCTCCTGTAATCTATGTTAGTTATAGATAAAAGAACATAATATTTCTTCAGGAGATTCCTTTTTCACTCAAGCAGCAAAAAGCAACAGTTTTAAATTAGTAACTGTTTAGATTTATAGCTTTTACATGCTGAGGCTCCGAGCTGTAAATCTCGGTGTAGCTAAATAAGTATCATGTTCATTTCCTCAAAATGAAGTAATTTTCATATGCTTTCACCAGGGGAATGCTCAGCCCTTTCTGGCCATTAAACAAACGCCTGAAGGAGCATTTCCCTGTGCCCCTGCTGTGTGAGTTGGTGTGAATGGTTATTACTCCTCTCTGGGTAGGGCTGAGACACACACCAGGTGCCCAAAGAAATCATCCTCCCAGTCCTTCCCTGGGGAGGTACCGAAATCTGCCAGCAGAATGTCCAGCTCAGGGATTGCAGGGCAGGTCAGCCCAGTGCCAGCCCAGTGCCAGCCCAGTTCCAGCCCAATGTCAGCCCAGTTCCAGCCCAGTGCCAGCCCAGTGCCCGCCCAGTGCCAGCCCAGTTCCAGCCCAGTGCCAGCCCAGTGCCAGCCCACCCTGCTCTCTTCCCGCTGCAGAGACCCATCGCGTGGCTTTGCTTTCCTGACCCTGACCCAGCAGTTGTTGACTGAAAGCCAGAGAACCATCCCAGCCATTTGGATGAACTCCAGGCATTCCTTCTCACCCCTCACCTCCCTCATTTCTTCGGGAGAGAGAGGGGACAAAGATTGTTTTGGAGATTTTTCTGGGTGTCTGAGGAGCAGCAATGCCATCACGTGCTGCTCATTGCAGGGGTACAGACCATGCACAGTTCTGAAAACTCTCTGTTTCTGAGCTTGGCTCTGGGGCGTGGGTCCAGACAGAAGCTACAAAACTTTGAATCTGGGATCTTTGATTTCAGATAGAGACAAGATGTATTCACTCCCTTACCTCAGAGTCAGGGAGGAACGTGCTCATCTCATGCTTGTGAGAGCTGCCACTGGAGCTGCTGTGATAATTTCCAGCTGGGTTGGGCACAGAGCTGCCAGGCTGCAGCCTCCCCCGGGGGCTCTGGGGCAGCGCTGGGGCCGTGTCCCCGGGCTGTGCAGCCAGGGGGGCTCTGGACACTCAGCCCTTCCCGCTGGATGAGATGTGCCACGGCCCAGGGGAACAGGGCAGGGACAGGGCAGTGACAGGGCAGTGACAGGGCAGCTGGGGCACTGTGCAGCCTGGCTGTCCAGGCATTCCTTACAGGGGTGGGAACAGCTGGGTCAGGATGCGCTCGGTGCTCGGAATGTCCAAAGCTGGCACCGGGAAACTAGGAGACTCAAATTCGTGGAGCTTTTGAGAAAGAATTCTCGGTTACTGGCTCTTACCAGGGGAAATCACGTTTGCCTTTGGTAAGCAGAGCTCATTAATCACACCGGTTCAAAGGCTTGGTTATTAAACTTCCCTTTGCTTTATAAAATAATTGCCAGGGTCACACCGTAGTGGATCCACGGCAGGGAGGGAGCTGTTCCTGCTTGGGGAGCAGCTCTTTTCACTCAGTGCGAGGTGTGAGCAGCTTGGCAGGTGGTGTGGCCTCCAATAGTCCCGGTGAAAGGAGATTCGTGCCCAAGGGTGTGCAAAACCACCCACACCAGGACCTAACACCTGGATTCTGTAATTACAGTGGGTGCTCAGCAGGGCTGGTTCTGTCAAGCCGCCGTGTTTGCAGCTCTGTGGAGCCTACAGGAGAGCAGCAGAAGTTTCTGAGGAGCCTGCATGCAGTAGCTGGGGTGCAGAGCCCAGATGTGGGAAAAAATCAAAGAACCTGGGAACTTAATTGCAAATCTGAGAACTCAGCTGCCTGAGCAATATATATTCTGCACTGAGAACAAATGTGTGCTCAAGACAGCCCTGGCTGTACAGGCAGATATTCTCACCTTTGTATGAATTATAATTTCAAAATATCTGAAGGGCTTTTGTGCTGAGGGAGGGAGAGGATTTTCTTCTCAAGTTCTCTTTTTGTGAAATCCTCTTTCTCCCTTCCCTAAAGATCATGGTGAGGATGGGGCAACCTTAGCAAAGCAGCTATCAGGTGGCCAGGAGGGCTTTTTTTTCTTTCTTTAAATATTGCTTGGAGTCTGAATAAAGTGTGTCTGTTTCTTTAAGTAAGAGGAAAAGATCTTTTTGTTCTGAATGCTTTAGAGGAGAGAACTCTCAGCTTCTCCCCTTTAGCCCAAGAGGCACTAGGAGCAGTCATCATCTTCTGGCAACTTGGTTCCAATCTCCCACTCTGTTGTCTTCCAGGAGTAAAATCAGGTCAGTCTCGGAGCTCAAAGTGGGAGCTATTTAGATAATGAGAATTTAGCACTTGGGGGGCTTGGGAGGCCTTTACTGCACAAGAGCCAGCTGAAATCAAGAGCCTCTTGTTCTACAGGATGGTCCAGGCTCCACAGGCACAGCTCTGAAAGGCTCAGAGACCTTTCCAGAAGTGAGCAGGATCTTGCAATTAGGGGTGGAAGGACTTGGGCAGCAGTTTGTGCTCCGAGTGTCTTGGCAGAGATCAGCCATATCTGTGGTGCAGACAGAGGTGACACCCGGGTGACAAAGAGCCCTGTTTAGTCTGATGCTCTTCAGATAATCAGAACTCAGCACTTTTGAATAAGAAGCGATAAATCAAACGGGAGGAATGTGTTTTGCAGTACTCCTCACAACAGTGATGTGCCACAGACACCGGTGAGCACAGAGCTCATTTTGTGTGAAGAGCCCAGGCCCTCTCAGCATCCCTCCTCTGTCTGAGAGGGGCTGGGTTTGCACAAACCTCTTTGAAAGGTACAGAAAGAGTTGTGGGTAAGTGCTTGCCCACCAAGAGCCAGGGTAAAAAATCCTAGAAAACTGAAGATTGGATTCCACACAGTCCTGTGGTGCAGTCATGTACACAGGACCTGAATCTTACACGAATTCCACTGGAGGGGGAGCAAGGGAAGCCCTGTCAGGTGTCAGGAGAGGCAGTGTCACCGTTTACAGGCTCTGAGGTGCCACCTTGGCCAAGACTGCATCCCCAAGAGCAGCTTAAATCCTGCCCCTCGAGCCGTGTGCACTGCATGGCCAGCCTGAGTGTCCAGGCAAAGGTGCACTCCCAGGCACAGAACATCAGTGTTTGTAGGAAACCTTTCTGAAAACAGATTTGTGGGTAAACCAGCAAGACTTGAGACATTTTTATGTGATAAGCAAGGTACTTAGTGTGCTGCTCAGGCTGGAGATGTCACTGCTGCCACATCCAGGGGCATTTGTTTGTGTGGTGCAGGGTCACTCCTCGGGTGCTGGGCTGCTCTGGCACTCGGTGAGCATTCATGAGATGGCGATTAGGGCATGACAGATCTCAACAGCCCTGAATCAGAACTGGGAGTTTGGCTCCAGGACTGGAGGGAGGAAATCTGCCTTTCCTGCCTGCTGCACTTGGAACAGTTCTTGCCATGGCCATTAGGAATCACAGTAAAGCTGAATCTAGGTGGTATTAATGCACTAATAGCAAAATATATCTATTAAATGGCCTCTTTTCTTCTTTTCTCTTAGGAAGCAGAGATCCTGAACACAGCTATTCTCACTGGGAAAACAGTGGCTGTCCCTGTCAAGGTGGTTTCCGTGGAAGATGATGGGACTGTGACTGACCTCGTGGAATCAGTGGAATGCAGATCCTCAGATGAAGATGTCATTAAGGTAGGATCAGGCTGCTCCCTCACACCGAGGCAGAGGCCCTGCAGAGCAGTGCTGTTGTCTGATGGAACGAGTTCTTTCATTTTCCCAACTGCTCCTCTGCTGGAACACCAGGGGTTGTTACTGCTGTTATTGTTGTGTAGCTCGGTTCAGTGAAGCATCAAACCAAACGCAGAATCACAATTTTCCATCCTGCCCCTCACACGCTTGGGGTTGCCCGACACATCCCCCTTTGGAAGTGGTTTCAGAGTTGTCTCTCCCTTTGCCTTTCCCGTGCCATGGGCTGTGTGGGTTCAGGAATGCTGGCAGCTGTACTGCTGCTCCCAGTCGTGGCTCGGGGTGTGCTTTCCTGGGCAGGGTGAGGGGAGAGCGCTCAGGGGTGCCTTAAGTTCCTTTTTGTTGCTGAAATTGGAGGGAGCCTCAAGAAAGTCGGTGCTTCTTGGAGGCTTCCAGCAAGTACCAAGATTAGTGCTAAGATCTTGCAAGCAATCCTGCGTGTTTTACCTGATGAATGATGAAGCAGAGGGAGCTGCTCAGCAGCAGTGGTGGTGGCAGATAAGGCCCACAGGATTCCAGCACGGTGACACCAAGTTGCCTTGTCTGCAGCAGCTTTTATCTTTCCACAAACTCCTCTGTGGCTCCACTGGAGAAGAGGAAACAAGAGACAAGGCTACAAATAAAAGTTGTTTTCGGATAACCAGCATGTCACAAACCGATTGCAAACCCTCCAGGCCACCCTCCCAGCTGCTGGGAGTCGCTGGTACCCCGTTACCTCTCAGAACTGCTCCTTACTGAGGACTTGGCCTCTGGGAGCTTTGCCTTGCCCAGAGCTGCCTGGGTTGCTGAGGGTTCTGCCTCTCACCTCGGCTCCTTTGGGCTCGGACTGCAGCAGCTCGGGGTCGTGTGTGGCTCCAGAGCCTCCCTGAGCCCCGGCCCCTCCAAACCAACCCTTCCTGGTGGGCATTCTCTGCTCTGTAGGCACAAATGAGGGGATTCTTGTTGCTGTCATATGGGAAACTGTTGGAAGTTTGAGACATACCCACAAGTTTGGTGGCTTCATGGCACAACTTGGGGCAGAATAAGTGAAGAGCGGAGCTGGGCAGAGGTGGGAATGGTCTTTCTTGAGCTGTCTCTAAGGATCTTTGCTGACAAAAAAAGAATTGCAATTTTTATGCTCGTTGGACTTGTTGTAAATAATTTCTTCATGGTAATTTCTTATATGTGAGATGAACCCCAGTAACTTCAAAGTTTAGTTTTTTATGCTTCCCTTTTAGAATCTACTCAGTGTTCCTATTTATCTGCTTAGCCACTGTGTTGGTATTTTCTGATTAAAGGTGTCTTTCTGGCTGCATTAATGGGAACCTCCAGGGTTTGGGTTTTTTTTTTCTTCTATGAAGCCCTTTTGGATCTGGTAAATCTGCTAAATATAGCAAATTGTTGGACTCAATCTAGATTTAAAAACAGAAGGAAATTATTTGTCCTTATGTTGTGGGAGTTAATGGGCTAAGTCCTTCCTAACTCGCTCAGCTGCTGTTTAATTTTTTTTTGGTGAATTGGAAAAAAAAAAGATTTTGAAAGGAAATATATCATTTGGAAGACATGTAAACAATCAGTTTTGCTTTCTGAAGTTTTAATTATTGCCTGTAAGGACACGCATCTACCAATCAATGCTCGTGTGTTTGCTGTTATTCAAACACGCAGCGGTGACAGCGGTGCCAGTGACAGCCCCGTGTCAAACCCGGCTGTCACCAGCAGACATCAGGACATTTTGGGCTCCTGCTCTCCCCTCCTGCAGCAGCAGAGAGGTTTCTGCAGGGCTGAAATGAGTTGCCAGTTTAAAGTGAGCTCTTAATTGAAACAGTGCCTCCGAGTTTGCAGTTTACCCGCTCTGTCTCAGACCAAGCCTCGTTCACAGGCATCTAATGAAGATAAAGACATGTAATTACTGGCCAGCCTTCAGCATGCAGCAGTAATTAGGGTTTCTGTTCTCTGGGCATTAGAGTAGTGAATAGAAAATGGGAGAGAAATCTGCTTAAGATGCCCATTGAAACATAAAGATTAAGATTACATTTCTTTTGGTCTTTACTGTTGCTGTTTTTCAATGCATCTGTCAAGTAGCATCTAACAGATTGATTATGTCTTCGTGGCTTAGCTTTTGTTGCTGGTTTTTTGGTGTTGATTAATGATGAGGTTAAGCTCATTTTCCTTGCAGAGTGAGGATACCTCATTCTTCTTTTCGTTTCAGGGTCCACATTTATTACTCACTTCTTTCATCTGAGACTTCAAAGAACTTTAAAGAGCTGGTCCAAACTCTGCACTGACTCATTTCGTGCCAAACTGCACCTACCTGGACTTGGGTGAATATGTCAGGGCAGAATTTAGTCCACCGAAACAATGTTTTTATTGAGAAATTATGATCTGAAATTAGTTGGTCTGGCATGACAGAGCAACCACACCAAAAAACGGAGGTGTGTTACAGACTCTGTTTCACAGATGAGGACTGTGAGAAAAGTTAAGATGTAAATTTCAAAGTGCTCTAAAGTTCTGACCACTTGTAGATGGCAAAACTCTTACTGAACTAATGGAAAAAAAGAGATTTTTGAGCAGACTCTGTTTTTGCTGAGTTATTAGTAAGGAATAAACCCTCAAGATGATTTATATCAAGAATGAGGAGAAAAGAAAAATCAGCTTCTTTTAACCTTTCATTTTGAAAAGACATTCCTGTTTCCAAGGCTCAACAAAGCCTGCAAGTTCCAAAGCAAGACTTTCCAGTGCTCTGGGGTTTCAGTTTGATGAGTCCATTGAAAATCTGTGTTGTGGTTACCCTGAAACGAAGACACCTTTATGTTCCTGTTGTTTGATCAGGCACCTGGAAGTTGCAGTGCTCTCAGCTCCGTTCAGCAGCCACTGGCCAGCAGTCACACGGGGACTGGTGCCAGCACTGGGAGCAGGATTCGGTTCCTCCATCCCTTTTTTGTGCCGTACTGTGCATTTCCTAACGACCCCACTCAAAATCTTGTGCGTTGTCCAAACTCGCGTGCTTCTCCAACCTCTGGAGGGTATCAGAGGGGAGAACAACGCACCTGGCAATTTGTCAAATATTACTGCGGGCTAATAAATCTTTCAATAATGCTTAGCGTGGTTTTATCAGTGGCAAAATAACGTCTTTTTAATCGTGTGACAGACTTTACAGAAGCTGGAGTGTCAGAGCATTTAAAGTAGCCTGAAGCAGACAGTGGTTTAAAGCATTAAACTTTGAACAGCTGTTCCTTTTCTTCCTTACACTGGTGCACTTCAGGGAGAAGTTGAATTCTTCTAAAGTCAGCGGAGTGACAGAGTGAAAAATCAAAGGGAGAAAATCGAGTGCAGGATTTTCTCTGCTCCGTAGCTGAGCGCCGGCAGCTCCAGTGCTGCAGATCTCAGCTCCGTGCTTCAGTGGCGGTCCATGGATGCTCCTCAGTCCTGGATCTGTGTGATCACACCCATTTCCAGCTGGGAAGGAGAACCCTCACAGCTGCAGGGCGAAGGCGTGAGCCCCCATGGAGGCACTGCAAAGATACACAAACCTCTGAACCAAGGGTGGAAGGATCCCAGTTCCCACTCTTGGTGGTCTGTCAAGTTCAAGCCAAGCTCAGAGTTAATTAAGATGCTCATTATGGCTCATTGAGTCTCAAAACTGACCAGGTCAGATGGGGGAAGCCAAGTGCTCCCCTGTGCTTGCTGCAGGGGATTAGGGCAGGGAGGAGGACAGGAGAGGAGGAATCCTCCTGCACTGGGGACAGGGCAGAGCGGGGAGAGCGAGGACGAGCAAGCCCCTGTTTGAGAAGCAGTGATCTGTTAAACTGGCTAACTAGAATGTGCAATATTTTATACAGATAATATATAACATGGTTGATAAATCTCTGCCTTGGCAGTTTGGTGAAGATCGAGTTCATGCCATGATTTTCCATAATACAATGTAATTTCTCTCACCAGCTGAACTGCCTTATTCCATCTCAAAAAATTTTGCTCCATCTTGGAAACAATCTTGATTTAAGTCAGCAAATGTATGTTTTTATTCTCTGCAGTGTCTAAACATTTCATTTTGATAGAAAATGACGAAGTCATGCCCTGTCATTTAAACTCAGTTTCAGTATTCCTGACATCAGAGTCCATCTGACCTTTTCACCTTAGGATGAAGCAACTTTAAAAATGAAAATGCTTTTTCTGCTCTGCCCTAGTGATCAGGATACAGGACAGACTCAGAAAAACGCACTGTCAGAACTAACAGTTGTAATAATAACTGCAGAGTTCAGTTCATGTGCTGCTGGCGTTGGTTACACAGGGAGAAGGCACAGTTTTAATCTCTCTCTGGTATGAAAAACAGACGTGGCAAAGATGAATTCTGAATGTGGAACTGATACAACAGACTGGTGTCTCCCAGGAATTGTCTGAAACTCACCTAAAGCTGTCGAAGTTACCGGATTTGTCTCTTTCATATTCCTCCAATTCATCATTCTGATGTGGATCTTGGGCAGTAACAAGGTTTCTGTGGTGTTATTTGCCTTTTTGTAATCATCCATACTGAAAACCCCAGTGGGGCTGCCACAGTCACTGCTGCCTGCACTTCCTTTGTATTTCTGAAAGACTATAAACTTATCAGATAAAAAACTTCTCTGTAATGGAAAAAAAAAATCCAAATAATTTCTGAATTGAGGCTTCTTCAAAATTCTACAGAAGATACCCAGGAATCTGAGTTTTTTCTGCTTCATGGGAAAGAATATGTGTTCTTGTAGAGCCAGGGATGGTAATCTCTTTCTGTGGGTATTGCTCTTCCTTTATAGGAAGGAATGGCCATAAAAAGAATGAGGCAAAATCTAAAGAATATCCGAGCAGTAATGCCAAGGGGGATCCCAGTGAGCAAATTTAATCATTTGTTGAACCCAGAAGGGGCTGATGAATGTCCCTGATGTGCCAAAGCACTGCTGAGGTGCAGTTCTGTGACTGTTTAAAGCTAACACGGAGCTGCCATCCCTGTCTCTGCTGCCCAGGAGTGCAGCTGAGTGAAAATGAATCCATTTCTTTTTTTGGAGAATGAGCTGTCTGCCTGTTCAGCTCCCTGCTCCCTGAATTAGTTCATTTGGGATGCTCCCAGTGCCAGCACTGGGACAGGAGTGACTCTGGAGCAGGAGTCAGTAGCAGAGGGTGAGGGTGGCCAGGAGTGCTTCTTGCTGTGGTGTTTGTTTAAATGACACCAGGGCCTTGCACAGGCGTTCCCTTGCTGTCACATCATTAGCCTGACCATCGTTCCCATCCCTGGAGAAGGCTGATCCCGTCCCTGTGCCTGCAAATCCCCTCAAGGAAGCTGCCCAGGGAGGATGGTGAGGATTTTCCAGGTGCCTCACCTCTTTCTGAGTGTCAGATCTGTGCAGTGGGAGACACCCCTGTGGGAATGTCCAAATTCCCCGGACTCACAAAGGGCATTTAGGGGGGTTTTAGCTGCTTTCCAAACCTACCTCATGGCATACTGAACCCTAGTTTTGAGAAATCTCCATCATCTCCCCGAGAAGAGATTGGTTTATCCCTAGAGCTGATTTAAACACACTCAAATCCAAGGGCTGTGCCAGTGTTTGCTGAGGATGGGGCTCATGTTCTGGAGTTAACAGAGGAACTGCTGGTCAGAGCTGGAGTATCCTGAGCATTAGCCATGGAATACTTGCAGGATTCCTGGAGGGCTCAGAGGCAATTGGAAGAACAAGGGGTGATCCTGGACATGGATCTGTGCAGGAAAAGGGGAGGCTGCCTGTGCTGGGCAGGCTGGGGTCGAAAGGCCTCAGTGAACCTGCATTTTTAATGCTGTCCTGTTCTGCCTTCGTGCTAATGAAGGAAGGAATCATGCTCTAACGGTTCAACCTGGATGGGATTTTTAGGCGTTGCAGATTCTAATAAGGGCTCAGCCTGCACGCAGTGTGTGACACTTGATTTTCATTTCTTCCTTAATAAGATGGGATAACAATCGGATAACCCTGGGATGGCTTCTGAGAGGCTGCATTGAAATGTGCCGGTGATAGCGTGGGCTCTGGCATGTGCTTTCAGCGGTGACATCGCCGTGCCATTGTGGGCCCTGGCACGTCGTTTATTTGATCTGTCTCAGCAGAGACACACACAAAAGGTGCATAATGGCTCTGAATTACCTTGACAGATAAAGAGCATTAATGCTAAATCCCCAAAGAATGCTTTGAGACACGAAATGTAATGTGTAAGCATCGCCATTGTGGTTGTTAATAACACACATAACCCTAACTAGGGCAGAGCACAGACTCCCCAGAAATCACTCCTGTTAAATTTCACTTAATCACAGCCCATACAAAATTCTGTCATGATAAAATATCAGTGCCTGGGTAGGGAAGGATTTAGCAATATTTTCAGATCTCTTATGTAACAGAGTCTGTGAAGGTCGGTTGACTGAAGATTTCTTGTCTTTTATTCACTGTCTGGACCATTTTGCATCTTTTTAGGATGGCGACTCTTGGCTACCCATGCACCTCTTCTCTTTGCAGTTATGTAAAAAAATTGCACAGTACTTAAGGATTTCAAGAGAAAAGAGGGTAAATCAGTCAAACACATCTGAAAAGTGCTTGAGATGCCAGAACACAAGGAGTTCTCTCAGTGCAGATTATTGCCAGCAGTGATTATCTGTAACAGTTCTTGTGCTTTACACGTGTGACAGGCTCTGGTCTCCTTTTCTGAGACTGTGCCTTGGGTGCTGTAGTTGTTTGTAGGACACACCAGTGCATGGTTCCTCCAACAGCTGCCCACAGAAATGCTGAACAACTCTCCTGTTTCAGCCTTGGTTTGCAGCATCATCCTGTTTAACTGGTTATTGGATGATAAGCCTGATTTCTGAATCAATTTAGGCATTCAAATCCAATTAATTTAATTGCAAATTAGAAACCTAAGCACTTACAAAAAGTGGCTTTAATGGCTCTTCAATTTTAGTTAAAAGTGTAACTGTATTTAGAGCAGGTGGGTATTATACAAAGCTGGTATTTTCTCCCAACTTAAATAATCTGTTCAATATAACAACTATTAATGTGATTATTTGCAAGCAGGTAATTATTTTGCAGCTGTGAAGGGGTTTTGTTTGAGCAAATTTAGGGCATCTTCTTTAGAGTTTGGGATTTGAGTGCCCTCAGCAATTTCTTTGAGCGTTTGTGAGCATGTGAAAAGCTGTTGTGGTGTGTGAGATTTTGTGCAGACCTGGAGCTGATACCACAATGAAATCTATGAATATGACGTTCCATTACATGCTCCATTTCATTCCACTAAAAGGCAGAGAGGGAGAAGCGAAACCTGAGTAATGAAGGGAAGTATCATTTGCCCTGGTGAGTAGTCTTCTAAAGGCACAGTGGATGGCACTGAACGATATTTTATGCATTGTCTGTGAGCATTATATTAATTGCACATGAGCATCGCTGAAAGAAGAAGTCGGTCTCTCGTGCACACACCCATACAACTCCTGTTAGTGACTGGATCTCATTCCCACCACTGGAAATCCAAACTGAACCCGGTGTAGCTAATGGGATTGCTCTGCACTTTATGTGATGAGGAGAAGAGGAAGCGTGCTCCTTCCTGGGAAGCTGTTTGTGCCTGAGCACGGCTCTGGCTGTCACTGGATGGGTTTGTCTGGCGTCAGCTTCACGCTGAAAGCAAAGATCAGCCAGAGCCAATTTCAGCTGTTCCAGTGCCATAGCCATAAGTCAGCCCGTGTTTCCTTGAAAGTTCTTCACACGTTTTGATGATGCTGAGCTGAGTTTCGAGCTTGTAACAAATCTTGAAAGCCTCTGTTTCCCTGGGGCTCAGAACTGCGTGGCAGGGATTTCGCACGGGCCCGCGGACGGGATGAGAAGCAGCCCCTCTGGCACTGAGGCTGTGCGTGCTATGCTAATTTTTGAAGACACCTTGACAAGTAGTTTTCCAAATTGTGCCCTTTGTTCCCAGGTTAAACAATGTGTGTGTCTAATCTCATCTGGAGCTCTCTGTTCTCGGAGCAGATTCGGCTGGACAGGGTTCATTGATAGTCCTTCCTTTGCAGCTCAGGCTGCTCGGGAGGCTGTGTGGAGGTGTGATTAACCTCCTCCTGGACTCTCGAGTACCCAGAGCTGGCTCTTATCATCTGATCTCCAGCGAGGCTAATTACTGATAAGAGTTCTCTTCACAGGCTGGTTGGTTGTTTTGTTGCTGTTCAGTGGATGAAACTGAGGGGCTGAAATGAGACATTAAGTAGCATAAAGTGTGCTCAGCACAGGAAAACTGCAGAAAAGAAATTACTGGGGCAGAGGAGCGAATGGGATGGTCCCAGAATCCCATTATGTGAGAGAGGACTTCCCTCACTGGACAGCACAGGAAGCAGCGAGGGCAGGATGTGGGGCAGTGCTGCGGGAGCCAGTGAGTTCTGGGGCCAGTGAGTTCTGGGGACAGTCCCTGTCAGGCCAGTCCCTGTCAGGCCAGTCCGTGCTGGCCGATCCCACGGGCACTGCACGCCTGCCCCAAGCTTTAACGAGTTTTAATCGTAGAACCTTAATGAGGCCATCACTCAGCCTGGCTCCTCTGCAGTTTGGTGTTCTCTTTTCCTGAGCCCAGCCTGGCACCTGGGTCAGGAGCTGCCCCTGCAGTGCCCAGTGTGGTTACCT
This sequence comes from Mohoua ochrocephala, assembly GCA_013398855.1. Taxonomy (NCBI): domain Eukaryota; kingdom Metazoa; phylum Chordata; class Aves; order Passeriformes; family Acanthizidae; genus Mohoua; species Mohoua ochrocephala. The sequence goes on along the minus strand of VZTA01008282.1, from coordinate 306,813 downwards.
GGGAAAGCCTCGTGTGGTTCCTTCCCCCTCCACGGCAGGACAGGAGTGCAGGTGGGCCAGGGAGGGGGACAGGGCTGAGCAGAGTGTCTCTGAGATGGAACTCTGAGGTATTCCACGCTCACTGAAGAAAGAAAATAAGGAAAAGCCTTGCTGGAAACAACCCGGTTGTGTCTGCGTGGGTGTTGTGGTGAAACAGGGGCTGCTGAGGGTGATTTTCTTACAGAGAGATGAGATGAACGCCAGCTTCCTACGGAATGGACCCAGCACCAGGATCTCCCACGGTCCAATTGCTCCACTAAAACCTTCCTAGCCTGGGGCCTTGGGGGGCTCGCATCAAGTCTTTCATTCGTTAGAGGCATATTTTACCCTTTCATGTGAAATGTAGCCTGAAATACAGAAAAGAGCAGTTTCTAATTAAACTCCTGCCTAAATCCTTTCCAGCTTCTGAAGCCATTGAGACGGGGAGATAAAAAGAACTTTAATGATCCCGATATGTAAATAGAGATGTAAAGTTTGTTTGGAGGAACGAAGGTCAGAGGCCAGGTAGGAAACCAAACGTAAGCCTCTCGGTAGAAATTGAACCGCTGCATTAGTTATCACGGATTTTCATAAAAATAAAGTACTAATGCACATTCAAGTTTCAGTTTGTAAATATGAAGTGACAGCCTCTGAGTTAGCCACTGAAATTATATTATAGACCTAAAAGAGAATAATAGAGGAAATTGAGAAAGCATAAGAGAGAGTTGTAATGGAATTGGGCATTGGTATAAATACAAATCGTGAAAGGGAGATTGATTTAGTGGAAGATTTGAAACTCGGAAACGCGAGGTGTTAAAAACATCATCTGCTCATCTGATAAAGGATGCCTAAGGCTGCACAACTTTTAGCTGAAACAGCCAGATTTGCTCAAGGTAGATGAACTCTAAAATTGTGTGAGGAATAATGTGTTGCAAGGGAGCCTTGCTTCTGCAGGACACAGTTGCTGTATTAAGAAAATTACCTTTTCTCATAAATTTAGTCAGAAGTTTTACAAGGAGTTCTGGGAATAAGGAATTGCTGAGATCCAAAGAGCCCAAACAGTGACATTTCCATGCCAGCCAGCAGTGAGGATTTGGAAGAAAGCCCTCTTGGTGAAATGCGTTGTCCAGGCCGCTCCTCTGGATGGATTTTTGTCTCTCTCACAATCTGGCTGTCCTTTCCTCGTGGTTGTTTGAAGATCATTCAGATACCAAGCTTCAGGACTCACCTCAATTTCCCAGTAAACAGATCCGTGGTGTGAGTGCTTGTCAGGATGGAAGGAGTGTGAAGGCGTTTGGAAGATCAAAGCAGCACGACTCCCATCAGAGTCGATAGGGAACAAGCAGCTAAAATCTTACAAAATGCTTTCAAATTATCCTCCACCTTCGATTCCCTCTCCTGGCTGAAACCAGCTCCTGAAATGTTTTATTGAATGTGTTCCTCCTGTCATTTCTCTGAAAGAAAAAGGAGCCTTGGAGGAGCTGTGGGCTCGGGTTGGCAGCAAGAAGCTCTGCTTTCCCCTGGCTGCCCTGCCGTGCCACCCCCTCGGCTGCTCTGCGAGCTGGGGCACGGCTGGGCTTTGGTGTTTGGTTCTGGGGAGAAAAGCTGATGTTTTCCTGCTCTTGCATTGACCCCGAGCATGTTCTGAGAACTGTCCTTGCTTGGCTGCCGTCAGACCCAAGCCCCCCAGAGCCTCAGAGCTGTGCCGGGGCTGTTCTGCACGGTGAGAGCTGTGCCGGGCAGGGGTTTGCTCCTGCTGTTCTTGGCACTGTCTCTTTGGGTACATTTTTATCAGGAAAGCACCTGCAACATCTCCCAGCAGCGCCGAGCCTCGGTGCCCAGGAACTGCAGTGCCCGTCAGAGCCCGTCCTGCGACAGCAGAACAGCCATGAATAAAACATTAATGAATAAACAGAGCACAACAAACACCTTTTATGAGGCCAAATGGCAGAGATGAAATAGAAACTGCATCTCTTCAGTCCTCACCTGGACTTGTACCCATTCCACGAGCGTGGGTTTGTTTAATAATTTCTTCTAGACTATGTGAGAGGAAATGTTTCTGGCCTGGCTTTCCTATTTATGCTAAATGTAGCTGTTTCCATTGTTTGGTTGATTATTCTCAGGCATCACAGTAATGAGACTTCATTTCTCATCGCAGATAGCACTTGCAGATAGCATTCCCCAGCACTCTGTGGCCACGGGAAAGCTTCGTAACCAGTTAATTCCTTCATTCCTCAATGAGGATAATGCCATCTGCACGATATAAACAGGTATTTGTGGGAAGAAATGCACACAGACACACACATTTGTGTCATAAGCACCGAGCCCTCGCCATGATGTGCTTTACCAAGTGTTGTCAGGAGGTTTTTTTGCAGAATGCTGAAATGCTGTTAGATAATGGGAATAGTTCACGTATAAAATGTTCATCATCAGCACCATTGTTGTTATTATTTTACCCGACTGTGCAAAGAAAGAGACACAGAAATGAAACAGTATTGATCCATAGTGATTGTACTGGTCCTAAACCAGGCTTTTGATTAGCTGTCTGAGCAAAACAGGATGCCTTTTCTCCCATCTTTTTAATATGTTTTTTTTTTTCCTTGAACCTTCTTGATTTAATGAAATGTGATCAATTTTCAGGCCGTGGCTTGTCTCGCACATCAGAATGCTTCACAAAGTGATGTAAATTATCACCACTAATGCTATAAATACAGGTGAGAGTGTCCTCAGCATTTTCTCACGTCTAGTAAGGACAGAAGGAAGTTCGAGGTTACATTTGCTTTGTGCACTGCAAACTCACTGAATTTCATGCCAGGAACATGAACTTGAGCTCACTGCAGGTCATCGGGAGGGTGCTGAGCACAGGCTGCCTTCAGAGGGGCTGTGAGGGGTGGCTTTCACAGGGGCTGTGTTCTCCTGCCTCTGTTATTGTGCAAAACGTATTTCCCAGTACAGCAGGAGCTGCTTTGGCTTTGTGATCCATACTGAATCTGAGGGACAAAGGTGAAATACTCGTTTCCTTTTTTACCCAGAAAACCCACATTCCTTGTGGATGACATGCATGGACTACAGACAGGGAAAGTTGTGCATCCCACATCTTACCACGAGGCTTAAAAATCACTGAAAATTTCAAGCTGAGATGAAAGGAACAACATTTCCAGCTATGGAAAACATTCCTGAAAGTCATTTGTCTAAGCAGATCTTAAATATTACTGCAGTTGTTAATTATCATCCTCCAGTCCTCGGTGATCCCTGGAGTTGGAGAGTTTCTAGTCAGATCCTCTCTAGTTCAAATCCTTTTCTTCACTGATGTCACCAGGCCAATCTTTCCCCATCCTGCACTTAATTGTTTTCATCCATCTTTATACTTTGCCCTTACCTTTCTCCAATCTCATCTGTTTATTTCAGATAATTTTCTACACTACAAAGATCATTTTGAATTCTAAGCTTGTTCTCCAGAGAACTTCTAACCCCTCCCAGCTTGGCATCATCTGCAAATTTAATGAAATTAATTAAATGAAAATTAAATGAAAGGCTCTCATTGACTTCAAGGGGCATTGGAGTGAACCCAAACTGTCTTACATCTTTCAGAAGTGGTTCAAGTGAAATACACTTATTGCTTCACAGGCCATTTTTGTAAGGGGAAAAGACAGATGCATGTTGAATAATTCAGGGTCCTCGTTGCTGACTGAGAGAGATTTAACTAATTTGTCAAAATAATGACCTCTGTTCACGGCGGGGAGCAAGTGGTTTTGGATTATTTCTGTCCCCAGAGAGATGCTGGAGGAGCCTGGGTTCAGCTCAGCACCTCGCGAGGGGCTTGTTTAGGGATGTAAAATGAAAGGTAAGCAGTGGGGTTTGCAGAGGGTGGGAGGAGTGCTGGAATGATGATGAGAGCTCCCTGCCAGCCTGGTGGAAGCAGAGCTGCTTCCCAGCGAAGCCAGGGTGCACAGAGGGGGTTGTGAGGCACAGGTGTGGTGGGACCGAGCCCCAGCCCGGTGCCACTCCCACAGCCAGGGCCACTGGGACCCTGTGTCACCCCTTAACGGTGCCACAGCCGTCCCTGTTCTCAGGGAAACCCCACAAACGGGCAGCTGGGCGAGGGAAGGTTGTGGTGGTGGGGCAGGAGAGGACAGAAATTCCCTCCCTGCTCAGTGTCCTCTCCCACAGCTCCGGAGGGGAAGGATTCTCTCTCCCATTCCAGTTCAAACTTCAGAGTCACTTTTACAGCAAGTGTGGTTTGGAAAACATTCTGTGGCTCTCCAGCCTGTCCGTGCTGGCTGAGGGCAGCTCGCATCTGGCACTTGTGTGTCGTGGCTGCTGCTCTGCTGCTGGAGCACAGTCCTGCTTAGATATGCTCCTCTGCAAGTGCTTCTTGGCTGAAAAAGGCACAGGTCTCTTTCAGAAACTTTTCATGTTTTGCTGTTGCATTATTTTTCCCCTGTCACTTCAAAGCGTTGGCCACCTTTCCAGAGCCTGCCGTGCATGCACGAGTACATGTAGATTGCAACAGATTTTAACTTTTTTTCCCTAAGTTGTGATGTTGGACATCTGAACGCTTGCCAGAGGAGCAGAACTAGACTTTGCCTGGGCAAACTCTCTAGCAGAAAGAGGACTGGATCCTTCAAACTCTTTGAAGTTTTCCTGTTACCAAGATGGAAATCTCTTTGTCCCCGTAGCTCTGAAGCCTGCCATTGCTAACCATATTTCATCTCCTTTTCGCTGGGTCGAAGTGACTGAAATGCAGTGCCCTTGCTGGGGCGGTGTCTGACTTACACAAGTGATTTCAGCAGCTTTTGGTCCTTGTTCTGTTCAGTACCAGCTGAGAAATGGCTCAGCTCAAGCTGGTGCCTGCAGATCTGGGCTTGTGGGACACTGAAGTCTGCGTGCACTGAGGAGTTCAAACTCCGCTCCTTTTATCCTGGCATCCTCCTCTCACTGCAGGGTCTTTTCAATCACTTCTCTCGTGAATCTCTCATCTCCTTTAAGTCTGTGGAGGTCTGGTCTCGTGCTTGGCTTGGGTCATCTCAGTCCTCGGTGGTGTCCCTAATTAAAATTTATGTGTAACCCGTTACTGTTGGGACAGAAGTTAAAAACACAGGACCGCTCCTGTTTGAGGGAAGAAGTGTGGCTGCCTGGGGTAGGATCAAAGCTTACCAGAGCCAGAGGGAAGTCACCGTTGATGGATGGAATTTGGCTCTCCTGAAGACTGGATCCCTGAGCATCCGATGCCGTTTGTCGGTGCAGGGCTGAGCCCTGCCTGTGGCGTGCGTGCCCTGCCGTGACCTGTGGCACAGAGCTGCCCAGGCGGGCGGGTGTGCCCAGAGCTGCGGTGTCTGGAGGGGGATGTGGAGCTGAACCGTGTGGGCACAGCTCCACTCCTCTGGCACTCCGAGCTGTCAGTGCTCAGCTGGCTCCGAGCATCACAAATCCCCACAGATCTCCGAGCCCGAGGATCCCCGTGCCCGCAGCCAGCCCAGTGCCCCTTGCAGGTGCGTTTGGGGAGGTTTGGCAGAGGAGCCACCATCACCAGCTCCTCCTGCTCCACGTGCCTGCCTTCCCCCCTCCCGCCTGCCCTCGTGTGCGGCTGTGTCAGGACCAGGGCCAGGCTTTGGCATCCCTTTGTGAAAGGTGAAAGTGGCGTTCCCGAGCCTTTGGTAAGCACCTGTTGCTGCAGCACGAGCTGCGTAATCGGAACTGACAATCCCTGTCTAGAGATTTCTGGGAAGCTGGAAAAATGAGAATGTTGTCAGAAAAATAGCGATGCTGCTAGTCTGCAATGCAGTGATGGAGATGAAAGATGAGTGAATCCAAGGAGGCAGAGAATATATCAGCCCAGTGCTTTTTTCTAACTAATTTAGAAGTCCAGAATGGTCTGAAAGAATTTGCATTTCTCTTACAGCCTTAAAGAGAAAGCATTTTAAGCTAGTTTCTTTGTTTCTTTTTCTTTATGAAGAAAACCAACAGCAAGTTTCATACCAGTCATGCTTAAAACTACAATAAGGGTAGCAATTTCTTTTTTCATCAGTCGATGCAAAAGGATTTTTATATTTTATTTCGTTTTAAGCACTTTTCCATGAAGTTATGAAAACCCTTTAAAGGGCTGTCCTGTGCCGGGCCAGGAGCTGAGCTTGATGGTCCTTGTGGGAGCCTTCCAACCCAGGACATTCCGTGATCCTGTGATTCTATTCGAGCAGGGGCTGCCCCGGGTTGGAATAGCGGGACCCTGTTGGCAGGACAGCCCTGGGATTTGGGGTTTCGTTTCTTGGCTGGGTCACAGATGTCCTGTGAGGCCTCAGGTGTGTGATTTGGCCGCAGTCTGGCTCTGAATTCCCCGTGCCCGCGTGCTGTGGGAGCGCTCCGGCCCCGGCCTGCTGGGAGAGCTGGGCAGCACTGGGCCTGCTCTGCTTTTGGAGAGAATCAGCAGTTCCTAAGGTCCTTCAGCTGCCCTGGGAGAGCACAGGGACTGCAGGAAATGCTTTGCTTTGGTCAGGCTGGCATTGCAGGCATTTTGCTCCCGGCTGCTCCGGGGCAGGGGTCTGACACGCGGGATGCCAGTCCCTAGAGCCGGCCGTTCCAGCCTGTGTGTGCGTCTCAATTGCCTTCCTCTCCCCAATGGAGCCTCACTGCCTGGATCTGACGGATCTGGAAGTCTGACTGTCCCCTTTGCAGCCTGGTTTCAGTGTTTAGTCCCTTGGATTTGTCACACTGCTCCTCAGCTCTGCTTCCCTTGGACAGCAGGTGTTTATTGCGCAGAGACAGGCGAGCACCCTCCTTTTCTCGAGTGTGAAGCGAAGTTGTTCTGTTGTCATTGCTCCTCTGTAGGCTTTCCTGGAGGGAGGGCAGCAATGCCCTTCTCAGTTTAGTGGTGAAAAGCTTGGGGTGCTGGCTGCGTTTATCATTCTTCCCCTGCTTTGCTTGGGTGGCTTCGGCGAGTGACACCGAGCGCTCGTGGTTTCCAGATCGAGAGAGAAAGAGGGAGATGCAACTTCATTAACAGGAGCGAGAAGGTGTTGTCACATTGATTACAAACAATCGCGGCTCCTAAAATCTACAGCACGAGGTGGGCTGAGTCCAGCAGCTTTCTGGCAGCTCATCAGGCCCCGCTCGCTGTCTGAGGCTCCGCTGCCATCCCCGTCCCGCTGATTTACAGGGACAGGCACGAAGCCATCGGCGCGGCGCTCACCCCGCGCTGGCAGCACCGCCGCTCTCCGAGCATCCCCAGCAGCAGGTGGGCAGGAAGCAGCCACGTCCTTTTCCAGCTGGAAGGCAGGAACTGCAGCCTAGCCAAGGGAAATGAGGGATGGCTGTGGCTGCAGAGGAGTGGGGAACAGCAGGAGCGAGCGAGGCCGTTTGAATTCTCTGTGCGTGCCCTGCTTGGCAGGGACAGAGCTGTGCCCCAGAGCTGCACCCCCAGAGCTGTGCCCCAGGTCTGCACCCCCAGGTCTGCCCCCCCAGGTCTGCACCCCCAGGTCTGTATCCCCAGAGCTGCCCCTGCCCTCGGCGTGGCCAGGAGCGGCTGCTGCAGGTGAGGAGCCGAAGGGCTGGCCCAAAGAACTGCACATAAATTGTAATCAGCAGAAAGGTGCAGTTGGGTATCCCCAGCACCTGAGCTCTGCCTTCTCTCTTACGGATTGGGCTTTGCAAAACCCCTGTAAAAGAAGTGGGTAGGGTCCTTATTTTACAAATGCATCAAAGGGAGATTAAAGGCCGGATTCTTGGAGAGGTTTAACCACCAAACTCCCCCGGAGTTCAGTGGGAGTTAACACTTCAGCATCCTCGGGAGCATTGATCTCAATAAATGACACGCAGCCGTCTGATAAGTGTGTGAGGGAGCTGGGAATGAATCCCAGGCTTTTGGAAAGGTCGTTCTGTGCCTTTACTTCCCTCCCTTTCCACGGGAGTAGCGCTGCTCATTGTGCCAAAGGCACCACGGATTCTGTGTGATTGGATTTTAATTGAACAGAGCTTCATCGTGATGATTCTGTTTTGATTTGTGGCCTCAGCTGATTAAGGCTTATTGGGGAAAATTTGGCAGAGTTGATTCAGTCAGAATTTGTAGTCCTGTAAAGCAGCTTCGTGAAATGATGCTAATTTCCTTGGAATTTCATTTCTGACAGAAAATAAAAGAAGAAAAGGATGCTACCAGGTTCCTGTTGTGTCAAGGAAACAACTTGTTTTGACATTTCCAAAATGAAATGTTTTGATTTTTTCATTTTAAAATAACTTTTTCCTTGATGTTACGGTATTTTTACATAAGTTTAATCATTTGAAATTGAAATGAAACTGAATTTCGTGACCCAAAAATGAAGGCAAATGTAGGTGTCTCGAAAGCCCTGCTGAAAAGCAGCATTCGAGCTCCAGGCAGCTCGACTGCCAGTCCCATGGCAGAGGGGACACAGCACCAGGGACACCTCAGGTGGCCCCTGGCTGGCCCGAGCTCAGGGGGGAAAAGGCTCTTTAAAGGCAGCCCGTGCACAGAAATAAATCCCAGGTGAGGACAGAGTGCACAGAGATTAATGATGTGTTCACAAAGGGCTGGGCAGAAGCTGCTCTTCCCTCACTACAACCCCCAAAAAAATTTATAAAATCTGTGCAAATCCACTGCACAGAGAGAAATTGACTGTTCTTATGGGGGCAAAAGAAACACAGAAAGGAAAAACCCACTGAAGTTTTTATCCGCCAGGTCTTGATTTTACAAAGCAAAAGGTGATTCCTGAGGAGAGGCTGTTAATGAGGGGATTTTTCAGTTGGTAACACCAACACGCTGTGGACGTGGTGGCGGATCACAAAGGAACTGTTAAACTTGCAGCTACAGTTGGACGCTTGCCCGGAATTGTGAGGCCTTTTAAAACGTCCCATTGCGTGTTTCACTCGGGTGTATTTGGCCGAGGATGATACACTGATGTTTGCCACAAAGCTGCAGGACAGACTGCAATATTTCTTAGAAATTAATTGGTATCAGAGTTCTCTTAATCAGCGTGCTCTGCGAGATGCCTCAGGTGGATTAGTGCGGTAAAAACCATTTTCCACGTGCGCAGGTCTCTGCTAATACCTGCAGCAGTGCTAGGTGGGCTTCCACCAGGATGCCTGGCAGGAAACCAGACCCTTAAAAACGAAGGGAGATGTTTGTCTCAGGGTAGAAAAGGCAGATACAGCTGTGGATGCAGTATTTTTTTGGTGCTCCAATAGCACAGCCACCGCAGAATGGCGTTGACACTTTGAAGGTGTGGGCTTTCCACAGCACCCTCTGGTTTTTCTGACCCTGCAGAGTTCGGAGGTGTCACTTGGCACCTCCTCTAAAAAAGGCGAGGTCCTTCTGCACGGAGCAGAGAATCAGCTGGAAAGGATGAGCTGTGAAGCCTTGAGCTCATCATTTCATAGGATCAGAGATGGGTTGGGCTGGGAGGGATCTCATCGAGGTTCAACCTTTTTCCACTGTCCCAGGCTGCTCCCAGCCCCGTCCAGCCTGGCCTTGGGCACTGCCAGGGATCCAGGGGCAGCCACAGCTGCTCTGGGCACCCTGTGCCAGGGCCTGCCCACCCTCACAGGGAAGAATTTCTTCCTAATATCTAATTTAATCATGCCCTCTCTCAGTCTAAAACCATTCCCCTCTGTTCTATCATTTATCACCTTCGAAAGGGTATTTTCAGGTTTTGGCAGATACTTCAACCCTCACAGTTAAAATTCAAAATACTTAAAATTAAGAAGACCTTATTCAGTGCAAATCCTCCCAAATGGGGAAAGCTTTGGTCCAGGTGATGCTAGGTTTAAAATCTGTCTGGAATCCAATCCCCAGGGCTCAGGCCAGGTCATCTTTCTCTCAGCAGCTGTGGAGCAGCCCGGCTTGGGATGTTTGCCCTGCTGAACCTGCAGCGTCACCGGGCAGCCGAGGAGCAGGAGGAGCATCCCTGAACTCGATGCAGTGCCCATTTGCATTTGCTGTTTCTTTCTGGGGAAGAAAATGAAAATCTTTCCTCTGCAGCACAAGAGGTGCTGTAATTATCCCTCCAGAGCAGCTGTTCAGTGGTTGCTCCTAATTCCAGCAGCACCCGGGGTGGTTTTACGGATCTGCTGCTGCCATCGGATCTGGGGACGGTGGTTCCTCCTCCTCACGCTCCTCAGGAACCCCAGACTAGGACAGGGCCCTTCTCGAGACCTGCAGTGGGCTCGGGGCTGATCCACCCCGTGCTGCAGCCTCCTCAGAGTTATTTACCTGTGCCTGGCATCATTCAGGCTGGGCTCAGCACCTCGGGTTAAGGGGGGTGATTAAAGGTGACTCCGTCTCCCCCGAGTCATTTATAAGTGACTTATAGAGCTAATAATGGCCTCCTCCTTTTGTACCTTGGTACACAGCTTGTGTTCTCAAGTCTTTTATAGCTCAAATGAGCTGCTTTTGCTTATTTATTTCCCTCCTCATTCATTTTTAATGGTTAGGAGAGACTCCCCCATTCTTCTTCTGACAGCAGTGATTTAGGCAGGGCTCATTATCATAACTTACGTTACTAAATATCCCCATTTATGCTGGTAGACCAAGGAAAATGTGTGCAGTGCTAAATCAGAAGGGATCCCATGAGCTCGCCAAGGTGGCAGGGCTGTATTTGAAGTGTATATTACACACAGAGAGCGCCTGTGTGGGGGAAGGATCATTTACAGGAACGTGGACGGGGAACAGAGCCACAGAGTGATTCCCAAATGCAGATTTTTATGTGGGAATATCAGAGGCTTGCCTTCCTAACTGGCCGCCCTTGAAATGTAGAGACCTAAACTGCTCAAGATACATCTTATTTTCAAAGACTTATTAGCTGGGGCTTCGTAAGAGTTCCAACAGAATTACTGTGGCAGAAAAGCAGTTTCCTGTGAGGGCTTTACTGTTATCCTGTGGGAATTTAATAATGATAATGAGGTGGGGAAAGGCTGTTACAGGTATTTCTGAGAGCCAGCAGTGAAATGCTGGGTGCCTCTCCTGGGAGTTACGATGTACGTTCCCCTTTCCCTCCCTCCCACTGGATCTTGGGATTCTCTTCAGCCCAGAGCTAACACAGGGTTTGTGGGACCAAAGGAATGGCCAGCCACAAATTCAGCTCTCCCACAGCCAGCCTCCACACAAGGGTAGTGGGGAAAGCAGAAAAACCCTTTTAGGAAAGGGATGGGAACGATGTTCAGCAGAGAACTGGATGCAGGAGGTCGGTGTGACAGGGACCGTGTGGGATTTGGGAGGGGCCCTATTGCTTCTTCCCACGTTCTCCCCAGGCTGGCCAAAGTCCTGCTTCCAAGGGTTTGGTGTTTTCTTCCACAGATAATGAAGCAAACAGTGAAATAAGAGAAGAGAAATGAATAAAACCTGCTTTCTCTGGTTTGTGGTCACACCCCAGGAGCACACAGAAGGTGGGCAGTGCTAGAGGACAGGGATGGCCCCTTTTCACACAACACAAACGGGCTTTTAAAGGAAATGTGAAAAAGAAATGCCTTGGACAGCAATGCCCCTCCTCGTGTTTGTTTGGCAGGAAAGAGCTCTGTGCTGGAGTGGCACAGCAGCATCCTCTGCACAGCTGCAGGGCTGCCAGCCGAGCCTTGGGCTCAGTTTGGGGGCACCCAGAGTACAGAGCTGCACGTGGGGCCGGGCACTGCATGTTTCCAGCGAGGCTCTGCAGCAGGAAGCAGCAGTGACTTCACTCTGTTCCCTTTGCTGACAATGGAGCGGGGGTTTGAATTCAGTGCAGCGCTGAGCACATCTGAAATGTTCCACTCTGCCCGTTTTGTAGCACTGCCGATTGAACTCGACGTACAGCTCGCCAGAAGCTGCGTGTTCGGTATGGGCAGGGTGCACTTGGAAATGGGATTCCTGCCTCTGTGCTGTGCTGGCAGTGTGGGACAGACCTCTGCCCTCGGTGCCCGGCACTCAGCGGTGAGATGTGTGTGTGGGACTCAGAGGAAGCTGTCTTAGCTGTTCACTGATGGCAGAAAAAGAGGGGGACCTGCAGGAGCCAAAAGAAACCCAAAGCACTTTTATAACCTACCAAGTTCATGCCCAAATAAGCCATTCAAACCTCAGTCCCTCAAGAGATAAAAGCCCCCTGTACTGAGAGAATTTCTGGAGCATCTTGTGAACGCTAAGTACAGCCTCCCTTAATTAATGGAAGTCAGCTCGGTGCAGTTGTGTGAAAAGCTCCAGTGACACAAAGCCTAGGAAAGCTTCAGCAAGGGAGCACAGCACCAGAAGGGTTTAATGGCATTATAATGTCCTTGAATTACAGTGGCCACAACACAGAGATGTATTCCAGCAGTGCATTAGCAGTAAAAGAAAATCTACTCTTTCTCTCTTGAGCCCTTGTCACCTTTACTGAAAGCGGGAGTTTCCATCCCTGAGACACCAAAACTCAGAGGCGGGAGGAGGGGGAAATGATAGATGGGGGGGAGTCCCTGGGTTTTGGAAAGCAAACAGATTGGTTTTCCCTGCAAATTACCCACCTCGCTCCAGTCCCTTTGTAGCTCCTGTTGCATTTTAGGAAGTGTGTGATGGCTTTCTGGAATCTCTGTCGCGTGCCCAGGCTGTTGCAGCCCCACGCTGCCGGGGCTCTCCTGGCACCCAGGGCACTCCTGGCACCCAGGGTGTGTGCAGGGCACCCAGGGCATGTGCAGGGCACTCCTGGCACCCAGGGTGTGTGCAGGGCACCCAGGGCATGTGCAGGGCTCTCCTGGCGCCCAGGGTGTGTGCAGGGCACCCAGGGCATGTGCAGGGCTCTCCTGGCACCCAGGGCATGTGCAGGGCACCCAGGGCTCGTGCAGGGCTCTCCTGACACCCAGGGCGTGTGCAGGGCACGCAGGGTGTGTGCAGGGCTCTCCTGGCACCCAGGGCCTGTGCAGGGCTCTCCTGGTGCATTTGCTGTGCCGGTTTGATGCTCTGGAAGCACAGCCGTGGTGAGGCCGGCGTGCAGGATGAGGGCTGGGCCATGGCACGCCCGTTTGTGGGGGTTTAAAGGATAGGAGCTGCTCGCCAGGCTGAGGAGCTGGAATCCATTGCAGGCTGGAAAGGGAAATGCAGGCTCAGAAGGGGCCGTGGCAGCCGAAGGTTCCCTGGGCCGTTCCCATCAGCATCACCTGGAGAAGCCGTGCCAGAGGCCCCAGGGCCCCAGCCCGTGCCAGCTGCAGGGACAGTGCCCCAGTGCCAGCTGCCACTGCCTGGGACGGGCCCTTCCTCCCATGTGTTTGTCCTGCAGAGGCTCAGCTGAGGCCCAGCAAACTCGCTGCACAAGATTCTCCCTCTTTCCCAGTGAACAGCTTCGAAAACAGTCTCAAAAGAGACAGAGAAGCTCGATTTTTCCTCTCCCCCTACATCTTTTTAGCCCTTCTCTGTGCTGGAAGATGAATGGTTCGGATGTGTCTGCAGGAACACGGGCATGGCTAATCTGCCTGTCTATTGATGACCTGTTTCTGAATGTGCTGGCCTGATTTATGAAAATGTACTGTACTTTGCCCCATGTTTTGATGTTGCTCTGTTAGGACTGCATGCAAACTGCAGCAGAACAGTGATGCTTATTCATCCAAACAGTGAAGGGCTGGCTGGGAACTGAATGAGCTCATAGTTGCTGCCGACTTCACTTACAGCCAGGGAAACAGGCACAGGCGGGTATCCCAAGCACAGTCATTTTTTTTCCTGACCATCAGTTTGTTTTATAAATCGTAATCTTGAAGGCACAAGGTCATGGTATTTATTTCATCATTCATACAGTAGTTTTTTAGGGATGGATTCTTTTTTTAACTCTCTTTGTGCAGTAAACCCTGATAAAGCTGGAATCAAGGCCTGTTTGCCTGCCAAATTTTCTTCCTCTTGTTATTGCTTGAGCATTAATGAATTTAAAATCGGAGAGTCTGATTCCCATCTCTAACTGGCGTAATTCAGCAGTTCTCTCTGTGGCCTGGGAGAGTCTGCGTTGAGTTCCAGCCCCTGCGTGCTGAGCTGCTCTTTACACGCTCACAGATAACAAAAACAGCAGCAAAATCCCACCTGGGCTGTGTGCGTGTGCTTCAGAAGTCACTGCTCAGACAGGAGCCTCAGCCAGGCAGGAGGAGGTTTGGCAGGTGCCCTGCCAGCAGCCCTGGCCAAGTGCAGAGCAGGGGACACGCAGGGGACACACGGGGACGGGCTGGGGACACAAAAGGGACACGCAGGGGACGGGCTGGGGACACGAAAGGGACACGCGGGGGACGGGCTGGGGACACAAAAGGGACACGCAGGGGATGTGCTAGGGACACAAAAGGGACACGCAGGGGATGTGCTAGGGACATGAAAGGGACACGCAGGGGGTGGGCTGGGGACACGAAAGGGACATGCAGGGGATGTGCTAGGGACACAAAAGGGACATGCAGAGGATGTGCTGGGGACACGAAAGGGACATGCAGGGCCCAGCAGCTCCACACGGTGGTTTGGAAGCTCAGCTCTGGTTTCTGTGCTGCAAGGCAATAAAAGTTTACCTGCTGCCCTCAGCCAGTGGGAAGTGTTTCAGTCCTTAAGTGCCTCAAGACTTCAGTGCTAGGTCTATCGTGTTTAATTGCCTAATGTGCTAATTAGCTAAGATGGACCGATGTGAGGTGCTGGTAGCTGGAAGCAGAGGTGTGAGGAGGTCACACTAAGCTGTTACCTAGGTGCTACCCAAGAAAATCCTGGTGCTCAGAGCATTCCCTTGTGTCCCTGGTTTAGCCTGCAGAGGTCAAGTGATGTGCAGGACCCCAGGGCCACCAGCTCCTGGGCTGCTGTGACCTTGGGGCCACCCTGTCTCCAGCTTTATCTGCTGCCTCGCTGGTGCAAATCAGCACTTTGAGGCTCTGCCCAGTCTCTCTTCCCCACTGGTGTCTCAGGGGAAGGAGGGAAGGCAGAAAGCAGCAGACAGAGCTCATTAGCACATAGGAGACTTGTCTGGTGCGAGAGCAGCACTTGAAACACAAAAAGACAACGGGGATAAGCACAGTGCCAGCAAGCAGCAGACGATTTCCACTTACAGAAGCAAGGTGGGAGAAGGAGCAGATGTGCCAGGCACTGCCTGAAGGTCTTCTCACCTCCTGCCTGTCGGACAGGCCATTAGACATCGCAGGTGGGAAGCACGATGCAGTTCTTGCCCTGAAAATATCCCTCTCACAGCACTGTGCCCCTGTGAGGCAGCAGGGATGTGTGCTCTGGTGCCGCTGCCCAGACACGCTGCTCCCCCAGGGGCTGTGCTTGTGCTTCCAGCCTCCCCTGCAGCCCTTCCCGCAGGCTCACAGCGAGCTCCTTCCCGAGCTCCGCCAGGTCTCATCTTCCTCAGCTCGGGCCAGCTGGGATCAGCATTGTGGGGAGGGGATGTAACACCAGTGCCCGAGGCCCCAGGCAGGCTGGGACGTGTCTGTGCTCAGCTCTGAGCTCCTCCTCTCATGTTTTGAGGGGTTTCTGACAGCAGCTGGGTTTTCCTGCTGTGCAATGCACTGAGACTGGATCCTGCCAGGAGCTGCTGGGAGCTGGTGTGAAACAGGCTGGCACGGACAATCCCAAACCCATCAATCCTCCTGTAAACAAACTCCTTACCTTCCTGCTGAAACCAACAGCAGCTACAGGAGTCTGCCCTTAAAGCAGACACTGCTGGGGAAGGAGACCTTGCAGAAGCCACAATAACCTTTCCTTGGCGTGCTACCTAGGCTCGGGCAGGCCGGGATGGAAATGCATTTGCTATGGATCTGCCTGTCAGGGGGTTGTTGTTGTCGAAAGATAATAATATTAGGAATGCAAATTATCCTACAAAAGCTGGTGATATTTAAATATGATTTAAATTCATTCAGCATTTAAACAGAAAAGTAGAAAATGGCATTAAATTCAGACAAGGATGAGACTATACGTTCCAGAGTGAGAAATATTAAATACGTTGATGGAACGGAGTAGAAGGGCTGGCTGGTAATGGATTGTGAAAAGAGTTCAGGGTTCTAATAGATCATTCCTTCAGATCATCAGCACGGTAAAGTGGTAGTTAATAAATTATTTGACGTGTACATTTACTCATATATTTTAACTAACTGTAATGAACAGGTCCTGTCAGCTCACCTAGGTCCTTGCAGTAACTGCTAAATTGCTCGAGTGAGATTTACTAACTCTCTGCAATATTGATGTCCAGAGCTGCAGGTAATAAATAAAGTGACATCAGGACTGGCTTGAGCTGTGCTCCAGTGCTGTGTACGGCCCCTGCCAGGCTGGCAGCAGGGAGGGAGCTGTTTGGGCCCTGAGGAGAGCCCTGGGCATCAGTGAGCTCTTCCCTGGGCTTCGTTTTGGTTGTGACCACCCCATTCCCTGTGACAGGACTCGTGGGGAACTCTGTCCCCTTCTGGGGTTGGTTACAGAGGTCAGCCCCTTGTCAGTTCTGTCCCTGCCCCAGGTGAGTGGGGTTCCTTGGGCTGCACACAGGAGAGCCAGGAGGACTGGGGAGTCTGACTGAGCTCTGGGGAGAGGAATCTTCTCCCCCTGCCATTATACCAGATCTATCCTGCTGCTGGAGTGGGAATTAAGGACCAAAGAAAAGCTGTTCTCATCACTAGAAGTGTTTATAGCAGGAAAAGCCAGCCTGTTAAAAGGATGCTGAATTATACAGGCCGTGAAGGGCACACCAGGCACCTTTCTTGTTATTCCTAGTTGTCCTCTGAACCTGGAGCTAGTTTAAACCTAGATCCTTTCTCTTCCTCCCACTCGCTTACCCAGCATGTGGTGAACATTATAATTTGTGAAGAGACTCATTAATTTTTTTTTTCCTTCTCCTTTTTATTTTCAGGTTTCTGACAGATGTGACTATGTCTTTGTCAATGGGAAGGAAATGAAAGGCAAAGTGAATGTCATAGTTAATTTTACTTACCAGCATCTGAGTGCCCCTTTAGAAATGACAGTCTGGATTCCTCGTCTCCCGCTGCAGATAGAGGTCTCTGACACAGAACTAAATCAGATCAAGGGGTGGAGAGTCCCCATCATCTCTAATAAGAGGTAGGTTTCATTAGAGGATGTTCATTCTGGGCTGTGCACTTGCCAGGGACCTGTCAGGGCCAGTGGATCTGAACATGCTCGTTTGGCCTTAATGCAATTCCGCTGTAAATTTGAAGGTCACCAGACATTTATTCAATAGGCTCCTGCACTGGACTTGTAAGGGAAATGGAAGCTGCCGGTTGCACGAACCTATATTGGAAATCAATTTCCTTTTGTAGCACTAATGACTAAGATGGGAAGAGCCAGTTGGTCAAGTTAGGCAGGATCAGCCACGAGGCAGCAAGGAGGCATCGGCAAGAACCAGCTCTGGCACGGCTGGTCGGTCTCCAGCCCGTTCCCAGGTCCTGGCAGTTCATGGATCCATCATGGCTAGCACATACCTGTTTCAGATCCCTGCGGGGTCTCGTGGCACTGGTCAGAGTCCCGGGGTAAGGACACAGAGCTTTCAGTGCCCACGGGACAGAGGATGGATGAAGCAGGTCAGAACTGTCTGCATCTGTTGTCAGTGTTATTAAGAACAAGAGGAACAAATTGAGAGTAGGTGCTTGGCATTCCCACCTGCAAATGAAGACATTTGTTACAGGTTTCTGTTTGTATCAGAGCAAAGGCATTTGGTGGAGATGTGATTTCAAATTGTGCTGTACAGAGAGGGATGTGTGTGTAGGTGCAGAGGAGATTTCCATGGCAACACAAAGATGTTTACGGGAAGATCCAGAAAGAAAGGAAGTGTGAAGGTCCCGAAAGTAAGGACTTGACATGGAAAATAATGGAAGATATTTGGGGAGGACGGTGTGGTAGCAAAGCTGGAGGCCATTTGGTGATCTCAAGTGCTGTTCTGGAGTTGGGAACAAGGGAAACAGGATAAAAGTGGGAGAACCCGAAGGAAGCAGCTTGGTCCCACAACCAGGCTGCAGACTTAGGTCAGCTGTTCCAGGCTCTCCCAGGCAGTTTAACCTTTCCCTGATGCTGTCCCAGCAGGCCGGCCAGGGACAGCGACGACGAGGAGGAGGACGAGCGGCGGGGCAGGGGCTGCACCCTGCAGTACCAGCACGCCATGGTGAGGGTGCTCACGCAGTTCGTGGCCGAGGCCCCCGAGCCCGGGGCCCAGCTGAGCTACCTGCTGGGCTCCGACTGGCAGCTGGACATCACCGACCTGGTCAGGAACTTCATGCAGGTGGAGGAGCCCAGGATCGCCAGGCTGCAGGACGGGCAGGTTCTGGTTGGGCTGGAGCTTGGGATGACCACGATTCAGGTAGGGAGATCACTGGTGTGTGCTGTTCCTCCCTGGGAATGGGGGGATCCAGCACTAACAACAAAACCCGGAGCCATGCATTGTTGGATGGAACAGAATTGCAGCAAGAACTAGGAGACGTGGAAGAGATGGTTTTCTCTCCTTATCTTGTGCCCCAAAGCATAGTAGATTGCAGTTTTATTTAATTTAATCTAACCTGTATATTGGAAAGCTTTTTCTGATTATTTTTGTCTGAGGCTGCTTTTGAGGCTGGAGCTAGGATAAGGGTTATCACAAGGCATGCAGCTGGTGGAACAGCTCAGGCTTCTCCCAGCCTACACTGACTGAGCAAAGGGTAAAGTGAAAATTAACTAGAGCTGGTTAAGGAAGTGAGACTGGAAGATTAATCCAAATATTAATTAAACGAAAAGGAAAAGGATATGGGGGGAGAGAGAGAGATTGTTTCAGTGATACTGAAGTAGAAAACACGTTAACAAACACAAGAACAGGGAAAGAATCTCTCTCCAAACATGCTTATCATCCCAAAAAAATCTGCCAAAGCAGAAAACAACCAGCACACCTGTCGATAACGAGGCTGTCAAGGCCGGAGAAATGGGGTTTGAGATTTCTGACTTTCTGCAAAATCTGTAAAGATTTTCTGAATGCCTTTCTAAAGCTCTGGAACTTACAATGCTCCAGCCAATGCACATAAAACTGTGGAAAGAAAAATCCAAGGGTAAAAAGCTGAGAGCAAGTTGTATTTAAAGAATACCTCTTACAAGCTGCTTCAAAAACGCTCTGTACCCCGTATGGATCATTAAATTCAGCTCGCTTGCTAATGAGCATCTTTGGATGTCCTGTATCGCTGCACTGACCTCTGTGTGTATTTTCTTAACCAAAACAAATTTCCTCTGTCAATTTTGTATTCAGTACCAGGAGAGGTTATTGTAGCAATGCATTACCCTTTCTTTCCACAGGATAGAAAGAAATACCATTTATTCAATGTTTTTTATATAAATCTGCATTGTATTTATGCTGCCTCAAAACACGAGGATTAATAAAATATGTAAATTTCACATGAAGATTACCTTTACAACTAGTTACTGCACCTGAAGCAGATGTGGTTGGCACACTGCAGAGGGGCATGGCACAGCTGATCACAGCTGAGTAGGTAAAAGGTGTTGTAAGGCCCCTGTTATTGCAGAAGAGTTACAGAATGTGAGGAGCCCTTTTAAATCATCTGTTAACAGTGTCTGCTGTGAGGAGTTCTTCCCGTTCCCATAAACATCCCTTATCCGTGTGAGAGCAGTTCTGGGTAGTTATTTTGCGTGGTGCTGTACAGAATGGCTGTTGCTAACTTCAGTTTTTCTTCTCAGATACTGTCCCCCCTTTCAGATGCCATCTTGGCGGAGAAGACGGTGACAGTCCTGGATGAGAAGGTGACAATAACTGACCTGGGAGTGCAGCTGGTGACGGGACTGTCCCTCTCTCTGCAGCTCAGCCCGGGAAGCAACAGGGCCATCTTTGCTACCGCTGTGGCACAAGAGCTGCTCCAGTCCCCAAAGCAGGTACTGGTGCCCAGCTGGGCTGTGGGGAGGGTCCTGCTCTCAGCCACTGCATCCTCTGGCATTTCCAGCTGCTGCAATCCAGCAGATTTGTACTAACAGTGTGCCAATGAAACTTCTACTCACGGAGACTTTCCCGAGGGCCACCGAGGGCCCTACACAGAAAAACAAAGATCTCACAAGAAGGGCACTGTGTTTAAACAGCCCCAGGCACCAAACACTCCTCCTGTCATGGCTGATCCCATCAATAACACAGGCAACTCAATGATGGGTCAGAGTTGAGCACCACACACACCCCCACCCCCCCTTTTCTGTCCCATCCAGCACCTACCAGATCCCAGGACATCCTGCCATGTTCAACCTCCCACCACAGGGATCCAAATCAACCCTTTAATCCCATCTTTACATGAGAAGGTGTCCTGTGTTGTGCCAAACTCTTCTTCCTTTAGTTACTTCCTGTGAGCACTTTAAGAAGCCAGGGAACATCCCTTTCATTCTGATTCATTACTAGAATGTGAATCAGCATCACTGACTCATTTCCTGATTCATGATTTCATAAACCATTTTTTTCTCCTTTATTACTCTTAGTTCCTTTATTAGGGAACCAACAATTACCAAGGGCTTTTGGACTTTGCCATGTCCTCATCAGTCCCTGCTTGGTATTTGTCCTTGTGCTTCTGTACACATTTGAAATTTAAACTTTTTTTCCAAGCCAAATCCATCAGTCTGGGACTTTCATCAAGGATGCACTGGGCTCTTAACACTTAAGCATGTTCTGAGCTTTAAAGGTGGGTGATCATGGCATGCACATTTGAAGTCTGGCCAACTGTCGAGGTGCTTTAATTCATCTCGGGGTGTTATCCTTGGGATGCGGGATGAGAAACAATGCAGAGCTGCTGTCTTTATGGGGTGAGAAAAATCAGGCTCCCGCGGTGTTCCAGGAGCCCAGAGATCGATGCCAGGCAGGCTGAGGGGAGGCTGGTGAGCCAATCCCCTGCTGCCATGGGGAGTTACACAGAGTGCCCCGAGTCCAGCCCAGGAGCAGGGGTTGGTGCCCGTCGGTCCCGCTGTGCTGCCCAGCTCTGGCATTCCCAGAAATGGAGTCTGGACAGGTCCTTCCCTGGACACGGGTGCAGTCAGGGCAGCACTGGACCCACGCTGAACCACCGAGGAAGTTGTGTGCCCTCCTCTCTGGAAGGGGCTGCCTCTGGTTTGGAAGGCAGCTGGGTCCCCCCATTGCTCAGGACGTGATTTTCCGAGCACGGTCCCTATAAGCAAAGCAATGCAAAATTATTAAATGATTATGCAGGTTTAAGCAACACAGTGGGAGGATGAGAGTTGGTGACACAAATTCTGTGCAGCCTTCAAGAAACATCCAAAGATTAATAAACACAAAGCCGGGATTTATGACAGTGTCAGCAAAGTCTTAGGGCTCTGTCCTGAAATAGAGACAGAAGCAAATCTCCCATTGAAGCAGGGGGAGCTTTGTGGCTCTGAGGATTTCGGAATCAGGCCAGTAGATTATGCACGATACAATCCCAAAAGACTGGAAGCTTATTCTCCATGCTCTGAACAGGTGAATGAGGTTGTGCTAGGAACAATTTAAAGGAAAATCATATGTATGTATTCTCTATACGTACGTGGAGTTGGAATGTAAATACCGTCTGTATGGAAAACTGCTTGTTTAAAGAAACAGGACTTTTATATTCACAGTTTTCACAAGTTCATTTGTTGGCTGGGTGTCTGTCTATCTGTCTGGCAGACTCTCAGAGCAAGGTGATCCCAACTCTGACCAGACAAAAGCTCATTTCAGACAGGGGAGAATCCACGGATGGAGCCAGGAGTCTGTCTGGTGGGGATTCGCTGGTGTCTGCCAAGGTGCAGATATCCCAACCAAACCAGGGCAAGTCAGACCATCAGAAGCAGGAATGAGATTCCAGGAGACCTGGATTTTGTCTGTAAATGATCAATGTATGACTACAAAGATTTTTTTCAGGTGGCACAACAATTTTCAGTAGCCATTGGAGAGTCCTTAGAGGGCCTGATTTTCAGAAATGGGCGAGCACATGTTTTCCGAAATTTAAAAATACTTCAGAATGTTTCAAGTTGGAAGCCAGAAGTCAAGGACCCCAAGAAAGCTGCACCATTAGGCACATTTGTTACAGCATTAGTACCCAGGTCGGATTCGTTTGCATTCAGAGAAAGCCTCCACGCACGCTGGAGTACACAATCTGCAGCGCTGTGACACAAGATTAAACTTTATTATTGTCTTGCTTTTAATTGCTAACAAGCGTAAAAATTACCCTGGCCACTTCCTAAAGAAGCAACTGATTGGTTTCCTCTGCTTACACAATTGCTAATTTAATTTGAGAGACAGAAATCAAGGAGCGAAGGTATGGAGTCATGTATGGGCCTGCTTGCTGTATTAGCTGTCTTTGAACGTGTGTTTTGTGTAATAAGAGGAGACTTTGTATTTTAAGCAGTTTAGAAATAATGTTGAGGTTTTTTTCATTTAAATATACAACAGTAAATGATCTCAGTCACTGGTAATGCTTCCTGACATGCAATTTATTATGGTGCTGAAGTGGATTCTGCAGAGCCCAGGGGATACAGCTCCTTTAAGCACCTTTGTGGAAACAAATCTTATTATCAACGAGTGTTTTAGACTAGTATTTCTCCTCACATCTTGGCAAGATATTAATTTCACTGCTCTCCCTATTTATTTCTCTTCTGATTACTAATGGTGTATGGATCTTGTGAGGAGGAGGGAACAGACCAGAGCAGAGCACGTTTCCCCCGATGATCATTCTGAGCGTTGCCTATTTGTTTGATATATTACAGGAAGCAGCCATCAGCTGCTGGATCCAGTTCAGCGATGGATCTGTCATGCCCCTGGATATTTATGACTCCAAAGACTTCTCCTTGTCGGCCACCTCGCTGGATGAGAAGGTGGTCTCCATCCACCATGACCCCAAATTCAAGTGGCCCGTGATTGCCGCTGAGACCGAGGGCCAGGGCACCCTGGTGAAGGTGGAGATGGTGATCAGTGAATCGTGCCAGAAATCCAAGAGGAAGAGCGTCCTGGCTGTTGGGAGCGGCAGCATTAAAGTCAAGTTTGGGCAGAGCGATGCCAACCCGAACGTCAGCGACAGCAAGCACAGGGGTGCCGGTGTCCACCTGGAGAACCACGCCAGCGACCGGCGCCAGAAAAACACCTGGCAGGAGAGAGGGGACGGGCAGTACTACAGCTCCTCCATGGGCCACGAGCAGGGCAGGGGCACCACCACTCACAGGTCCATTCTGAGCAGGAAAGAAGACAGAGAGAGCCTCCTGGACGATGACAGCCAGAACCTGCCCATAGACTTCACCAGCTTCCCTGCACAGGTGGATCTGCCGAGGGACAACGGAGACTCGGAGGAGAACGACCTGGTGCAGTCTCCCCGGGGCCTCAGTGACCTGGAGATCGGGATGTATGCCCTGCTGGGGGTCTTCTGCCTGGCCATCCTGGTGTTCCTGATCAACTGCGTCACGTTCGCGCTGAAGTACAGAAACAAACAGGTTCCCTTCGAAGAGCAAGAGGGCATGAGCCACTCTCATGACTGGGTTGGGCTGAGCAACAGGACAGAACTCCTGGAGAATCACATAAATTTCTCATCCCAACCGGATGAGCGCATCACAGCCATCGACAGAGGAGTGGACTATGAGGAGAGCAAATACCTCCTCAACACAACCGCCACCAAAAACATCAACGGACAATCTTTCAGGTCTCCCGAGCCCACGTTCACTGAAGGGAAAGAACAGAAGAGTGAACCAACCACCTCTCCTACCTCTAAGAGGAAACGGGTTAAATTCACCACCTTCACCACCATCTCCTCTGATGATGGGTGTCCAACGGTCAACTCAATCTTGATGAGTAATGAGGATGACATTAAATGGGTCTGCCAGGATATGGACCTGGGGGAGTGCAAAGAACTTAAAAACTATATGGAGAGATTACACGAAAATGCGTAATGAGACACAAAAGACGTTTTTTTGTTTGGTTTGTTCGTTTGTTTGTTTTTCACTCACCTTCTGCCTTTAATTTTGGGTCGTGGGGCAAAATGTTGTATTCTAACAAGAATCAGCTGGTGGATGATAACTCAGTGGAGCCCCAAGAAGCCACCCAAAAGCAGCTGGGAGAGCAGAGATCCTGGACAGCTCTTAAAATTCAAGTCGTCTCTGTGCTCAGAGATGGAAGTGAGAGATGTGTGTGGTTTTTTTTGATACGCAGTAACATGAAAAAAACCTTAGAAAAATAATACGGTCTCATTCTCTGAGCTTTCCCAGGAAATCAATAAATATAACAAACTCCAGTGCAGTTTGGATATTACAAAGCTCACACAGCTCTACTGTTCAATATTGCAAGCTTTGGTTAAAAGCAAAAGATTGGTCTCAGAATAAATAGATCCATGAAAAGAGCATGTCGTTCGAGCCACGTGCAGAGAATATCCATCCAGGAACATTAATTTAAAGCTGACAAAAACCAACAGTGTGAACAAAGCAGCTCGCAGAGCTGAGGAGTCATGAGTTTCCAAAGAATCTGGAGGGGATTAAGGATAACTGGGCTGTTTACAAACCAGCATGTTGGCCTCCCAAGCACTGACAATGGATACACATATACAGTTCAAACTGAAACTCTTTTTAAGTAGATGCCAAGGTAATAAACTTTGCCAGCCAATTTTCGGTATTTCTTAATTTGTAAAATAGGAGAAGATATAATCTATACTCAGAATATCACTCATATGAAGGAAGGTCTGTTTTGGAAAGTTTGAGAGAATGAGCTATTTTTAAAAGCCCACTTTATTTGATTGTCCTGTTCTGAATTTGTATTCCCAGCCATTTCCCTGGATCCCCATCTGGTATCCTGAGGGCACTTCCCAGGATCAGTGAGCCTTGGAAGCTGTGGTTCCTTCCCTTCCCTCCCCTTCCCTCCCTCCCGTGCACACTCGCTCCTCCAGGGCTGCTCCTGCCAAGCACAGCCCTGCTGGTACCACACTGTCCTGCCTTTCCACGCCGTCATTTCCCAAAGCTGCCCGCTGGCCCTGGGCTCAGTGCCGCCTGTGCTGAACTGGACACCACCAGCAGCTGCCTCTCTGTCCATCCCTCCCCTGGGCGAGGTGGGGTTGTTCAGTTCCTTGTGCTCCCCCCTCTTTAGCCCCCTGCCCAGCACGTTTAGAGGGCACTCAGAGGTGACAGGGGAGAGCTGCACATCCAACATTGAACCCTGCACAGCCAAACTCAGCAGATAACATCTGTTTCTCCCAGGGGTGATGATTATCTTTTGTTTTCTTCTGATAAGGATGTACTTACGGTAGGATTTCAGTGATTACCCTCCCAACCCGACGTGCCCTCCAGCCCTCAAACCATGACATTTTCTGTCAGGTCCAACAGCAGCCTCCGATGGCCAGCGGCAAAGTGCCAAAGCACTGACTGAAATCCAGGTAATGGATTTTATATATACAAATATTGCAAGTTTTCCTTTATTTTCTGGAGTAAGTCCTTGCCCCCTTTTTGTTAAGTCTTCTATCCTTGAATCTAGGTTGCTCAGTTTAATACACACCCGCCCTCCCACAAACACTTAGATTGAATCCCTCTATATTTAGAATGTACTGTAGATTGTAAGAATGTAATATATATATTTATAAACATGCCAACTGTGAATAAAATTTGCATTTTAGTGGCTTCATCTTTTTTCCTACTCTGAACGCCTCTTTCCTTTCACTGTCAGAACGTTTACCCTGAGAGAGGCTGGCAGCAATCCGGAGCCGTGTCCTTTGGTGGATCCGGGAAGGCTCACGGCACAATCCACTCACAGAGCTCCACATTGTGCACTGGTGGGGGACAACACACAGCACCAGCAACGTGTTATGCTACAAATGTATGTGCACCGAGTCACCCTTCCAGGATTTGAAACTGTTTGCAAATAAATGCTGCACACGCTTTATTTCTAGCCTGAAAGCCCCATATGTGAGTTTCTGGGTTTGGGTTCTGGTTTTCTTCTCTTGGGAGCATCCACGTTTGGCTAAACACCTTTTCGAGGCAGTTTTAGGAGAGTAGGTGAGTAAATAGAACAAAAGTGCCCAGCACTTTGGAGATCAGATGGTCTTTGCTTTCTTTCAGCACCTCTGCTCGAGGCTTGGCTGACCCAGTGCAGGACGAGGTGCAGCAGTGAGGACAGCACAGTGCAGGACGAGGTGCAGCAGTGACAGCACAGTGCAGGACGAGGTGCAGCAGTGACAGCACGGTGCAGGACGAGGTGCAGCAGTGAGGACAGCACAGTGCAGGGTCCAGACGAGCTCTCAGGTGAGGGAAGCAGCCTTGGTGCTGCAGCAAAGCGTGGCAGCCTCCCCGCAGGTCCAGCCGTGTTCCAGCCCAGCCTTGCCTCCAGCTCTGGGGCTATTTCGGGTGCTTTTTGCACATCCCTACATGGTGTCTGCAGTGAGGCAGGCAGGGTGAGAGTGCCCAGGTGTCTCTGGAGCCCAGCAGGGCAGAGGTGTGAGCGCAAGGCCGCCTTTCCAACGTGGCACCGCTTGGCCCATCTCCCTCCTTGGGAGGAGCAGGTCCAAGCCACGCTGGGAGCAGCCTGTCACCACTGCTGTGCCCACGAGCTGCCCTGGAAAATCCAGACTCCTGCCTCTCAGCTGCCTCTGGGGAACAGGAGGAACCAACAGCAAGTTCCTCTTGTCGCACAAACCACAGCAATGTTCCCTGAGGACACACAGCCACCAGTGCTGGGAATCCTGGCACGCACATCTGTGCCTGTCTGCTTGCTCAGAGGTCCCTGTGTCCTCAACAGCTGGAGCTTGCTGTTATCCATAGGGCAGCGCTGTAAATGATGCAGAGTGTTCAGAGTGCTCTTTGTCCCTGGATCTCACCGAGCTCTGAGCAAGGTGCGTTCCTCGCTGACGTGGGGAACCCCAGGGTGAAGTGATTTGCCCAGAGTCACACTGCAAATCTACAGCCAAACCCCGTTGTGCAGGACCCTGAGAGGGAATTGTGGCCACCCGTGTGCAAGCAAACCCTCTTAATTAATCTGCTAACAGCAGAATAAACTGATTTCCTGTTGAGATTTCTGCATGTATGTATCTGTTGGGAGGGGCTGTTTGTGTTTTCCCTTTTTGCACTGCACAGGGCCCACACTTCCAGGCAAAACCTTCTGCACCTTGGAGCATCCCAGGGGAGGAAGTTTGTGTTCCAGGCAATCAGCTGAGATCCCAACTGGCAAAGGAGGGGCCTAAATTCCATTCCCCATCATTAAAGCAGGGATGGTGTTTAGGTGCTGCATACACGTAATGTTTTGCAGCTGTGGCTTCCATTGGCAGTCTCTTGAACCTGATGAAGAGCCCTGCTGACAGGAAGCAGTCTCCTGTGAGAGTTATTAATCACCCTATTGTTTTCTTCTTTGCAGTTGCCTCTTACTTTCAAGTTCGAGTCTCTCTTCCTGGGAGTAGACTGATAGAGGCATGTTTAAAAAAAAAAAAAGAAAATTTATCTGGTACAGTTTAGTTCTTTTTGGAGACTTTATGCATGAATACAATCAGGAGTAGAAACTTGATGGTCCTATAAATCAGGTAAGCTGGTTCTTTACTCTCTTCCCTCATTTTAAAAGCTTCCCCTTCAGCAGTCTTAAATATATGGTGGTTTAGCCCCAGCTGCATTAATACACCAGTGAATTCAAAGTGTGAGCAATGCAGCTAAATAATTGGTTTGAAACAAGACTTCTCTGGAGGTAAGTGACTTGAAAAACCAGAATAGGTATTAAATCTATGTGCAGCCTGCACCAAGTAGCTCTAGAAACTACTTTCACACCTCGTTTCCATAATGAATGGGATGTAAATGAAACGAGCACACTGGAGACGCTTTAGTTCAGCTCTGTGTACATTCAGTTTCTCCAAGGCTGCCAGCTCTCAGTCCCCTGTGGCTGAGGGCTGCTCTGCTGTGGAAGATCCTTAGTGAGAGCTGAAGGACTCGTGTACCACAGCTTGGAAGAGCCTTTCACTGTGTCACTGAGGAGGGAGTGCTGGCTGGACTCACGTTTGTATTGATCAGAGTCCAGCAGGCATCACTGAGGAATTAGCTCAGGGAAGGAGCTATCACTGCCAAATGGTGCGTTCAGAAAATGCCTCAAGCATTTAAAAAACCTCCCAGAGATGAATTTATTTCGTCCTGAAAGCCCAGGAACTCTGTCACATATTTCTACATGTTCATTGTGGTACCGGAGCCCATCCCTGCACAGCCCTGGAGCACTGCAGCCGCACATCTTACTGCCTGCAGTACAGTGCCTGCCACCAAAAATCAGAGCTGGCCCACTGCCAGCCCTCCCCATCAGGCATGCACAGGGTGAGGGACCTGCGAGGAGGAGGAGGAGGAGAGGTGTGTCCTGCAGGACAGGTACAAGGTGCCAGCCTGAGCTCCCCACACAGCACGAACCATTCCTCAGTGCCGTGTCTGGCTGCGGCTTGAGCTGTCCCCCGGGGACAGGAGAGCTCTAAACCAAGTCAGGATATCACCTGCAAAGTGCTGAGGAGACAGAATTTGTGTTCTGCTTCCAGTTCATTCCTGTTTGAAAACTCCCAGGTGGGCCCTGCTCGTGCACCTACCCCAGCCATCCGCTTAAGCACCTTCCTGAAGGGGTGTTTGGCTTCCAACACCCATCATCTTCCTCACGCATAAATGACGTTCCTTCCCTGGGGATCAGCGACGTGCTGCTGGGCTTCTTGGCGAAAGCTTTGAACAGGAGAGGTTCAGAACTGGCAGCGCTAAAGGCCTGAGGAGAGCAGAGCACCTGGTGCTGTTCCATCCTCGGGAGCATCAGGAGGGCCAAGGTCACACGAGTCAAGCAAGCGTGCCTGAAACAGGATCATCTTCTACCTTTCTGCTGATGGGATATGAAGACCTCTGTCAACAAATCCTTCATTATGCAGGCTCCCTGCTCCGGCTCCGTGAGGAACAGCAAATTAAGCAGCCCACGAATGTAATATTAATGGCTGGAGAAGCAGCAGTGCTGCTCTGTTTGTGTGTACTGCCAATGCTCGTTAGGAAGCCCCCATCACACCGCGACGACGGCTGGTGGATTACACACGACAAGCTCTGCCACCGTCTCCTCACAGCTGCCCGCGGAGCCTGGAGGGACACGGACGCCCCGAGCCACGTCAGCCTGCACCAGCCCCGAACTCGCCGGCTCCTTGGTGCTGTGGGTGCCGATGGGGCCTCCTGCCGTGCCCCCTGAGCAGCCACAGACCCTGCTCCAGCTCTGGTCCCTGCTGAGCCGAGCCTGGCTGGGCACCAGAGATCCATGGCAGAGCCCACATCAGTGTCCCCAGGACACTGCGGCTTTGAAGTGTAACGGGGACTGTGCTTATTCGTGTTCGGGCCCGTGTTCCTGGTAATTAAATTACTGCTTCCCACAGTCAGTTAATAACACTAATGACATAAAAACCAATCCAAGGAGCTTCGCCACTCAGCCCTGATGATACGAGACTGCAAAGATGACTGAGTCCCATTTTCAACGTTTTACTGAGCTCGGTAAGCGCAGAAGAGCAGAGAGGAGGAGAAATAAGGACAGTAGAAAGGGGGCTGTCCTTCCACTCTCCCTGAGCACTGCTTAGGTCAGCACGCCCCGGGTGTGTCCAGCCCAGCATGAGCTGTATCCATGAAGAACTCACCCACCAGTACAGTTGCATCTCACGCCTCTCTATTTCTTCAGCAAATCCTTTGTCTGATGACTGTGGACGCACATTTTCTGTCCTGTTGTCATCGAGCCAAACCCCTAAATCACTGTGCTCCTCTTGGCCATTAATAACTTTTTACAGCTTTCTCCCATCAGTCCCCTCTCTCAGGCCTAATCAATAGCTTTGCTCTTAGCATTTGGCATCCCCTCCTGTTCTGCCCGTTAGGACACCAAGGTCAAAGCAGTCCCTCTTGTGCTTCTCCCTTAAATAAGTGGTATCAGCCTGCAAAATAGTTTGCAATAGTGAAAAATGCCGTATATTGATCAGGTCTCGCTCTGTACCAAGCTCTCCACGCAGCCTTGGCTCGAATGCAGCACTCGGTAAAGTGCTTTTTGCAAGAGCAATTCATGCAGCTGGAGAGGCATTTTTGGCAGGCTGCGAGTGCAAGCTCAGAGGGAATTTTTCATTGCACTGCACAGTCCTTGCACAATCACCCCAGCCCCTGAAGAGCCACAGGATTTTAATCATCTCTTCTAATTGTTTTGTCCCCTCATCTCCTACAGAGCCGGTGTCCCCCACTCCTCCTGCACCCATGAGGAGGGACTTTAATTGCAGGGGGTGCTCCTTTAACCCCACTGTAATGTGATTCGTGAGGCTGCTGGGGATGATTGCTGCAAAGCAGGAGCGGAGAGGGAGGACAAAACAGACGAGCTGAGCATCATTACTCAAATCAGGCCTTAAACCAGGGGAGATTTCCAGGTTTTAGAGCAAGAGTCAGGCCAGAGTACCGAAAAATTTGCAAACAGCTAAATTTTGCCACTCTGATGCTCCTAAAGAAAATAACATCATCTCCTCCTTCGGAGTCACACCCTTACATCTTGAAAGCCTGGTTCAGCTTCTCACCCTCCCCTGCAGTGACCTGGGCTATAAACAGCCTCTCCTCCCTTTGGGGTGTAGGCTTGGGAGCTCTGAAGGGGATGGAAAAAGGGAAAGCAGCAGAGAGGGGGAGAAAGGAGCAGAAGGGGACAGGGGTGGCTAGGCTGGGACTGGGGGTCACTTTGCAGCCTGCCCTGTTGGGAAGGGAACAGCAGGACACACCCATATCTCTGGGCTGTGTGAGATGCACCCAGCCCAGCCCTGGGACCAGCCTGAGCTGATCTCTGGTGAGCCCAGTATCCCCAGCTCAGCCTGGGGAGGGCCTGGGCTGTGCCCTCCTTGCCTCCCGTCCCCAAAGTCCGTGTCCTGGGTGCAGAGTTGCTGGATTAGCCAGGAGCTCCCAAGCTGCTGCCCAAGGGGGCTCCGGGAGGAAGGCAAAGCACAAATCTCCAGGGGAAATGCCCCTCACACTCATTAGTGTCATCAGCTGCTGTGGCTTTGGGTGGAGGCAAGGGGTGGGAGATTATGATTTTCTATTCCAAGGCAGCAGGAGGCCTTAAACAACACATATTCATGCATTTCTGTGGATGCACAGACATGTATGGGTGCCTTAGGTACATCCAGAGCCGCCTGTCCTCGTTTCTGGCTCTAATTCATCCCTTGCTTACTACAGCTTCCCCATCCCCCCTTTTAATATTTTCACTTACCGTACTTTAAAGAGCCAGAAATAACTTGTCAGATTGAGACAGCTCTTGAGAAGTTTAATTTTCCTAATGCTTGTTGGAAATCCCCTTTCTGAATCTGCAGGAATATTAAGGTTCTTAGCATGAGCTGTGCAGAGAGGGAATTTGCAAGTAAAGCTGTCAGGGAATTGCAATTGGGTTAGGAGAGGCTTGATGGACAGCAGGATGGGTGCAGGATGTGCCTCTGAGGAGGGAGGGATGCCTGGCAGCCCTGGGTGGCAGCTGGAGGGGGTGGGGAAGTGCCAACCATTTGTTTCCTCCCTGCCAGACCTGGGGAACAGAATTAGACAAAATTAGAGCAGAGGCACACGGAGCGTTTACAAGCAAGGGAAGAGCTCTGATGGGTTTTGCTGCAGGTTCCCTGCCTGGATTCCTGTTGTCGCTGTTCCTGGCTGTCACAGCTCGTAGGCACTTGCTGTGCCCTGGCTCCTGGTTGTCACAGCCGGTGCTCCTGTGACGGTGGCCTCTGCAGAAGGTGTCCCTGCACCCAGACAAGGGCAGCTGGGAGCCCTCTCACATTTTGGGGTGCAGGGACAGGGCTAAAGGCAGCTTGAAGGAGAGCTGGGACAGCACTGTGCGTGACCCGAGTGCTCGGTGCTGTCCCCAGAAAGGCAGTGCCACTCCCGGTGTGAATGTTCTTCACATAGTGAGAGGAAATCAAAAGGCGTTTTACAAAGGGAACAGCGAGCGTGTCACAGCCGTGGGCAGGGCCAGGAGGGAGAGTGCTGTGAGAACCTGGCGGTGCTGCGGGCCGCGCTCCGCTCTGTGTCACCCAGGGCTCCGTGTGTCACCCAGAGCTCTGGTCTGTGGCACCCAGAGCTCCGTGTGTCACCCAGAGCTCCGGCCTGTGGCACCCAGAGCTCCGGCCTGTGGCACCCAGAGCTCCTTGTGTCACCCAGAGCTCCGGCCTGTGGCACCCAGAGCTCCGTGTGTCACCCAGAGCTCC